>JAKJXP020000003.1:528520-709536 GCA_022225965.2 Diatrype stigma
ATTTTACTCTCGGTATTTTGCCCCCCCCCCCCCCCCCCCCGCTGGCCCTAACTCTGCATGTCTCGTAAGGCTGAGTAGTATCGTGTATCATACGAAGGTGGCATGAATCCTACCTACCAAGATGGCTGTTATGGCAGAACGCCGTTGAGTAGTTATACCATTTGTAGCCGTAATCCCCGATGTGCGAGTCTTAGCTATCGCCGAACGCCGAAGGGTCATCAACCATCAACCTTAACCATACCACTGTGACCTGTCACTGATGGCCATGGCTGGCTGACCGCCCAGTTGCCGTCGTGCGGTGTGGTACCTGAATAGGGCTAGGTAGCCACAGTATGTGCTCCCCCATGTTCGAAAGATCCTCGCAGCACAAGCTAACATTCAGGGGGGCGGAACCGTCGTATTCAAGGTGGCTTCTAACTCACATGTGTAGCGCCCGTCCCACGATTCCTTGGCACGGTAGATATGTTTGGGGCGAGGAAAGGCTTGGATGGAGGGATCTGCCTATACAAGCGCCGTTATTATTTGCCATGCTTGGTTGTTCGATACCGGGTACCCGAGCCGAATCAATAGGAAGTTAGGAACCAAGCACCGCCCCGTCCCCTTATATAATTGTGTGCAACTTAAGCGTCAGGCTATGTGATCGACACTTGGCTAGGTTTACATAAGGTGAAAGATCCCGAGCTTGTCAGATCTTTACCCTTGACTAAATGCCGCCTGTACCCACACCACGACCAGGCCTGCTTCAGTACTACCTACCAGAGGTGATCATGGCGATGCTGAAGAAGCTTTGTAGGCGCAGGCGCGGCAGTAACTACTATCTAGGTACTATTGCAGAATCGTGTTATATAATTATGATTAGTGAACACCCAAACCCAAGTTCATGCACGGCACTTTATGCGTGGCACGCTCCACGAGTCCACGCTCGGCGGCATCGGCTCTCCACAAACGGCATGGCACCATGGGGGCCATGATCTTTCCCCGGGACACACGAAATGCTTACTTGAGTCTTGGGTATGTAGTTATTATTCCATAGGGCGCATATCCACAGATATCCGTCTGACTTAACATCATAGAATCATGGAATCATTGTCTCTCGATCTGGCTCAACCACTCCTTTTACTTTTGTGAGTAGGTAGTAGGAAGATTGCATTGCCTACTTACCAGTTCATGTATACACAGATGTACTTAGAATCTAGGCAACAGTTGTTTGAGGATCTAGGACGTATATGGACATATTCCGCGAGCATGATGACTACTAGCATCTTGACCATGAAATCCGAGGCGACCGGACCATGTCTACACAGCAGCAGCATGTATAGTCCTTTACCTACATAACAGTGAGGCTTGCCCCAGACCTGTCTGAATAATTCAACGAGCCAAACCAGCAACGTGACGAAGAACGGAAAGGTCGTATTGGTTGATGGCACCATAGTACCATACCATATCGATTTTACAGACAAAAATACCGTACATAGGTTCTCTAGATACAATCACACGTTACCTCACCCTACCTACGCACTACATGACGACCTGGACTCATATGATATCAGCCATGAGTTTCGCCGAAACCTTCACGTCTACGTCTTTCTCCGCTGCTTTCAATGCCGCTGACGCCAGCGACTACCTCCACCCTCCGGCAGCAACATGGGAAGGGACCTTCTGTACGGACCAGTCGTTCTCGGGGGGTGGGGTGCTGACCTTTCACCGCGGGAATGGGGGGAGTCCGTCCCGCCGCGACTCGCTGCCGAAGCACGAGCTGCGGCAGTACTCGGAGAAAGAATGGAACGCCATGTACTCTCACATCAAGCGGCTGTATATAGCCGAGCACCGGAATCTACACGAGGTTGTCCAACTCATGAGACGGGAGCATGGGTTCAGTGCAACGTACGTGCTTGTCCTTCCCTTGTCCTTTGTCCCCACCCACACCCCCCCTCTCCTCCCTCCTTTTCATTCTCTGTATACCCACCGCTCAGGCCGGAAGAAAATATGATTTTCCCTAAACCTTCATATCACAAGTTCGATTTTGATATAGTTCCCCTATTCAAAGCACTCTGGCTAACATTCAGGAAATCTCGCAAATGATGGATGTATATTAGTGCGCGGATGTACAAGATCCGACTCGCGAAATGGGGGCTCTTCAAGAACAACTCCAAAAAGCGGACAGCACCCAAGGCGGCGAGACAGGAGGGACCCGAGGATGCCGATGCTGATGCCGACGCCGATGCCGATGCCGATGTAGATGCAGATCCAGCCGGCCCGCTGAGAGCAGACTTCGGCAGCACCGGAAGCAGAAGAAGGAACAAAACCGGCAGCCAGAGGAGGAGGAGAAAGCGTGCAGATACGACCGGCAACGCCAGTGAGGGGCCGATACTAGATCAGATCACAGTCAAGGTGCCGCGGCAGGTGCCCGACACGCCGCGGGACCGACGGGCCTATTCGGCGCTCGGCGAGGTGCGGGCGTGGGGGCCGCGGCGGGAGGACGGGCTGGAGGGCTTCCTTTGCTCGCTGCACGGGGGCGACCTCGGCAGCACGATCGCCGACGACTTCGCCAGCACGGAGATGTACCGGAGCTTCGGGCTGGCGTCGGCGCTGTGGGGCGGCGGGCAAGGCCGGCTGGCGGGCAAGGCGATCCGGCGCGCCTTCCTGCTCGCCGAGGAGGCCGTCGCCTCGGCCGACGCCATGCTGGTGTGGAACGTCGTCGACGTCGTCTACGAGATGGCGCACTGGGGCCAGGCGCCCCTGCTGCGCCTGTTCCTCGACCACGTCGACCGCGTGGCCGTGTGCCGCGGCGTGCCCGACCACCCGATCCGCACCATCGTGCGCAGCCTCGCCGGCGAGTCCGACAACGGCGACAGCAAGAGCAGCAGCGAAGACGATCTCTGCGACCTGGCCGAGCGGCTGTGGAGGTGCCATCTCGACCAGCTGCGGGCGCTGCTCCAGGACGAGGAGGACAGGGTCCGGGGGCTGATCGAGAGCGTGTCCTCGACCGAGGCGAGGCTGGGGTACGGCGACGACGGGCGGCCAAGCACCGGCCTCATCGCGAAGGGCATCGGGGAGTGGATTCGCACGGCCGAGCTGCTGAGGCGGCCCATCCGGCCCGAGCATCCGTATTACCCCGAGCCCGGGCAGGAGCGCTGGGAGACGAGGATCTGGTACATCACCGTCGCTTCGTTCATCACTTGGTCGACGGTCCAGGACAACAGCAGCAGCAACAATAACGAGAGGACGACGGCGAGGTGCGCAAAAACGACGACCACGACGGAAAACACGACGGCAACAAGGCAGTCCTTCGGCTTTTCCAGCCACACGAGAGACCGGACGTCATCACCATCGCTATCGCCATCATCGTCATCATCACCATCCCCGTCGCCGCCGCCGCCGTCAGCGACTAAAAACACCAAGCTCGCAAACGTCCATCCGGACATCTACGTGATGAAAGCGCGGCTCCGCGCTCTGGTCGATGCGGAGGAGCTGGAGGAGGCCGAGGAGTTGGCGAGGACGGTCCTGGACATCACGGATTCGACCCGGAACTACGACGGGCTTCGCGCCATCGTCGCCCGGTGGGCGTTTGAGGATCTCATGGAGCGGACCGGGAAGATGGACGAGGCGCAGGCGGTCCGGAAGGAGAACCTCGGGCGCATCGAGGATTTCCTGGCCGACATACCGGACTACCTCCCCTGATTGCCCCGGGGCGATGCGGCGGAGTGGATAGGTCGGAGTGGATAGGTAGACAGGGCGGCGGGGGCCTCTTTGGAGTAGTTTGTTGATACCCAAGTAGCGTGGCCGGACCTCGGTCTTCTGGCGTTGAAATTGACTTATAATCAAAAATCCCTCGTAATTTTAGTATTATATCCATAGATGTTTTGGCTTAGCCAGTATGTCATAGCCTTCCATTGTATTGTGAAATCCAGCATATAAAACACCCCAAGGATAATATACCGAATAACTTACCCTCAGGATGCACTATACCATAGGTACCACAACCCTCTTTCAAGCTTCGAGATCATTTCATCCTAGAATCCTATCCAGAAACCCTATCCGAATGTCGTTGTATGCATTCTTTAGTAACCGCTGAACGCCCGTACTTTACACCGGGACACACCCAGCCACATGATAACTTGCCCCGGAACCCATCGCCTCTTCATCCACCATCTGTCTCATCACACACCATCCAGATCTCAGTGATCGATCATGAGTTACTGTTCTTCCACCGTGTGTACCTTGCAAGTCCTGCACCAGGATACCTGGCAGCTGGGGCAATTAATATCATAAGTATCGCTATTGTTACCATGGGAATAGGCACACCTATTAATAGTCAGCTACTCAATCAGAAAGCACGATAGGTGTGCCTTTACTTACACACATACAATGATACTCGACAGAAGAACCTTTGGAACGTCTGCCAACCTGGATAGAGAAGCTTTGCTTTGGGTCCGGAGACGTATTTGCCTCGTGGTCCCGGATATAAATATTGTTACCCTTAATGTGGATGTGGATGGGAATGCTATTTCCGTTGCCATTGATGGTGTCGTAGTTCTTGACGCTATTTTCTTGAATGGGGACAGAGGGCACCATTACTCGCGAAGAAGGGATTCGGGTACAAAGTGATCGACCCCCATGCATATATTACTGTTGGTAGAAGGATGACTGCCAACTCCTGAGCGAAAGTATCCGGGTGAGGGGTTAAAACAAGCATCCTTATTCGAAGGAAACCCCAACTATTCATAGACCCTTATCTTGTTAGGTTTCCTTAGTAATGAAGAAGGCTCGCCGAGTATTACATTGGATCCCAGGCATATGCCGGTGCCGACGGGTGGTATGTATTCAGCTCCTGAATCCATGTAATAGATCGACGAGAACTGTGTAACCAGAGACAGAACCGGAGACCTATCTTCTCACCATTGAACACGATATTATAGACAGGACCTCTCCAGATACGGAGAAATATGGATTGGAATGATATAAATTAGAGATACTAAAAATCTATGGCTATACCAAGGATCTAGCACCCTTTGTCTAAACGCGTTTGGGACAAGGGGTTTTGAGCTTGAAGTCAACGCACACGAACCACCTTGTACATCCTTATGACTTGTTTCAAGGGTCCCTGATCATGCTTTGGACCGTTACTGGACCAGTCAGTCTCTAAATAATGGTAGAAAGCTCCCGAGTTGCCGAAAGAGCAGGTTCCACTGACCCATCATCAGACCTTGTTCTTTGACTCTGCCTGCTTGACGGCTGCAATTGCCACTGGCCATCTCGACCGAACGGTGTAGGGCAGCGGGTATGCGAGCTCGTGAAGTAACCTCTCTTGATTATACGGCAGCTTCTCGTATTGGATACTAGTGAGTATATAGTTTCTGACTGAATTTTCCTGTATCGGTGGCTCCCGTACCATACTTGCTATGGCCTTAGGATGGAGGTCATGATTATACCACAGATAATAGGCCCTAAGCAAAGTAGGAGTAACACGGGTCGAGGGGTGTGCCTCTTTATAGCACATTGCCCTGTCTTCGGCGGCCTCCACGAACGGATGTTTAGGCTTTGGGGGTAGCTTGGGCTTTGGAGGTGGCTTGGAACGTCCACGCTTGGAAGGACTTTTCTTCTTCTCCTGCCTCTCGGTTGAAGAGCCGAGGTCCTCTATCCTTATGCTCTCTAAAACAGAGGCAATATAGTCGTTGGGTGTTGGGTCGGTAGGCACGTCCGGTTCGGATATGTCGGTAGCTTCATCATCAGTCGCAAGCTCGATGCCCTCAGCCAAACGGATGGGCAAATCGAGTTCGGCGTGGTGAGGGGTCGGCGGACAAGGATCAAGTTGCTCCCTGTAGTGTTCCAACGTCGCATAGAGATGTAGCCCGGCGTAAGCATCCGATGCAGAATCTAGACTGGGTAAGATTTTTTTTTTCTCCAAATACGGTGGTAAGGGAGAGACTAACAAACGACCTGATCCATATTCAGGGGTTTCGACCAATCACTTGACCGTACGTCATTGCCCTTGAACAAGGGGAGCCGGAGAAACTGTTCGACCTGCGTCGCCAACGGCACGAGCCTCTTGTTGATATTTTCGTATTGTCTGTTCGACGAGTAAATCACGAGCTTGTATAGGTGGCTGAGCTCTAGGAGGCCTCTCGAATCAACATGCATGAAGTTGCGAACCCTCGTAGCATCTCCTTTGATGGCAACGCCGACTTTGGTGACGCCCGGGTCCTCCATAATCTGTTTGAAGGACGGAGCAACAAAACCGGTCTTTCCATCAAACACGGCCACGTGGAAGAGCGCGATACGGCTAGGGCTCGCGAGCTGGATCAACGAGACGTTTTTTCGTATGTCGTCTTGCCTTGTGGCATGTGCAACCCACTCCAAGTCGAAACCAAGGACCTTCTCTTCCATGAAGTACTTCTGGCAAACGCTCTCCATTGTATGCTTGCTTCGACAGTAATGTACCGTAACCTTTCGTGGGGTACCATTTTCCACTGGCCCTCGATAATGAGTGTAAGACCAGTAGGATTCAGGCGACCCGGGCCGTGCCTTCTTTGCAGCATAGAACAAGTCCTTGACAATCTCGTAGTTCATGGTGGCCGGTGGAGGTCCAAAGTCGGTCTTCTGGTCTGCCCCGGCGTTAGTTTCACCATCATCTTCCGCCACTGCCCAGCGACCGTCCTCGGGGCCATTTCCCTCTTGACCTCTGGCCTCGACTGTGTCTGGTTGGGCATCGATTGCTTCTGAGGACGAGACATCCTGAGTCTCGACAGCGGACTCGGCGGCAGGCTGGGCTGGCTGACGAGTAGTTGTGGCAGGCTTTCTCGTCAATATGGACGGCTCCTTTGGAGGGGACTTATATAGCCTCGGAGTTGGCGAAAATGAGATGCCTCGCGTGGGATGCCATAATTGGTGTCTGGCCGGAGGCGGGGTGCTGGTCATGATACGCAAAGGAGATGGATGCTGTATGCAGGCCCTAGGACGAATCCTCATTAGTATACCTTCTCGTGTAATCCTTCTCGCTGTTGGTCTCATCCAGAGGAACTAACCAAGTAGAGACAGGTTTTAGGGAAGCATTAGGAGTTCGCATAGTATATCGATGTTTGTAAAAGCCCGTAGAACCCCGAACCCGCATTTGCTTCTTCATGGGTGGAAAAGCGACGAGTACCAATGCCCCATGTTGACAATGGAGGCGCTGGTAATGATCGCGGCTGGAAGCTAAGTGAATGTGCAGTCCAGGCAGACGCGGTGAGTACTTGTACACATAAAGATACAATGCCTAATGAGTGACAGCGATGGTCAAGGCCGGGGGTGCATTGGCGGAGTAGGTGAGCGGCAGAGTGTGAATGGTCCGGAAGGTGCTCCAACTATTCCCAGTAATTGAGTAACGACCTACAGGTTCAGAGGCCCAACAACCCCCACCAACCCACCTGCATTCTCACATAGTCAGCCCAGTCCCTTGGCTGGCCTCCACCCTGTATGTAACTAGGTACCTATGTTAGTTGGTAGGGAGGTACATGTAGGTCCCCAGCTGAACCGTTGAACGCCGAAGACAGCGGTAGGTACAGCGCCCTAGCAGCCTAGTCACGAAATCAGGTGACCACAGGGACCCTTCAATTAATGACTGTCAGTGTCCAGTCAGCCCAGTGAAGATACAGGGTACAGTGCCAAGTACTTCACATGCAAACGGCCCCAGTGCCAACCCAGAATCAGAAGAGACTCATCAATCAGAATACCTGGTTCTGACAACAGCTTCCCGTAAACTTGATGACTGGATGACCACTTCTGATTATTTGATACCACCTACTTACATAGCGAAAGTACCTAATTAGAGAGAGGGATCAATTCACCTCCATAACAATAGTTACCTACTGACCGGGTGTCCTGCCTGCCGTGCAACAAGAAACCCAAAATCCACACAAAACCACGGACGATGGCATCCCAGCTTCTACCTCTAGGTATGCGCTACCCCCGTGCCTCCCCCCTAGCCCTGGATTGATGTAGATGCTTACCATGGGAACTAGAACTCATCGACAAGTGTGTCGGGTCGAGAATATGGGTGGTCATGAAGGGTGACAAGGGTATATAGCCCCTGTCCATATGCACACGTACAAACACACAGTCAGATAGAGACACAGGCACGCAAGGTGGACAGAAAGGCTAACACTTGCTTGCTTTGCTTGCTTGCTTGCTCGATCAGAATTCAGCGGGACGCTGCTTGGCTTCGATGACTACGTCAGTAAGTGAAAACCCCGGAGACTATGTTGTTCCTCCTACCCCGACCTATCCCCTCTGTAAACCAGAGACAAGAACGATCGATGCGGATACTGATGGCGGCGTTGCAGACATGGTGCTGGAGGACGTGACGGAATTGTACGTATTGGCCCTGAATGGATGGGACATCCCATGCCTACCTACCCAGTATCTCGTTCGAGAGGTGCTGCTGGATGGATGTGGAGGATGGAAGGCTGACAGACGCTTTGCAGCGACTACTCGGGAAACCACACCAAGCTCTCCAAGATCCTGCTGAACGGCAACAACATCTGCATGGTATGTGTAGCTCTCTGTTCCTTTTGTTTACTTGGTCCGTTTGGTGGGAGAGGGGCAGCTAATTTTTCGACGAATGATAGTTGATCCCTGGAGGAGAAGGCCCAGTAGCTACATGATGATGGCCGTAATGGCAACCAAGGCCTGCCTGGTTACGAAGAGGTTACGAAGACGCATAGCTCTAAGTGAATCGGTCTAGATTTTTAGACTATGATGCATGCCACAATCTTCAGGCATTTTGTCACGCACATGAACCAGGGGAAAAGACGGAGTTCAGTAGATCAAAGAGACGTGGCCGTGAGAGGTCCGCTCTATGCTCAATTGAAGAAGTGGTGACCATATACCACTGTAAGGCAGATGCAGATATGAAGAATCGAACCATCCATCATTGCAGCCCACAAGCCAGATACCAGAACGCCTTTTCCTTTGTGACCCTGAACGCGCTTTCCCTTGCAACTTGCAAATTATTACCAGGATATGCAATGCCCCTAACTTTGTGCACAAAGCAGCTGTAACCCAGATGACCTTAGTTGTGACCATTCGTGCCGTTCTCCTGGTGACCGGTGTCCGCCATGCGGCGGAGCTCGTACTCTCGAGTGAACTCGCGACCGAGCTGCCCATACGCAGCTACGAGTTGCTTGCACACATCGATCATGACCTCGCGAGGGGTGACGGTGCCATCAGTCTGGACACGAATCATGACCTCGGGGACGTTGGGATGAGCCACTGTGCACTGTCAGAAACGAGCCTCCGATGACGTTGATGTGGAGGAGTAGTTGACCTACCTTTGTATCCAGCCATCAGGACATGGGGAGCTTGCTTGAGATGCTCGCTGAGGAGGTTGCCAAGAGTGTGATCTTCTTTGAGGAGGATGAAGTCCGAGGTGTTGGACATGCCTTTTTGGTCTCTGTTAGTGCTGGTTCTATCATTGCAGGAAGGGAGGGTTCTCCCAGTCATTCCATACCAGCAAAGGGCTTCTCCGTGATCTTCTTCTCTCCGGCAGACTCATCGAGCAAGAAGAGCTCGAACCTGTAAATCAAGTTAGCATCATGATATCAGGAATTCCTGAAAAAAGAGCTTGTCGGACGTAGGTTCTTGCAAGTTGTCGTGCTTCTGGTTCACCATCTTGCTTCTTGTTGCTGGAAGGGGATTCCTTCTCTCTATGCAGAGCCTGGACAATCGAATCCGATAGTAGACGTGGTAGGTGTTGTGATAGGTGTTGCACAGGAGACGGAGGGGAAGTTTTTCAGTCTTGTAGGTATGCCAAAGACTAAGGAAGAAAACAGGAAGCAGCAGCCACCGCGGTTTCCCTCGCGGCCCTCTGGAAAACATGCCGTCCTCTTGAATTCGGTATTATGCCATTATTACTTATTCGGATACTGCACCAATGTATCGAAACAAGCTGGCAACCTCTCCAGCCCAACCAGCGGGCTGGTTGTATGTACCCATGCTACAACCACGTGCATCTCCAGCTACAACAGGACGGGCAAGGCCACAAGCTTGTTTCTATTCAGGTCTTGGGCTGATGAAATTGCAGAAGCAAGACAAGGTAGCAAAGAAGAAGATAAATGAGACGGGTAACCAACCGATCTGGTGCGTTCATGATGCCGAACTTGCAATCGCTCCTCCTCCTTTACAATGGCAATATATCAAGCCGAGCCGTAGGCGCAATGGTAGACAGACAGCAGATCACCAAAAAAAACCGTCCCTACCAGAGGCCAGGGAAGCACAAGACACAAGATGGGGATTGACACAATATCCAAGCAATTGGCAAGAAGAGAATCGCAAGGGAAAGCTCCTGTGTGAATAGCGCTTTTCGAAAATAGTTGTAAAGAGCAGCAAGTTGGTTAATCGTTAAGCTTCTTGAACGACGCCCATTAATAAACGTACAAAGGCCAGCCAGGGTGGATAAGAGAGGTACCTTAGGTCCCCACATAATAGGCTTTCGACCACCGGTTAAATATCGGCTTGTCTAGTTTGGGTTAGATCCATTGCTGTTACAGCATTCAAGGTTGAATAATGCCACCTACTGTACCTAGGTACCTATGAAGGGCGCTGTAATTCTGGCCTATTGTTTCACTCCCGGTCCCATTGTTTGCTCCCATTATTCAACACTTGTACTTTGTGACAAACTATGGAACTCGAGGTGCAATGGACGATGGTTTTATCTATCGAGAAGCCGAGCATAAGACAAGTTTTTGATCTAATATAGGCATGTCTGGAACCATATTGTACCGAGCCAATCTACTGTTTGTTATGTTATGTACAACGCCTTCTTCATACACCAACTAACAACATTATCCTATCCCAGCCTATTCCAACACCTGCCTGTTCTATGCCATGATATGCCAAAATTACTCGCGCGTAGACGAAAGGAAGACCCCAGAATGGAAGATTGGAAGATGATCTCATCACACGAATGACTGTAACCTCTAGTCTAGGGGGTTACAGATGTGTGGTATCACAGTACTTCGGCAAGGATGGCCCGGATGGACCACTCGCCCAGCTGATGACTGTCAAGCTTGTTGTATATGCCATGGCGATGACGCCGAAGATGCAGAGAGCAATGTCTGACCACTTCCAGAACTTGTTTTTCGCCACTCCCCTGTAGTGAAGCATGGGCTATACACAGCTGGTTAGTTGATAGCACTTATCTGGATAGATGGAGTTCTAGGTAGACTGGACTTACCGGGTAGATGTATACAAGGGGGATACAAGCAAAGTTGCCAACGAGGGCGACAAACTTGTCCAAGTCATCGGCACCTCCCCAAGCGATGAACGCACAAAGGAAGACAACCCCAAACCGGAACACGTTCTTCTGCCACTTGATGTACGGGTTGTACTTCCCGCTCTTGGTAAAGAGGGCATTCTCTGTGATACGAATGGCCGGAAAGATCTGCAGCGGAGTAGATAGCAGTATCGCCAACGAGTAGAGAAGCTGGACGCCATTGACAAGCTTGTCGTCTTGGGGCAGATTGAGAAGGACCACGGTCTCCGTCTTCGATCCGTAGGCCGCATAAGAGACAGCGCCCATGGTGATGAAGAGGACGGTTATGATAATCATGACGTAAAACATGACCTTGGGGAACTTAGACGGCGTCTTCATAGACTCCTGGATAGGAATGATCAGACCAATCCCTTCGAACGTGAATATAGCCGTTCCAATGAAGAGCGTCCAGTCCTTTTGATTGAACTGGATGATATCTGCAAGGCCGTGGGTGCTCAGAGTGAGAACATCGTAGTAGAAAAGATACGCGAGACCGATAAGGATGAAAGCGTCGGCGATGAGAGCCGTGAAGCCGAGCTTGCCGATATCCCGGAACAGAGAGAATGGTAGGAAAATGACCATCTGCAACAAGATCAACCACGTAATCTGGACGTATCGGTTGCAATCTGTAACGGCAAGTATGAACGCCTGCAGATTCTCTGCCGTGAAGACGATGTACGCAGCGACAAATCCGATCTGACTGGTGACAACGGAGCAAAGGATCAGGTTCCGCAGCCACTTGCCATAGAGAATCCCGCCGATGTCACCAAACGACCCCACCACCTTGAGTCGCGTGGTGACGAGCAGAACGAAGCAGTAGTAGCTGAGAGCCGCGACAAAGAACAAGACCAAATTGCTGAATAACATGCCACCGTTCAGGTAAGCGCGTGGGAGGAAGAGCACTCCTGTTCCTACGAACGACTTCAGGAGAAGGAGGGCGGTGTTCCAGGGCGTGTTGTTTCCGCTTCCCCCACGAGCCTTTCTCCTTCTCTTGCGCCTCGAGGGTGTCAACAAGGCGCTGTCTTCCATCGGCTCTCTGTCCTCGTCGCTGTCGTAGTAATCGCCATCCTCGTCTTCGCTTCCGGAAGAGAAATACTCGCCCGGGAACAGAGCTTCGTCGTCTTCCTCTAGCTCTTCACCGGCAAAGTGTCCGTAGATCGTAAGGAACTCAAGGAAGCTGGTGGTGAAGAGTTGAGGTGCATATCGGCCTCTGTGGCTCCCTTCGCCGGCCTCCAATCCATTGGGGTTTAGGCCTGAATCCTGTGCTGCTCTTCTCAAGTAGTTGCGTCGGAAACCACCAGGGGCCTTGATGGAGTTGATATCAAGGATTTCATTGTCCGGCTCGCCCTGGGGAGCGCTGAAACTCTTGCTGCGCTGGGTTCGGCGTCGGTCATCTGCCTCTTCGGTCCATCTGTAAATCTGGCGTGTGACATCCCCTCCTTGCAGCCTGAGACTGGAGAATTCGTCGTCTTCTTTCCGTGTATCTCTAGCATCACCGACCTGTTTCCCTTTCGACGAGCCGCTATGCGATCCTGCATAGGAGTCTGCAGCTTCCGAGGGCTGGACTAAGTGTCGTTTGACTATTTCAGGGTCTTCGTAAGCACCGGTTCCAGCGCCCTGCGGATACCTCGACGGAGGCTCGAAGGAGCCATAGTTCGGCGGTGTGGTCGACGTTGGTGGTTGGGATCCCGTCGTCGCGGGCGAAGCAGGTCGTGGTGGAGTGCCGTGTCGAGGTGGTGAGGCACCTAGGGAGGTCGACAAGGCCGCAGCGAGGGCCGACTTTCCTGGGCCCGGTATACTCTGACCAAGCCCTGGCAGAGGACTGACCCTGCCCGAGCTAGTTGCCTCTGCTGGGTTTGGCGAGGCTGACCTTACTGGTGGTGTGGTCCCTAGAAGATTCGCCGGAATGGGCGAGGCTAGACGAGCGGTAGTATCGGCGCGAGGTACTGAAGTCCCGAACGGACGACTCCGGGATGATGCAACTGACGATGACAGCTGCGCTGCGAGAGAACCGCCAGGTTGAGGTGTCGAAGACCTGTCTTGATCCGGGCCTGCCATTGTGTCGTCCGAGGCGGGTTGTTTCGAAAGCTGGTAGCTATACACTAATGGAGCACGTTGTAAGGAGCTATGCTATGATTTAAGTGACAACCCCGTTGGTTGTTGGGGAGAAAGACGCTTATCAGTGCCGAGCGCTTCCAACGTCGTATTCGCGGATGCTCGAGATAACAAAGACAGGGGCAGTATCACGATACAATCGCTATGTAAATAACTGGATATCGTGGGTCAGAAGCACCCAGAACCCAACAATATTATGTACAAGATTAATTCAGGAGTAGGACTCGGGAAAAGAAAGAAACATGTACGAAGTACGCGGAAAGTATGTATGTTGAATGCCTGGGGGCTCGGGGTTGCCAGGCCTCGTGAGCTTTTCATCAGGGACCAACCTGATGCACGAGCGCGCGGGTTGCTTACTTCGTATACCTACATAAGCAGATAAAGCTAGGGCCTTAACAGTCACCTGCTTGCCCTGCCTGCAGCCTGGCTCCCAGTGAATCGCGGCGTGATTTTTCAGCCTCTTCACAGGATTTCTGATAGGTCACTATAGGTCGCTATAGGTCGCTATAGGTCGCTATCTTCTCTGCTAAGCCGCTTGTGCACGGGAACGGGGCGAACTACCTACATATATGTACATTTTAACAGTTCGACCGACGATCGCAGTACCGGCCTCTGAGCATGCCAAAGTTCCGCCGAGATTGGGATTTCTCTTTCATTTTTAGCAGTGAGCACTCTGATACATGCATACCTACTTACTGACCTAGTGGTTAGGTACCTGTATTATCCCCAACTGCCCCCACCATCCTAGACAGACAAGAGATGTTGGAAGGTTGTATGTGTGTATGTATGTGTGCATCAGGTTGCGCCTCATGACCTACCTCAACTCATAACACCCCCGAACCCCGAGGTCTTACGCACTATGGTGTACTGGATAAGGTAGGTAGTTATTATGTACGTAAAATGCAACGGCTTACGTATTAGGTATATGACTTATTAAAGCGAGGTTTTGTTTTGTATGGGGATGAATCCCAAAGTAAAGTCTTGCCACTTTCAAGACAAAACATACGTACTTACCTACTTAGTATATAATTCATGAGATTTCAACTTGTGAGTATTGATATTGACATATAAAAATAATATATCGCATGTGATAGCAGGCCGACTAGATGTGACAAGCTGCAGTCGGGTCTTATTACGCAACATCTCATGCCGAACTCCTCCCCAGTTCCCGCATGTAAGATGTACTATGTAGGAGCGGCGGAAGCTGGGATATAGAATATGACGTCGTTACTGCCATCTGATACGAGTCTATCCCCATCTTCCCCATCCCCCATCCCCCATCCCCCATCCTCCATCCCCCGTAACACCCCAGATACACATTCCAAGCTAACCCGCCTGCAACTAGAGCACCGTTGTCCAACCAGGCAGCCCAGGGAGCCCAGGGAGCTCATTAGCTCTGCTTTCCTGGGCCTGCTCGGCTTGGTTCTGTGATACTCGATTTCTCCGATAGGTTCAATGTCTGGCAATTCCAAGGCGTTGGCTCCTTGTAGATAGTTGCATTGACTATTGCAACCACTGCTAGGTATGCTCATTATGTCAATAACTAATTCGTATTGCCTCTGAAATGCCAATCTCTTCTTAATCTTCCTGTCTTCCCGGCGATCTTCGATCTCATCAGCGCGCTAGCCTTTCAGGGTCCTGGGAGGGGTAACGAAGGAGGAGAAGGAGGATGCAGCTTCGTTCAGATTTGTAACGCGCCTGACGACCTGAAAACCAGCGAAGGCACCAACATTTGTGTTCACAATATATTCTAACTGACATCCTTTCTACGTCTGTCTTGTGGCCCTTGAACCTAAGTGCCGGTAGATTCGAAACAAGTGTCTACCAAAACAACACATCAGCCAAGTCCTTCTAGAAACTCATCACCCATCCAATACTACAATAAGCCATTATGCCGCCGGAGTCTCGGGGTCACAAAACAAATACCATGGCTTCCTCGATGGCGGCCCAGAAAACAAAACTGGGTGTAGGCTCAGGGGTTTTCATCCCGGTTGTGCTGAACATCATCAGCATTCTCATGTTCCTCCGCTTCGGCTCAATCCTTGGTCGAATCGGTCTCTTTGGGATCCTCGGTAGGTAATCCAGTTTACCATAGGCAGATCGTGCTTGACTCGACTCTAAACCTTCATATCAGGACTCTTGGTCATAGCATACTTTGTAGATCTTATCACGACGCTGTCCTTGTCGGCAATAGCATCAAATGGTGAAGTCAGGGGTGGCGGGGCTTACTATCTGATCTCAAGGTCTCTCGGTCCAGAGTTTGGTGGTTCCATTGGGGTGCTTTTCTATCTTTCCCAGGTCTTGAACACATCTCTCAATGTCGTGGGCTTGATCGATTGCCTCAAACTCAACCTTACGACTTTGATTCCTCACGGCTTCTGGGAAAGTTATGCC
Source organism: Diatrype stigma (assembly GCA_022225965.2). NCBI lineage: Eukaryota > Fungi > Ascomycota > Sordariomycetes > Xylariales > Diatrypaceae > Diatrype > Diatrype stigma. Next base: position 544,320 of record JAKJXP020000003.1, read on the forward strand.
ATGGAGACATGTGCTCTCGTTCTCTGTACCGCATTGTGTCTCGCCGGGAGTGCGATATTCGCCCGGGCGAGCAATGGGCTTGTTGTCATCTTGGTCATCGCAACCCTCAGCATACCTGTTTCCATGATCACGCGGGCTCCTTTCAGGAGCCCTGACATCGGCGTCGACTTCACCGGTCTCAGTCTCCGTACCCTGAACTCGAACCTATATCCACACGCTTCATCCCCAGCTTACAAAGGCATGGCTACCTTCAGGGAGCTTTTCGGGGTTCTGTTTCCTGCTACATCGGGTATTTTTGCTGGGGCATCCATGTCGGGAGACTTGAAGAACCCAAGCAAGTCCATACCTAAGGGTACTCTCTCGGCCATGGCCGCAACCTTCTTTCTTTATCTCTTAGTGATACTGTCTATGGCTTCTAGCATAACCCATGCTTCTTTCACTCGACAAACAAATATCATCTACGCAACGAGCATCTGGCCACCATTGGTGCTTGCTGGAGAATGTGCTACCACATTCTTTTCGGCATTGATGGGTATCGTTGGTGCTGCCAAGTTACTACAGGCCTTAGCTAGGGATAAGCTCCTGCCAGGTCTTTCGGTATTTGGACAGGGTACGAAACGTGGCGATGACCCTGTGTTCGCGGTGTTCCTCACATATAGTATTGCCCAGCTGGCCTTGTTTGCCGACTTGAACCAGATCGCAACACTTATATCCATGGGCTATCAGGTGATATTGCTACAATCCACCGATGTATATATGGCAATCGCTAACGCTGAGCAGATGACCTTCTTCGTCATGAATTTAGCTTGCTTTCTGCTCAAGATAGGATCAGCACCTAACTTTCGTCCGGCATTTCACTTCTTTAGTTGGCAAACGGCTTTTTTGGGCAGTGTGCTTTCCGCTGCAGCAATGTTCTTTATTGATGAGACGTATGCCGCTTCTGCTATTACGCTGCTGGTTGTCCTATTCCTCTTGATACACTATACGAGTCCACCAAAGCACTGGGGAGACGTGTCTCAGAACCTGATATATCATCAGGTACGTAAGTACCTGCTTCGCCTGAAACCAGAGCATATCAAGTTCTGGCGTCCTCAAATAATACTACTCATCAATGATCCTCGGCACCATACTCGCCTAATCCAATTCTGTAATTCTATGAAGAAGGGGTCTCTGTATATGTAAGCTAATCACCCCCCTTAGGCCTCGGCATCCATCCAGAACAAGTTCCCAGGCTATGAATAGGAGGTGCTGACATATCGTAGTTTGGGACATGTCATCGTGACAGACGACTTTAAATCAGGGATCGACGAAGCTAAGTTTCAACAATCCGCTTGGGGCAACTATATTTCAGAATATTCTCGGATCAAGGCATTCGTCCAGTTGACAATGTCTCCGACAATTGAATGGGGTGTGCGAAACTTGATCCTTTCCGCGGGCTTGGGTGGCATGAGGCCTAATATCGCGATATTGGGATCATATAATATGGATGAATTGCGAAGATCACAGCCATTTGGTCGTGTGCCGAATGTTCCCGCCTCTATGAGCAAACCGCGAGTCAATTCAAGGGTAGAGGGCAAAGTGTATAACCGGCGCCGCGGGGATACTTCTGCTCGTCTTTTAGAGCTCCCCCTTCCAACAGATGCAATACGGAGGGAAGCTTCGATATCGCCTACGAGCTATATGACGATTCTTGAAGACCTCGCGCTACGACACCGTCTCAATGTCGCTGTTGGTAAAGGGTTCCAGGGTCTGGAAACACCAAGGCGCGATGGAAACAACACCAAAAGGTTTATAGACCTTTGGCCTATTCAAATGTCAGCTGAAATTACGAACGATGGGAAAAGCGTCCTCACAAGCAACTTCGACACCTGTAGGTCTTCAAGATACATTTATCTTATCCAGAATTACTGACTGGGTTTAGATACACTAATTCTTCAACTCGGATACATTCTGCTCAGTGTTCCAGCGTGGAAAAAGGCGTTTCGCCTACGTGTCATGGTCTTCGTTGAATACGAAACCGAAATAGAAGACGAGAGGCGCAGACTCAAGGCACTTCTGGAAAAGTTAAGAATCGAGGCAGAAATAGTGGCATTTGCCCTTGCATCAGGACAACTGAGAACCTATGAATATATTGTTAACGGTGATGTCAGCCATCCGGACACCACATACGCCGTCGATGATCTGCTTAAGGACGATGAATGGTGGAATGAACTGCAATGTCTAAGAAACGAGGCTTCAGGAGTCTCTCAATCACACGAGTTCGCTTCGTTGGGTGCGATGCTCGAAGAGACCAGACGTCGAAACTCTGACTCGCAACAGGGTGACGAAGACAGAACAGCCAGGAGGCTCAGTGTCCATGACTTCTTGGATTTGCCGAAGAATCCCACGGTTAGTAAATTATCGAAGCTCGGGGTGAACTTTGGCATCCACACCCACCGTTTAAGCCCCGTGGCATCTGTTGGCCCAGACCAAACTGGGCCCTCCTATTCAAGCGATGATGATAGCGAATCGATCACGTCCTCAGATGCCGACTTTAATGATGTTGCCAGTCTAGCAAGCAGGCGTAGCGTTGAGGATACAGGGGCATCAAGACAGCGCCGATCTTTTCGCAGCCGCAGAAAGAGTCTTGGTGACATCATCACGGGTCGGACTACTACATCAGACTCAATGCCTCTTCTACATCAACCGACCGCAACAGCACCAGCCGGGTACGGTTCGATAAACCCAGAAACCCAACTGCCTGTTACCGAGAAGCAATCCGGACCGCCGCCTACAGATCCTCCTAGACGTGCAGCTAGCAGCATGCCACTCCGAGAGTCACCGGCGGCGTCCGGAGAAGCGAGTGGTAAAGACACATTGTTGTCTCCAGTTGTAGCAGCACCTTCCAGGCCATCACTGACAAGGCATTCGTCCGCGAGCCGTTTCACAAGCAACCTAACGCCCGACACCAAGATCACGGTCGAAGGTTCCGGACCCAAAATCATGTTCTCGGAACCGGCGGGAGCTTCAACAGCCCCACCAAGACCGCCTACCCGCCCAGGGCTTTCGCGCAACTCCTCCATGAGCAAGTTCTCGAGTCGCCCCGTACCCGAGGCCAGGATCGAGGATGAAGGAGGAGCGGGGCCCAGGCTCACATTCGCAGAGCCCGAGGACTACCCGCTTCCGGCAACGCCGGCGCTCCGTTCCCGCCGCAATTCGGCGTCCCGCGGCAGTGGACCGGGGCAGAGGCAGGGGCAAGCACTAGCGGGGGATACGCACGTCAACATACCCGAAATGTCAGAATCGCACCGCTTCGAGGCGGCAGCGGCGGCAGCAGCAGCGGCGGCGGCGGCGCGCACTGGTGAGGGTGGTGAGGGCGAGGATGGGACCCATGATAACGATAACGGCTCGTCGAGCTACTCGACGCAGAACCTCCCGCTTTCGTTCAACGACCTGCCGAGCCGCGCCCAGCACCTGATCCTCAACGAGCTGATGCGGCAGAACAGTGGCAGTGACGGCAGCGGTGGTGGTGGTGGTGGGGACACAGCGGTGCTGCTGACGACGCTGCCGATCCCCGAGGAGGGCACGTGCCGGAGCGAGGAGGACAGCCTGCGCTACCTCGCGGACATCGAGGTGCTATGCCACGAGCTCCCGCCCGTGCTGCTTGTGCTGAGCAATAATATGACGGTCACGGTTAGCCTGTGATGAAATGTGATGCGTGATAATGATGATGATAATGATGTGAAGGAGGGTTGGTTTTGATACGGCCGTCAGCAAGGAGCAATCAACGAGACGTGGGTAGTAAAAAGGGGAAGTAGAATATGTGTATGCTCTTGTTAATTTGAACGCAATAAGGAATGCATGACATGCCACTGTTGTTGTATTAGGCTAACACTTCATGGAAGGGTTGAACTTCGACCTTGTTACAGGTGACCTAAGTATATATATCAAGGGCGATCAGCATGTCCCTTTCGACTACTGGACCCTCCTGTAAGTATCGTTACCCGCTGCTATTTATTCACAGCCACCGGCATCTATATGGTGGAATAAACATACAAAAGTTTCGAAAGGGCGGCCCAAAAGAAGAACAGACTTAGGCAATGTCACTAACAAAGCAGTGAAAAAAGAATAAAAAACCTTTGGTAAAAAGAAAAGAAAAGAAAAGAAAAGAATAGTCCACCCAGGAATCGAACCTGGTATCCTCCGGCCCAATGACTTCCCTGCTGAATTCTCATTTTCAAAGCAGACAGGGGGCAACGGGAGTAACCACTCAACCAAAGCCTCTCCATTGTTTGGAGGTCTGGGAGAGCCGGCGTGCTGTACCAACGACACCCGCGGACTGTGTTTGTTGGGAATTCCCACCTTGTTTGGGCTCAAGTACTCAACCACCTCGGCCGGCGATATGCCGGCACCTGCAGTGATTACGAAGCTGAGGCCATGCCGAGTAGGTACACGATCACATGTACCCGACTGTCTACAATGTGTACCTACCTACATATGTACCACAAATGCCACAAACATATCGTACTTGACTTGACAGGACTTGCCTAAACACCATCGCATGCCTACCTAGGTAGACTGTCTACCCTCCTCACCGAACATAACCTAGCTCCTAGTGTTGCCATCGCGAACAGCTTGTCGCCGTCACCTAACGTCTGCTTGCCTTGCCACGAACCGTCTTAGCAATGATTCGTGGCCCAGTCGCCCCTACTAACACTTACACACAGCGCAAAGGATGTCGGATGGGAGGAAAGCGGGCAATATGTTTGTACTTGTATGATTCTAATTACCTATTACCCATGTACGTAGGTAAGCCAGAGGACGTGTGTACTGTCATCCATCTAGCTACGAAGTATGCTATTGTTGTTGGTGGTGGAACCAGACTCCGACCAACGCCTGGTTCTACCATAGGTACATCGCATGGGAACAAAGAAACCAAGTCCCTTTCCCGCTTACTTTCGGCTACAGACACATACAATATAGATAGCTCAACAGCTCAGGTTGCTCAATACATGGCCAGTCAGTAGTTCTAGTGTGGTATATGAATGAGTGAATGATTAGCAGGAAAGCAGAGCCCCTGACGCAATAAGACTCCATCAAGTATTGGGATGATTCACCTGTTACACTATTATATACTTGGATGTATTAGACACATAAAGACACACGCATTATAGCCCGGTTGGCCAAGTCACCCTTACACATCTATTGTTGGTTGTCTACCATTCAAGTCAACAAAACCAAACAAAAGAAACCTAGCGCACCAGCACCAGCAGCATCGATCAAAGAGAAACATACCACAAGGCGCCACCGGCTAAAGTAGAAAGGTAGATAGATAATTAGATGTCAGTACCTACGCTCGAGTGCGACGATGACCACATCACCGGACGACCTCGTCAACATGCTAATAACGAGCACATTACACCAATACCCCCATCCACACCCGCATCTAGATATACCCAAATCCATACCCATACACCGAAACACACCACCGCAACGAAGCCCAAAGCCAAGGCTAAGACCAAGACCAAGAACAAAGGCATAGTGAAGAGAGTCTTCGGCAGCCTCAGAAGAGAGCATAACAGCAAGCCCCGGCGCATACAATACGACGGGGTCTCCACCACCACCACCAAGGAGAGGAAGGCGAAGGGGAAGGGTAAGGAACACAATAAGGACAAATACAACAACAAGAGCAAGGACAAGCAGGAAACCACAGAAACAGAGACGACGAAGCCACCTGGCGAAGACCGCGACCGCGACAATAAGAGCCCCCAGCAGCAGCAGCAGCAGCAGCAGGAACAGTACCGACACGAGGAGTGCGACGACCGGAAACGCGTGCAGCTGTGGCAGAAGAACCTCCGGGAGCGCAAGCGGCGGGGCACCATGATGATGCACGGGGAGCAGTGGCAGCACCAGCACCAGCACCGGACCGGCCCGGGTCCGGCAGTGGCAATGGCCGTGCAAGCAGCAGGGGGAGATATCAAGAGCCCATCATACGCACACCCCCGGCAACCGCCGCGGCCGCATATGAAGAGCAGGCCGCACCCTCACAACCACAACCGCAACAGCAACCCTCACAACACGGCGAGGCAGCAGCAGCAGCAGCCGCCGCTGGCCCTGCGGACGCGAAACGCCAGCAGCACCGGTAGCGGTGGTGGCAGCGGGGGTAGGAAGGGCAGCGTGAACTACGCCTACCCGCTGCACAGTCCTAGGAACGGGCTGCCGCCGCCGCCGGGGGGCTTGCTGCGGCGCGAATCGAGCGATAGCAACAGCCAGGGCGACAACATGTACGCGTCGGATGCTTCCTCGAATAAGAACATGAATAAGAATAGCATGATGACTATCAACGTGTATCGGTCGGCGTCGCTAACACACGGCCATGACCAGAGAAGTGAGAGCGACAGTGACAGCGGAAGTGGCAGCGGCAGCGGCAGCGGCAGCGGCAGCATTGTCGGGCTCGGCATATCAATGCGGGAGACGTTGGACCGCAGAAAACCGGCGCCGAGCACGCCGCAGGATGCTCAGGGGGAGGCGCCTAATGATCACTTCAACAACAACAACAACAGGAGCAGGGAGAGGGCGCTGCAGACCAGGGGGCGAAGGATGAGCATCAAGGAAATCCATCATAAGCACCGCACCCCGGCGCGGAAGTCCAGGGTCATCCACCGCCGCCGGCAGTCACGGTACGGGAGGTCGCCGATCCACGGTGGCGGTGGCCAAGCGCCGTCGGCGACGTCAACGGCGTTAGTGTCCTATTCTGAGGACAGTGAGTGGCTCGACATCAACGGGCCATTGTCGACACCGGCTTGGTACAAGTGGGCATCCGAGGGTGGGAGCGAGAGGGCGGTTCATCAACAACAACGATCAACAACACCCCGGACACTGACGCCACTTCAGATACCATGCCCCATGCCGGGCTGCAACAACGCCGCGTTACCGAACGTAGGCCTCTGCTCAGACTGTCGGATTGCCCCAAGGGATAGTGTGTTTGTAAACAGCCCGAAAATCAGATCCCCAAGGAGGCGGTCGTCTAAGCTGGTCACCTACCCGATAATAGAGTTCAACAGGGTGTCCGGACCCTTTTCGCCGCTAGGCTCACTCGACGATGATAACAACCAGGGCGACATGCTGCCGGCAAGAAGTAAGTTCAATGCCAAGTTCAGCCCCAGGCCGGACTTCAAATTACAGCCGCCGCCGGGACGTAAGGTTCCTGCTGCGGCTAAACGCAACTCGGCAAGATCAACGGGGCCGGATAGGAGTCATGTCGGGTTTCAAATGGCAGTGCCGGGGACGCCGGAGACGCCGGAGCCGACGAGGCAGCAGGAGCAGGAGCAGGAGCAGGAGCAGCGGCGGCGGCGGTATAGTTTCGAAGGAGGGAACGATGATGAAGTCGCAGACGCGGATCCAGGGTCAGCAACCAGTGCAGAATCATGGGAGGATTCGCGCTGGGCTTCCGACGATCCAGTGTCAGCTAGGTCGTCGGGCGTCCCAACCACACCGCCACCGCCCCGGCGCCGACGTTCCAAGCAGAGCTGGAGCTTTAGTAGGGGGTCGGCCGAAAGTAAGGGGTACAGCGACAAAGTCGACATGCATGAGAAGCCGGAGCGCGTCACCGTTAAAGGCTACACCGAAATTCTCAACATCATCGACTTGTACTTGGACTTGGACTCGGAAGACAATGGCAACGACAATAGTAATGAGAGCAGGAACCCAGATAAATATCCTTCATGGATTTGATGAGTTCGGACTGGAGGGAGAAAGCACTTGTACAGTAGCCATGTAAACCAAAAAGACAGATATTCAAGGCGTCACCGCCGAAATTAAATGATAATGTCTTTAAACGATCTCATGATATCACTTCCTATGAACGCCGACGCTGCCACAAACCATGTTCCAAGCTAAGTCAAATTTTGCACTCCTAATACAGCGGCTCGATTTCGAGGGAGTAAATCAGGAATGGGGATACTATTCCTGGTCCTGAGCGCTCCCATCGCGACTGCAACACTCCAACGTCAGCACTCCAAGTTTTTTCTTTCCCCTTTCTTTCTTTTCTCCTTGATGCCGGACGGGCCACCATCCTCTAGACCACCAGGGGCAGGGCAACTTACGGGATGTAGACGAGACCCTCCTCCTCCATCGTGAGCTTGACGTCGTCGGGCAGGGAGCCGGAGACCTTGGTGGCGTAGCAGCCGCGGACGTAGCCGTCGATGCGCTGCCACTTGGCGACCCACGACTTCTTGGGGTCGGCGACGGAGATCAGGCCCTCGAAGACCTGGGAGGTGCACTGGTCGACCGCGTCCGGGTTGCTCCTCAGCTCGAGGAAGGGGCAGTTCGGACAGCCTTGTTGCTTGAATCGCTGGTTTCGCAAAGGGTCGTTAGTTACCTTAGGTACCTATGTGTAGGCGTGACGTGTCGTCTCTGGAGTTGAGGGAAAGCCGGATGGCTGGCTGGCTGGCTGGATGGATGGATGGGCAGAAGCTTGCTTACCGTCTGGGGAAGGACGATGGAGCAGACCATGCAGGCGCGAGCGTAGCGCATCTGAGAGGGAGGGATGAAGTTCTCGGACATGTTGGCTGGCTGGTGTTGTTCAACTGGGAATGAGATCGGTGTTGGTATCGGTATTGGTATTACTCGATCGTTTCTTGTATGTATTGCAGGTTCGTGTCTTTGGGATCTCGTCGGCTGCGTCAAGTTTACAGGTCGGTTTTCCTACGTAGCTAAGGGGAAGGCTGGATAGGTTTCGTAGTGTGGATTAGTAGCTAAAGAGGTTCGTCGCGGTCGTCGTGGTATTTGTCGGCGTCGGGATTCTGGATTCTGGATTCTGGTTAGGGATGGGAGCTTTGTTAGCTGTAAACTGGGGTTGGTCCCTGTTATTTGGCCCCTGTCAGTTGCTGCTTGCAGTTGCTACGCAGAAAAGACGCTAACCTCCTACCTAAGCTTTTACGTACGAAGTACCTGAACTAGCCATGCATCTTTCGGGGCTTTGCATCTCCAGAAATCTGCTCCACGATCTAATCAGTACGTACATAACTCCTTTACCTGGAATTCACCAAGATATTCACCAAGATATCTTCTAACCAGCTAGGTATCGTCCCTCTTATGTGCCCGTATTCAGTCACAACGACTAAGTAATCATGCCCAGCTCGCCACTAAGAAAAGTGCACAGTCCTACAACACCAAGAGGGCAGAAGATATAAGGGGGCTCCACCTAGATAACAAACAATCGTCAACTTCGTGGCCACTGGACCGGACATATCCGGTCTTGCCCAGCATGGCAGCAGCAGCAGCAGAGCAAGCCGACGCCGGCGACGGTGACGGCGATACCCCGATGACGGGAACAATCCCTCACCCTCAAGCCTCTGCCGCCTCTGTCGCCTCCAACGGCAAGAAGACGCAAAAATTCCACGAGCTCGCCACGTGCACAATCCGGGCGCCACCGTTCGCCTACGCGCACCTAGAGCTCTTCAACTCCACCACCGCCATCACTTCCACCAACTCCGACTCCGACTCGGAATCTAGCCCCCGGGGTCTCGACGCCCTCCAGGTGCGGTCGTACTGCACGGCGGCGCTGCGGCAGTTCCTGGGCGTGGCGGGGGAGGCGATCCCGCTGGACGTGCTGCAGGTGCGGGGGCGGCGGTGCTGGGTGCGGGTGCCGCGGGACGACCTGGGCGCGTTCGCGGCGGCTGTCACGGCGTGGCAGGGTGTCGTCTTGGACGGTGCGGGGGACGGCGGGGACGGCGGTCGCCGGTCTACGCTCCGGATCCTAGGGTGCTCGGACTGGCTGGGGACGCTGGTGGGCGGGCGAGGTGAGGAGAGGCTGTGGAGTGGGTGATGAGGATGATGGTGATGAGGATGATGGTGATGATGGTGATGAGGATGAGGATGATAATCTAAACTACCTCGTTTTCCCTCGACCACAGAACGCGCACACACGCACACAAAATCCGTCACTTCACCCCTCAGCTCATGAAAAGAGTCATCTCTCACGTCATTATCATTTGAAAATTGCAGCCATGGTATATACATCTAACATCCCCTTGCCCCTTACCCTTTCCCCTACCCCTGCCCTCCTAGATCCCTGGAACGCCATGCTTCCGACGATGCACCGTCGTCTATGCAAGATGCTATGCTGCCGACCTGCCAAACCCCACCAGCCTGGGTGTTAAGTCACCAGCATCGGTTCAACCCCGCAGTCTACATCATAGAAGACATGATCGAGTTGTTGGCATAAGCCTGCCGAAAACGTTAGCTACGTCAATTCGTACGGGGCGGGGGGAGAAAGGTTGGAAGCCTTACCATCGGCTTGATGTTGGGATGAGGGACCGCATCAAATTGGTGGAAGCTGAGGTTGTAGTCCGGGCTGACGTTGATATATGCGCCCCTATTCTCAGTTTGGTCGCAATACTTCGGCGCCGAGAAAACTATACACGCAATCAGTTTAGAGTACCAACAGAATCGAGAAGCGAGGAACCTACCGGTGATGCACCTGCCGTCGTGCTCTTCTTCGTATCCATCCATGCGGACCTCATGACTTCGGATGATGGCATCCAATCCATTCTTCTCGCAGAATCTCTTGGTGACGTCAGGGCCAAACTGCATCCCGACACCACGTTTACTTGGTCCTCGGCCTGGGGCCGTTTGAGGATCAGTCCATAGCATCTCCATCATCAAGCCAGACTGGCCGGGTTGTCTCTGCGCATGCCTATCTAGCTTCCTGATGTCATCCAGGGTGACGTTGTCATCTGAGAACAAGCCTCCATGAAGTACGAGGTACTTGGAGCCAATGAGCGTGGCCAGGGGTAGGGCAGAGAAGCTTTCCGAGAAGAGCTTAAAGACCCTGTTTAAGTTAATCATTACCGGTCTTAGTTAGAAGGAGTGGAGAGACTTGCCGTTCGTTGTACTTGGCGCGGCATTCGCCTTCGAATCCGTAAACCTTGTTCATGTCGTCCGTCTCGTGGTTTCCTCTGTTCAGGAACATACCGGAGGGTCGCAGCCACTTGTAGGCATATAAGAGCAAGGCAATTTCCGTCGACCAAGAACCGCGGTCCACGAAATCTCCGTTGAATAGGTAGTAATGCTTTTCGGACGGTCGGCCGTTCAGTCTGAAAAGCTCCATGAGGTCGAAATACTGGCCTGTTTAACAAGTTAGACCGAGGATTCTCACGTATGCATCATCATGTATAAACCAACCATGAGTATCACCGCAGACGGTGAGCTGAACATCCTCGGGTATCTTCACCTCCACCATTGTCGGCTCCTCGTGAACGATCTTCTTAACGGCGATGACGATTTGGTAGACGAATTTCTTGTGAATTTTCTTGCCGTTCTTAAACCGCTCGATCATGTCATCAATGAACTCTTGTGTCATCTCATCTTTGATCTGCACGCCGTCGTAATCGGGCTCGATGGCGATGGAGTCGAGGTCGAGACCTTCGGCCGCCGATGGCTCGTCGCCAACCTCTATGGCAGCATAGAAGTTTAGTTGCCGCACGATCTTCTGGCACTCGGCAAGCTTGAGCTTGGCATCTTTGCTGTTAGGATCCAGCCTCGTGCATTCCTTGAAGTCTTTAAGGGCATCCTTGGGCTTGAGAATGGCGGCGTAGGCAACGGCGCGGCGGAAATAAGCCTGGAATTCTGCGCATTAGCAAAAGGGGGAACCATGGCAGCAACGGCGACGATGTGTCATATATCATATCATATAATGTGCGTATGCGTATGCGTATGCGTACCTTGACAAGCTTCGGGTTTAGTTCTATGGCCTTGGTGGCATCTGCAATAGCATAACCGTATGCTTCGGACTTGATGTGCGCCTAAATCCCTGTGTGTAAGTCACGCGAGCACTCTTGTGGAGATCTGCGATCCAACATGAAGAAGGGAACGGGAGGGGGACGAAACAAACCTGAGCTCTGTTGGTGAAGAATGTCGGTTCCTTGTCGTTTAGCTCTATGGCCTTGGAATATAATTCAACGGCCTTGATCCAGTCGTGTGCTGCAAAAGCCTTGTTGCCGTCGTTCTTGAAGGCTACAGCCTGCTCTTCCGCAGAGCCCATGATGAATATCTGGGGTTCACCGGACGCTGTAAGTCTAAACGAGGGGCGGGGTCGTAAAGAAGGGTGGAATTCGAGTCGAGTAAATACTTAGGTAAAGACCTGGTCAAGAAGATATAACAACTCAACGAGAGACCTTAAGGTTAACGGCGGCACACACTGCTCGGAAAGGAAGCCAGGCTGAAGTTCTATGGATGTCTGTATGTAAGGCAGAACGACATGGATTTTCGAAGCTGCAGTTGATATGCGCCGAATGCGGTTTCTCGTTTCTCGGTATCGATACGGGCTGGGCTGGGGTGGAAATCGAATTTGTCTTAGTTGTCGGCGTACGGAGCTTAACGTCCTTTGGAGGGGTTCCGCCACTAGGTACGTATGCATGTAAGTACTCGCCCGCCTGCCGCTAATGCACATAAGCAGCCCAGACAGCTAAGGTTCCAGTGCTAACGTACCCGCCACGCCCGACTGGCGCCTGTCCAGGCGCCCTGAGACCTGGCAGTGCTATCACCATGTGGCTGTGGCATGAAGTGCGTAGGTATCGTGCCAACTACGGGAAAATGGATATTGTCATGGCCAGTCCGCGGCATTGCAATAGTAGAATATGACATTATGAGATGCCACTATGAGACACAGCAATAACGACTACGTAGTCGTTTCCAACGTTACCATCCGAGTTACCAATGGAGTGAATAGAAACAAGTTGTTCTTTTATTATTCATTTCTTCCTAGGAAGTAGATGGTGTTGCTTGCTTATCGTATTAACTATTAACTAATACGGAACATCTCGAAAAAGTCCTATATATTCCACCTATATGTAGGTCTTGCATCCAGCTCAGATGACGGTTCAGCCCGTCCACACCGCGGGGCCCGGGTGCGTATAGTCTGAGAGATCCCGAACAACAAACTCGTCATCGGGGTATTCGGCCCAGCGCGCCGGAAAGGCAATACTATCGTTATGCGCGCCGGCATTGTAATCCTCAGGAAACTTGATCGTCGGGCCAGGGGTTCCTGTATCCAATGTTAGTTCCGTCAGTGCTGGGTCGACCGACTGTAATTCAGAAATAAAGAAATAAAGAAATATGCGCGATGGTCATGGTGTTCTTACCGCCACCCGGACCGATCACATCGAGGTGAACACAGCCAATGTAGAACTGCAGATGGCCGTATCCCTCATACAACGGGTACATATGCTCCCCTCGCAGCAGGTACTTGCCAGGCGGGGTCGTTTCGGGGATGGTGAAGTTCATCTGGGAGAGGTGTTATTAGCAGCAGTTTTCCTGGATTCTGAATAATACAGATACCGACGCACGAAAGCCAGTCTGGTTCGATCCACGCCATCCAGTACCCATGTTGTGGTGTTCTTCGGGCCATATTCTCCTATCTTGAACCAGTCCCCATCGCCCAAATAGGACTCAAGGTCGTCGTCAGGGGCACGAGACATATAGGCGTGTGCTGGACCGGGATGGTATATGTACGGGGTATCAGTGTACTCCAAGATGATAAAAGTCAGCTACACGTACAACCGCATTCTCCTGCTTCACTGAGGTATGCCTACCCCGGACAAGTACACCCCCAACCCAATAGTGTCACCAGCAAGGATAGTAGCAGTCTCAACTCCAACACCGTCTGTCACGCCGTGGAAGCATCGAAGAGTTTCGTCCCTAGTCTCGTTGATGTACAGAGGAACAAAATCGTCGGCTTTCCTATGATATAGGAGAACACATTAGCCCGTTCTTTGCGGCATACAGGATTATGGCCAGGCGTAGCTCACCGAATGTATCGGTAATCCTCGCTCACGGTGTCGTTGATCAACAACCTGCCGAAAGTATCTGCAAGAAAAGGATATTAGACCTTGCCAAAAGTCTGTCATGGGAATACTTAGATGCGGAGACGCACAGTGAGCTTGTACTACAGAACTCGACAAGGAGAGTCCAAGAACGGTGGTATGGAACAGCATTTTGAATGCAGTCAAGCCTCTTAAGCCAGAGTTGAGATACTAGTTGGACGTGGACAAACAACTACGTTGCCTGGGGTCGGTTTCTTTTATATACACTCTGATAGAGCATACTAGACTTGGCCGAACACTCGTATATGCGCTCTTACCAGCGTTCCGGCAACATCCAAACGATGCGGCAGCATCCTGGTATACAGGTAATGATGCTGCTAATAGGCGACAGACATCCTAACCTATAACCCTTCAACAATATACATCTCCTATACGAGATCTAACTGCTGTATTGCACCACGATACGGTCAACACTAACGCAGCTATTCACGACCTTCCTAGACTAGTAATCAAATGCGTGCCAATGGCCTGGAGCACGAGAGAGCATCGCAACCCCTCACAATAGTAGCGTAGATATATAAGCCCGGCTAAATGCAAACGTGCTGGTCCAATCGAGAAGTTTGAGTGGATCATCAAGTGACTGCGAGCGAGCCTCAAAAAGAGGGTGTTGAAGTCGTGAATACGGACATGTACCCCCTTTTTATATATCTATGAATAGGTAATCAGAGGAATATAAGCTAGCTAATAGACATTATCTAGAGATAGTCTTCGAATAAATGGGATTGTCAATAACGGGGACAAATTTATCTGGGAGAAGCATCACCGTCGTCACGCTGTGTTCGATTCAGGGCATCATACTATCGCTCTAATGAGATGAGTAAGTGAAGCTGGGAAGTCAAGATCTGCGACGAAGTCTAGGCGTTGCGTTCGAGAACGCATCATGTAAAGAAAGAGACACTCCAACTCCGCGGGCTATATTGAAGCATGTCATGCCAAGAGAGCTGGCCCAGGTTGCTGTGGTTTCCATTGTACGTAGATAATGATGTTACATGCGATGGCAAGGCGACCAGGTCTCCGAAAGAGGGAGTCTCCTAGTACTAACTACCCCGGCACCCGAGCCCAAGGTTGCATATATTCGTAAAAGTGGTGGCCACGGTATCATCCACAATCGTCTACCAAGCTTTATATGATCATAGTTGAAGCATGCAAATGATGACACTCACTGCACGGAGGTCCTTCATATGTGGAGTCTAGTGGGAGTTATAGCCTAGTCGAATAGCTTCATCATGAACGTTTTTAGTCTCTTCCGTCCGGGAAGGACGCTACGTCGACCGACGTCCTATCGAGGATCACCCTTAAGACAATAATTCCTCGCTGAGTGCATCGTGAGGGACCTTGAGAGAGCGATATCGCAAGCGTTGGCGGATGCCTGTCCCAAAGCGTAGAACTGGTGCCCCAGTCTGACAACACCCAGAGAAGGAATATAGGTACTGATGATTGAGAGCCTCTTAGTTGATATTACATAGAGCCTAAGCGTAACACCAATCCAATTCGTAATGCGAACCGAAATATTCCCAGACTCAACTTATCGTACCTTACCTCATCACTCGCGTACACACACACACACACACTATCACAATTTCGCCTTGGCCTTCCCCTCGACCCCGGCCCCGGCCTCGTTCTCGGCCTCGGTCAACAATACCAACCCCCCATCCTCGACCTCGAAGTGCGTCCCCTTCTCCCAGCCAAGCCACTCCGCCAGGGCCTCCTCGCCGCCCTGACCGACAGCGAGAAGCGTCCCGACGTACCCACCGCCAGGGACACCAGGCCCCTGACCGCGAACGACCGGGTCTATTGTAGTAGCTGTTATAGTCCTCGCCGCCTCGTCCTTCCCTCCTCCTCCAACGGCAGTATCATCCGCAGTCTCCGCAATCGCCAGCCACGGCGTCCCCCTCAGCGTGACCGGGGGCCGCTGGTCGCCCTCCCTCCTAGTCCTACCACTACCACCGCCAACATTTCCATCACCAGCGCCAGCGCCAGCCGCAGCCTCGAGCTCCGCATACCCCAGCACAGGCGTACAGCAGGCATCCGTCCCATCGAAGACAGCCTCCCACTCATCGCGGGTCTTCGTGCGGAACGCCTTCTCGAACTCCCGGCGCATCTCAGGCCAGCACTTGCTATCGTGTCGGCGCTTCTCGTCATCCTCAGCCCACAGCAGCCCCTTCCCTGCCAACCCCAGCCCCTTAACCAGCGCGCGGAAGAATTGCGGCTCCAGTGCGCCAACAGCCACGTACTTCCGCTCGCCGCTGCCGTCGTCGCGCGTCTCATAGGTGTCGTAGAAGGGGCAGCCGCCATCGAGCAGGTTGGTGCCGCGAGGCCCGCCGCCCACCGCGGGCGTCTTGCGGCTCAGGCGCGGGAACGTCGCCAGGTAGTTGGCGCCGTCGACCATGTTGGCCTCGACGACCTGACCTCGTCGGCCCTTGCCATCACCATCCCCATCACCACCACCCGGGCGGCTCCAACCCCGCTCGCGCGCCACGAGCGCCGTCAGAACGCCCAGGACGAGCATGGCGCCCCCACCGGCGAAGTCGCCGAGGATGTTGGCGGGCGGGTGGGGCGGTTGCCCCGCGCGGCCGAGCAGCGACAGCGCGCCCGACACGGCCAGGTAGTTGATGTCATGACCGGCCATGGCGGCGTAGCGTCCGTCGCGACGGAAGCCGGCCATGCGCGCGTACACGAGGCGCGGGGCGTCGGCGCACAGCGCGTCCGGGCCCAGGCCGAGCCGCTCCATCACCCCCGGTCGGAACGGCTCGATCAGCACGTCCGCCGTCCGGGCGAGCGCCTTGACGAGCCGGATGCCGGCCGCGGACTTCAGGTCGACCGCGATGGAGCGCTTGCGGCGCGCTAGCATGTCGGGTGCGGGCGGTGGGTTTGCTTTCCCCCCTTCCGCGCCTGCGCTTGGGACCGGGACGGGCCGGTCGATGCGGAGCACGTCGGCACCGGCGTCGGCGAGGAGCATGCCGGCGAATGGACCTGGATGTGTGGGTTAGAACAGGAGTTCATGAGGGTGGCGACACTTGGGTTTGCCGGGGGTCTGATGCATGCATCGTCATGCCATGCTGTCTATCGACTGACCTGGTGCGAGGCCGGCAAATTCAAGGACCTTGAGGCCTTGAAGAGGTGGTGGTCCGACCATGCTATGCTATTAGGTACTGTGAACAGTGAGCAATGCTTGGCTTGGCTAGGCTAATAAGTAAGATTTAGTCACGAGCGAAGATCGAACGTGACAAAAGCCGAGGTCGTGAAGGCCGAATGGGTCGGAACTGTTATCCAGTAGGTAGTTATATGTTAAAGGAGGAAAGTAAAGTAAACAAAGCTGATTCAACCGAGGCTTGTCGATGTTGGAGGGGTCGATCTAATGCGGGGCATGGCCATACATAATGTTATTTATGTAAATAGTAAACTTTGCGAAGGATTGCTCTCGCTGCTTGGAGGATTCGACTGGACTGGACCCCTGACTCCAAGTCGTGTAGCATGTATGAGGTTAGGAGAACTCAGGGCGTAGACACAGCATATAAGCGCATATAGTTATCCGATGGTAATTGATTCCCGTCAGGTAGGTCGTTTTGTAATCGGGGACAAGGTAGACAGTCAAGTCAGTCAGTCCCTCTAGCCCTTGCCAGAGCCCCCCTTCTTCTTCCCACCACCACCGCTACCACCACCATCGCCCTCGCCAACCAAGCCCGCTTTAACAAAGGCATCCCTCGCCGTCTGGTTGATGAGCGCGAAGCGGCGCGGCCCGAGCTTATGGCCGCCATACCAGCGCGTGACGACGACGACAGCATCCCAGATGCCCATGAGCTGCATGAGGTGCAGCAGGCGGCCGCCGGCGGCCGTCTCGCCGTCGTCGTCGCAGTCCTGGTAGCTGATGTTGCTGTGGATGGTACTGGGGTTGTGGGGATCCCGGCCCCGGATCCGCCACGCCGTGATGTTGTGCGTCGCGGCCCGCACCCGCCGGTCCGTCGCCAGCAGGTGCTGCACGAAGGCCTCGGCCTCGGCCACCGACGTCACGCGCGCGCAGCGCCCCACGAACGTCGACCGCAGCTCCACGAACGGGTCCGACACCGTCCACGGCGGCGGGGTCTCCCGCAGTAGTAGGTTCTCTAGGGGTGCCGCACTGGACCCATCCTTCTCGGCGTCGGCGTCGGCGTCGGCCTCGCCGTCGCCGGCGTCTGCTCCCTCTTGCTGGGAACGTAGCCTCTCTTCTAGTTGCTGTTGCTGTCGCTGTCGCTGCTCAGCTTCCTCTTCGAGCAGCCTCTTCAGCTCCTCCAGGGCATCGAAGAGGCAGACGACGCCGGGCTCGTAGACGGAGCCCAGGGCCTGGCGGAAGAGGCGCAGCTCCCGTGCCGCATCACCTCGCTTCCCGCCCTCGCCGGTGCTGTTAGTACCGATCACGGCTGGGGGCTCCTCTGGGTAGTTGGGCGGGAACTCGACGCGGAGCGACGAGGACTCTCCCGGCGGCGTCAGGATGTAGATACCGTTCTCCTTCTTGTCCTTGTCATTATCCTTGCTGTTGCTGTTGCTGTTGCTGTTTTCGCTGGCTGGTACTAGACAGCCGTCGCCGTAGATGGAGTTGATGGCCTCGAGCTCGTCCTGGAATTCTTCGGACATGACTGTGCCGATGCTTTTCGCTGAAGTAGATCGATGAGCTGTTGTTTTGTCAAATAACACCTAATTTCCTCGAAGCGTGGAATAGTTGCTGACTAGGTAGACACTTAAGATCATAGAATGTTTTAAATTTTTATGATGGGTTTTGTGATGCAGAACAATGATGCTTCCGTCGTCATATCCGATGTTCAATTTACGATTTCTAAGTTATTACCTTCACTTTACAATAGAACCCCCCACTTTTCTTAGTGGGGAGGTCGTAAACCCGGAGACCCTGTGCTTGAACCCACCAACATCAGCCCACCTTCTGCCCCTGAGAGCCTATAGTTACATGGGCGATAGGGTACTGAGTGAGCATCTAACTAGAGCACAAGGATAGCCTACACCCACATATGGAACGGATATCATCTTTTCATAAGAGTTTGATTGATTGACTGATTGATTGATCGTGCCTATGGGTAAAGGGGTTGGTCGTTGGATCGAGCTGATTGATGACACAGGTAGGGTTTTCGCAGTTTGTATATTCGTTTCTCCCCGGGCCTCCTCGTAAACTCGCTACTTGGACATGGCATTCATCATTATACGCCAGCCGCATCTCCTACCCCCCCCCCCCCCTAGGCGCCACCATCTCAACAAAAGCAGGCAAGGTAGGTTCCCTGCTATAACAGCCTTGCGCCACCACGTTCTTCTTCATCATCATTCATGGGTATCTAGATTGGGTTCGATAGTAGACAAAAACCCACCCTTTTTTGCAGTCTTTCTTTCTTTCGTAGTCCTTCTGACCTGGCAGTGCATTGCCTAGGTGAAGAAGACATGAAAAGTTCCCCGGGTCTCCGCTGGTGAACCTAGCACCTAGTAACCCAAACCCCTTCCACTGTCCCACGTGCAAACGTTGATCATGATCGTGCAGAGGCAGTCGTAATGGTGTCTTCATCTGCCCATAGAACCTAGCGACACAAGAATCGCATTGGTTTACTGGACTTGGCTGACAATCTCGCTAGCCTTACCCAACGACTCGACCATCTGTTGGCATTCCTTGCGCCGGCGGACCGTGTAATCACTCTCCTTGAGCAGATCGTCAATACTATCGGTCCGATACATATTCTCCAGTAGCTCCTTCTGCATGTCATCCTTCGTGAATCTGAGCGTCTGTTAGAGCATGCCTTCAGTTCGATGGACAGAGCACTTACGAGACAAGGTTCAGCATGATGGCTTTAGGAACCATATCGATCATGGTTCGCTTCACGATGTTGTAGTATGACGCGATCAGCAGCTCTGTATCGTATTGTTAGCATGGAACATCATGTGGGGAGCGCGATGTGCTTACTAATCACTTCTACTTCGATGTTTTCACGCTCAGAGAGGGTGCCCGAAGCCTTCAACATCGGAGGGGGGGCCTCCATAGCAGCAGCTTTCTTCTTGTTCTTGGCAGCAAAGAAGCTACCGAAAAAGCCGCCATTGGTTGGGTCACCTCCGTCTATGGAAGGACTAGCAGCTCGAGCGGGAGTTGTTGCTGCGGCCGGCAAGGGCTTGCCCGTCTTCGGATCCACCTGGACGGGCTTAGCCCCGTTGTATCTTTCGTTAACAATGGCCATGGCTCGATGCCCATTGAGGAAGTCGGGATGGCCAGTGTTGATATAACAAGCCTCCATGGAAACAAGATCTCGGACCAGCTTGTTGGTAGGCTCCATAGCCTTCTTAAAGAAAGTGATGACGACATTATGGACCTTCTCTTTCAGTGAAGGGTATCTCCGGTACAGCTGCTTGGAGAGCAGTTGCGTAAGAATGCGCACAAGCTCGTCATAGATCAGCGACGCACACTTCAGACTGGGCTCCTCGAGCCGCTTGATCTGTTGCTTGACGATCAATTCAAACGCAGTAGTGCCAACGAAAAGCGCTGGAGAGGGTCCGGACGAGTTGTATAGAATGGTCCGGATATCGCCATCCTTGACTACGTCGAATGGGTCGACTGCCTTGATTCCATTGGAGTATAGCTCATGGAAGACGAAGCTGATTCTGGCACCTCCAGAGAGCTCTGCGCTTGACAACTCGCCGCTGTTGCCTTCCAGGACGGTTCGGTATTCGAGACTGAACTGGTTAATGATATTTAGGACGATGTTGGTGGCGTTTCCCAACATCGATGGGCCTATACTTTCGAGTTCGGCCGTGTACTTCTGCAGAGAACTAGCGATGCGAGCCTTGATATCCGGGAGGGTTTGTTTGATGTGCATCATCAGGATCAAGTTCAGCTTCCTTGCCAGGTAAGGAGTGCCGCAGTAGGAGCTCTTATTCCGGTAGGCCTTGTGGTTTTCGAAGAAGTTTCTCTCCGCCTCGAGGGACATAGAGATAGGCTTCTTGTTATCGATATCGCGCTGACCTCTGTTGACGACAGGGACGTATCCGAGTCGCAACGGGATAATACGACCGGCGAGGATATCCACAACATCGGTTCCTTCGTCCATCAGGTCCACCTTTGTCAAGACACCAATCGTCCGTTGTCCCTCAGGATCAACCTCGCGCGCAAGCTTCAAGCCGTCCGAGTTGGCCAGATCCGTGTTGGCGGAGGTGACAGCCAGGATGATGGCGTTGGACTTTTGGATGTACTTGAGAACCATGTCCCGGATCTGTCTTTCTATGTCTCGCGGCTGGTCTCCCACAGGCACTTTGGTCAGACCCGGCAGGTCGACCAAGGTGAGAGTCAGGACATTGGGAGAGTAGATCCGCAGGTTGATGGGGGCCGGAGAGATGCCTGCGTTGCGACCGACCTTGGCCTCTGTCTCCCTGGTGATCTCCTCGCGAATCTTGTTGAAATCGTAGAACTTCTGGCCGGGGATGTGTAGGAACTCGCCCCATTCGTCTGCGTTGGCTTGCTTATCACTAGTGTCGGCAACCTCAGCTGAGACTCCGTTCGTCTGGTTGGTGGCGGGTCGGTTGATGAGTTGCAGGACTAGCGGTCGTCTCGTTACGATACCGGAACCTCGAGGCAAGCTAGATGTAGTGTGTTAATATATTGTATAGATCTACTGCAAAGTGTAGATTCGATCGAGGGGTACGGGGAGTAGCGAGGCCAACGTACAAGTCTCGTCCGACAATGTTCTCTAGCACGGAACTCTTTCCACTCGACTGACTGCCTACGACGGCTATCTGGGGTAGATCGATAGGGTTCTGCACACCGACTGTCGTGAAAACATCCTGGAGCTTGTTGACGGTTCTGTAGATACTACGTTAGCATAACGGGACATAGACTCGATCGAAGTGAGTCATGGAGAGATATGGCGAAAGGCGTTACGCACTTGATGAGGTTTGGGTCTGAGATACCCCCCTGAGTCGGTACCACGTCGGCCATCTTCAGCAACTTATTTACGGGCAGATCGTCAAGGTCGTGGGATGGACTGCGACTTCGCTTCCGAGAGAATAAATGGTGGACAGAGTCGACGGGTGCAGCTATAAACAGGCGGTGGGCTTGTAGATAAGCAACGTCGGGGTTAGTGTCCGAGTCAAGGCTTGGTGATTCCCTCTTGACTTCGGTGCGTTCCTCGTGATCTACTACTGCCTTTCCGGGAGGCCTGCAATGAGTGAGAAAGAGCGGAATCAAGCGACCACGATATGTGGCGTTCTCTGTCAGTGCAGGGGTATGGGGAGTCGTTGGTGTTTATGGTGATATATGGAAGACGATGATAAAAAGTCGGGCTGACGAAGTATGTTTGAATTTTGGAGATATTTACTTCAGTCGCAAAGGATTGGACCTTCGAAGTAGGTGTATATGGTATTGTATGTACAGCACATATGTAGGGAGAGGCGGAGCCTGGGCTGGCTGGGCGGGCAGGGTGGCAGGCTGGGCCCTCACCTCGATACCTACAGTACCTACATAGTAGTATCTCGGGGGGTGTAGGTAGTCACTGTAGCACTGTAGGCATGGTAGGGGGGTGAAACGGGCTACGTAGTGCATAACTACGGGCTGATGGGGTGTGGCACTTGAAACTTCACGCACTTACTACCTACATACAGAGTATGTATATACTTACGTCTTGGCCTTGGCAACCTGAAGTGTCATGAAGCCACGGATGTGGCGGTGAAATGACAGGGGACTCATTTCCACTCTCCAGTGCCGACTGTGTGGTGGGGCGTGGGGTTGGAGCCTTACATACGCAGATACGTACAGCACCTGGGCAATTGGCACTTGATTCAAGTTACTCAAGCTACCTTAATACCGTAGAAATAGATTGCTCGTCATCCATCCATCCATTCATTCCATGTCTGTCTTGCAAGGTTGCAGCTTGCTCCAGACCCGGTTGTGACTGCCCAGGTGCTGAACAAATGCAGGTATGCAGCTGCCTGGAATGTCCTCGTCAGCTGCTGACGACCTAGCATTGAGACGGGAACCTTAGAACACCACGGGCAGCAACGTCCGGGTTCACTACTTGCCTATGTAGGTACCTACTAGGCATATAGGTAGGTATAATAGGGACTGAAAGACCTCGGGATCATACAACTTACGTATACTCTTGACCCAAGTGAGATATATGGAACCCATCCACGATGCTACCTAATCTGCTCATGATATAGGCTAGTCTGGTTGGTTGGTACCTAAACTACTGGGTCCATCTATACCTACCTTACACCTATTGCCTAAGGAATCTGGAATCTTCAGTATGTAGGTACTAGGTAAGTAAGTACGGAGCACCCAAGATGCAGAATGGTACCTAGCTCAGGCACCTACATATGCCCAGGCAATAGCTAGCCCTGACCCCCTATCATATACTCGTGTGCCTTGAGACTATACAATCTCCTTCATACCTACTAGGTAGAAGTAGTTATCTGGATATCCACACCCCTTAGAAAATCTAGGGCATGTCAATCAGGTGGTAGGCAGGTGAGGAGATATGCGAGCTCGGGAAGATTTCTTTATTTCGTTCCAACTATTATGTCTACCTAGCTTCCTCTCCTTCAGGCACCGTGTCGGACATGTCGCATCATGTCCTGCCTTGTAAGTAGTTATACAATACTGCTCTGCTCTGCTCTGCTGTGCTGTGCTGGGACTTCCAAGTCTATCATATCGTATGCGCAAGGTAGTAGGCCCGGCGTACATGTCTAAACTCGTCGGTGAACGCCGCTCTCTTCTCTTGAATGATAACCGTCCAACGCCCCCATGGATGATGACTAGTAGTAGCATGGTGAACAAACCCGCCCGTACCAAAAATATGATGGGAAACAGGCCGAGCGTCGGTCAAGGTAGAAAATACAGACGAGGCACAACTCGACCTGGCGTGTTCAGATGTATATGTAAAGAAAGAGAAATGCAAATGCTTCCGCAGCCAACGAATTCGCCATCCCATGCACGTAGTATTATCTCTATCTCACACGTTCGGCCATGATGGAATGGAGCCAATATCGGACAGCTTCCCCTAGGACCTGTTCGAGATCCGGCTGGCCTCATGGCCCCGGTACATCGTCTCCTGTTGTGTTCGCCGCCAGTCGTTGTTGGACCATCTAAGCAATTCGTTAGCATAACATTCAACCAAAGGCTTGTGTCAGGAAGATAGAACATAGGGGCGCTTACATCTTGATTTTACCGTCGTCACCGCAAGAGGCAAAGAGGCAGGGATCGGTGGGACTCCACGCGATTGAATTGCATCGGGGAGTATGACCGGTCAGCTTCTCTACGAGTTGAGCGCTGGCCTTGTGCCATATATAGATAAACCCGTCTGTGCCCGTCGTCAGTTGCTGCAAAGAGATGTAACTCCAGGAAATTCTTACCTTCACTTCCGCTTGCTACGAAGCTCTCGTCGGCACCGCCGAAGGTTGACCGGATCACGAACTCCTCTCCGCCGTTATGCCCAGTGTAGGTCTGGACAGGTTCCCGTGTAAATAAATCAATGAGCTGCGCAACGCCGTTTTGATGATTTACCAGTAGATGCCTCGAATCCTGGCTGATACTTATAGACATCGTTCTGACGTTGAGATCCATCTCGTATTCAAGGTCCCTGGTCACAAGGTTATACACCTGTATATGTTGCTTATCATCCATGGTCACAAGCCAGCGTCCGTTAGGAGAGACAGTCAGGTCCTCAACCCTATGAGTATTGACCCAGTCGAACACCTTCTCCCCAGACAAGTTCCATTGGACAAGGCCACGGGTCTTGTCTAAGGCTCCCGTAATGAAAGATTGACCATCGGGAGTCCAAACACAGCTGCATACGGGCTCTTGAAAGCGCTCAAGCCTCTTGAGACAAACGCCAGTCTATTGTGCCGTTAGTCGGTGATCCCAGGGGTCGAGTGTCTCTAGTGCTTATAACTTACTTTGGCATCCCACAACCTCGCATATTGATCTCGACAGCAAGTGACAAGCATCGTGTCATCCCAGCTCCATGAAATGTTGCCGATCCCCCCGTCATGTTCCTTTAAGCAGTGAAGAACCTTGAAGGATGGGACATCCCATATAATCACTTGTTTATCGCTGCCACAGCTAGCTAAGCGTGTACCATCATGAGAGAAGGCAATCTGCCATACCTCCCCTGCATGGTCGTCGAGCTCAAGGACGTTCTCAGTTGGAAACCGACGTCTATCACAAATGTGGTCGGAATAGAGGGACGGAGACGCAGCACTGGAATGCCACAGGCAAGCTCCGATTTGACTAGCTTTAACTTGATGCAATAATATAGCCAGTCGATGTTCCGGAAGCATAACAGAAGGTGAGATGCATTCTGAAAGCCGAGTTAGTACGCAGCACCATTAGGCCGGAAGCACCCGTTCCCCCTATTTACTTACTGGATAGTTCTGAAAGTAGAATTTGCCGAGATTGCCCATATGCGCCATCCCAATCCGCCTTGATCATCAAATCTTCTCTAGACTGGCACATAAGTAGACTAGATAAGAAATGAAGTCTTTGGGTGTCTCGATATAAGGGGGTTAACTCAGTCCTGAGAATTATAAGAGCCTGGCTGGTTTCTCTCTCCTCCAAGAGTTCTAGGAACTTCTGTTGCCGAATCCAGAATCGCATCACGTCTCTGTCTGCGACATTTGTTAAGACGAGCCCGTTACTATTCTGATTTGTTCTGCCACCAGACGCTGTGGCCCCATTCAGTAACTGCTCCGCTTCATCCCAGTTTCCGTCCAGTACAGCGTTTCTGAATGCTGCAACTGTCGGGCTTTCCAGCTGGAAGCCACTGTCGTGACTGACACTTTCAGCAGCGGCATTGTAACCCATGTCTGATAAAGCCTGAATGAGTATCCGAGTGACTTCTTCGCGATCATGCCCAAAGTACTTCTCCGACACCCGCGGTTTCGACGAACCATTCAACGAAACAGCCGATTCCCGTGTCCCATTAGAACTTGCTCCTGCGTGGTGTCTCTGTTGTGATTTTCCGTTGGCGTATGACCTCGACGTGCCATTAGCTGTTGAATGTCTCTCTTCATCGGCCAACATGTTGTCTTCGATGCGTCTGCGCTTCCGACTTTGAGCAGCTACCGTAGTCCCCTGGGAAGTTGAGGCACCAGAAGGCTCCGTTGCAGAGCCCGCTATGTCAATCTCGTCGTCAGAGGCACGTCGCCTCCCTAATATCTGTCCTTGAGGCACGGGTCGAGTATTTTGTGTGGATTGGGAATCGGCTTGAGTATCAGGAATAGTGGATGTAAGTTGGGATGGAGCTGGGAGCATTGCTCGCTCCTACGTCCCAGGTCCGAGCAACACCCTGGAGATAAGTTCCTTTTCCGTAGCCAGGCCTATATCTTTTATGATAGCACCAAGCTGTCGAGGATTTCTACTGGCTTGACGTCGTCTTAGACTCGTGAACCGCTCGCAAGGCCGTAGGGCACTCGTCTATGATCTCGTGTCTATTTCGTATAGTCCCCAAAGCGCTGCTCCAAAATCTCCGTCTTACTCAGTCGTCCGCTCACTTATTTGGTTCTGTTGCTTGTGAGGCTCTTAGGAAGCTTGTCGATATCATCAAAACGGTTCTCGATACAGTCTGGCCGTACGGTGATCTCAGGAATGGGCTGCGCGAGATGTTCGCTTATAGTAGCAAGTAAGCTAAGAAAGGCAGTTGGATGCCGGATATGTAGAATACCGAGAGACGGCGAGGGGTGAGTTGCGATAAGTGCAAGATCTGGTTGCGGTAGTTCTGCTCGCAGTGGCTCTGCTTGCTGCGATGGCTGACCTTGTCCCTAATCAGCCATTGTCGGTGTTAGTCAGGGAGAGCAGACAAGGGAAGAGGACTCACGGACTTGCGGATTTGCGAGTAGCAGAAGAGCAGACGTACGAGGGGTTTGAGCTTGTGTCTAATGCTGGTAAGAGCTGGCGGGCGTGATATCACATAACAAGCTTCCAGTGTCCACCTTGTGTTTTTGTGTTTGCGGAAGGCCGGACTCCAGCTGTGTATACATATGCAGGTAGGTAGTTGGAAGGTGCTGGGTAACGGTACGGCAGCTACCGGCCTAATAATGAGTGATGACTGTCAAGACCTTTATAGTTGACCTCATGTCAAAGTATGTAGGAAGGCAGTCGCTTGGCGGAAAACCAATGCTGGTCGGCGTAGCTAAATCGCTATAGCAGGGAAGTTAGATCTGAATGTACTAGACACGAGACGAAGTGACGATATCCGGTGGCAATGCGTACATACTCCGTGTTAGTGACAGTGATCTTCCTACGCCTCGACTGGCGATGATATCTGTAGTATCTGTGGTATTTGTGGTATTTGTGGTATCTGAGGTTACCTATGTAGGTAACTACTAGGTAAGGTATGTTATACACAGGAGTGAGGTTGATTTACTATGTAGTAGGAGTGCTTAGAATGCAGTCCTGCAATCATGCAATCATTGATGTTGGAGATGGCAGATGCCTACATTAGCTACATGTATAGTAGGTATGTACGTAGATTAGCAGTATTGTAACTACAGCATAGCATAGCGGGTAGCATAGCAGGTAAGCATAGCGCGGCAGCATAGCACCAATACGCTCCGTCTGCCAGTACATGAGGTAGCCGGTTACGTATTGGTCTAGGGTAACCTCGTACGTGGGTCAGCTACCTAGGTACAGGGGTTGTCCCGGATTTAAATGGATTGAGCTGGCAGCACAGGGCGTCACTGGCGTTGGGAGGTCCGGATTAGCAGGATACCTAGTTACATACTTACATGTATGTAGGTAGTGGTGGATAGCGGTAGGATAGCGGTAAGATAGCAGTAGGATAGCGGTAAGATAGCAGTAGGATAGCGGGTAGGTAGCAGGAATTAGCTATCGGATGCTCTGGATGTCAAAAGCGCATGTGGGCCGTGGGCGCTTTCCAAGGAGTCTCTTCCTAAGCCGTCATACGCATCATTGTGACAGCCAGACTCCAACAACAATCTTGAATATAATCTTGAATACCTAGGTATTGAATAATAACACTGAGGTCCCATTCAGCATTCGCTGCACTGAATCCGGGGAAGAATGCAGAGGTTGCAACCTGAAACACTCAACTCAGCCAGCGCTTCTTTTCTTTGATCGGTTCCACCCCAGGACTTACTAATGGCAGGGGAAGAGCGTGGGAAGAGTCGGAAGACTCGATACGATTCCCATGGCTGAGAAATCCCCCTCGAGGGGTAATTTGATAACGATAACTCACCCAAGGAAACCCCCGCTACATAGTAAGGCGTGATGTGATGCGCACAGCGGGGGCATACAACGCTCAGCTGGATCATCTCCGTCTCTCAGTCTCCGGTCTCCAGTGCTTTGCTACATACTAGGTAGTTCTAAGTACCTATGAGTACACCTAGGTATGAGCATGTGCCCGCATCCAATGCTTCGTACGATACATATCTGGGTAGGCCAGGTTCGTAGTAATGTCGTAGGTAGGTAGTGCCACTAGCAGGTCACAAGCTCCTCTGATGCAAGCCCGGTCGGTCTCTTTCCCGTCTAGTCAACAAATCCTCTGGTTCATAGTCGTGGACGAACCGGATTTGGAAGATGACAGCTGATAACAACTCAACAGAGATCGGGCACTGGGGCTTCTCGGGAGACTCCATCAGCAGCTACGTATAGCGAGGCAGTTGGCCCTTCATCGTTTCCACTCGAGGAACGAACCAATTGTTCTTAAGCGGTCTTCCCCCAGCCGAGTTGTCCACGCTGCAGGGGGGTTTTCAGGCACGAATATCTAACTACCTTTTGCGTATGGCAGTTTGCCGAATCGAGCTTCTCGGGGATTCAATACGAGAGGTTCTTCTCTATTTGGCGGGAGGGTGGTCCACGATTTGAGTAGGTAAAGTCATGTTGAAAGCAGGAATAGGAAGAGACCTTCAGGCACGAAGTGTGTGACAGCCTATGAGGTGAGAGGTGACGGGGCTACTTGAATGAACAGCAATCTCGTAGCGTAGTCTCATAATAATCATAGTAGTCTCATAGGTAGTGATACCGAACGATCAGACATAGGCCACATGATATTGATGGTGAGTCCCTTCCTTGTTTCATCCACAGAATACAGCCTTGGTAATCTATACTTTCATATTCTCCCATGAGGGCTTTGCCGCTAAGTTACTTACGTCAGATGAAGCCATCTAGCTGAAATGACTCAGGGGGGTGTTCCTCGCATCTCTTCTCGCACTCGCTTATGTGTTAGTTAGTATAGGTTTGTTAGTAAGTAAGCGGGATACTAGCTAAGTCAGCCGGCGACGCTCCGCCCTTCTTCTCATAATTCGCCCGACTTCATGGTCATCACATAATTCACCACCGGACGTAACAGAATGCGTGGTCTTGAACAGCTAGTGTCGCTGTGTATTTGATGGTCGAGAACACTATCAGTAGCGTTCCTTATCTTGAAGCCTTCAATATGAATAAATAGTTACCTCAAGCATCGAAACCGATGAGGCCATGTCTCCTCCATATCCTCAATCACACTAAGAAACCCCTATCTGTCACAATACTTGAGTGGTCTTCAACCCATAGCAAGGTGTTCAAGGTCGAATCCGATCAAGGACAACACTGTACCAGAGCAACAAGATCCTGTGTAAAACCGTAGAGCAGCGGTAACGCATACTCGAGTTGTATTCGGGCGAGATAGCAAGTCTCTGGCATCGTTCGTTGGATACAGCCACGCACTCTCTCATAAATCGCCTATCAAGACAAGACAAGAATCTATCTCACACCTGGCGCACCTGGCGCAGCAGACGCGACAATGTCACGCTACTACCCCCACCCGGCCTACGCCGAGGACCAGCCCCTGGCACGAACCATCTTGATGACGCACGTGGAGACGCGCGCTGTGACGACGGGCACCTTGATCGGGGGCGGACTCTTTGCTTACCGGTCCATCAGGGGTTTACCACACACCGTCGCGGTGGCGGCGAAAACAGCCCCTCCGCTTCTCCGTCTTGGCGTGCCGTTCCTCCGGTAAGTAATTTCCCTTCATGACTACCTACCTACCTCCCTACCAAGTCGCAAAGGTTTACCCCAGCTATGAGAAAGGGGACAGGCGGGCAGGCAAGCAGGCAGGTATTTCTTCAGGGGAAGACAAAGAAAAAAGAAGAAAAAAAAAAAGAAAAGAAAGAAAAGAAAAGGGGGGGGTTCCGTTCCAGACGGTGACCCACGTAGAGAGAAACACGATGAAATTCCGCTGACTCCAGGTGCCATTGCTATTGCAATTGCCGAACTTCCATTTACAGCACCACGGGCATCAACGTGCTCTGGACCATGGGTCTCACGTCGGCCGGGCTCGCGGCCCGCATGTACGGGCGCGAGGACATCGAGTGGCGCGACCGCGCCTGGCGCTTGCTCGAGAACCGAGGCCAGCTGGAGACGGACGACTGGACGTACCCGGGCATGGCGGCGGGGCTGGCGGCGTACGCAATCGCACTGGCTTCGACTGCATCGACGAAAAGCCCCTTGTTGCGCCTGACGAAGATGGGCGGGGCAAGGGGTAGGGTAGGGAGCTTGCTGCTGGGCGCGCTCGGCTCGGCGGGCGCGGGGAGCCTTGTCGGTACCGTGGGGTATATGGGCTGGAGGTATGGATTCCATAGGGGTAGATTCCCGGATGCCCAGGGGGGGTTGGAGGGAAAGGGGAAAGGGGGGAAAGGGGGTCTTGAGGTCGCCACATAACCTGCCCTGAGGAGGATTGTGCTTTACTGCAAGCGGCTAGGGGGATGTATTGGCTATTTTATGCTTTATGTTGGTTGGGGTTGGGTCATATATAGTAGGTTAAGGTAAACAGGATGAACATGTATAATAAAGGAGGCAAGCCTTTCACCTTTTGCACTGTCTATGTAACTCTTGATAACACTTGCTTCTAAACCCTCTACTTCATATGGCACACAGGTTACGGTATGCCAATCATATTTCACCATAGTCGATTGAATCAAACACCCCCCCTGATGTTCTATGTTCTCCGATCTCAACTTGCTTAATAGCCTTTTCCAAACAGGTTTTCTTCATAGTTTCTCCCTCGGCTCAACCAGATCCTCAACCTTGGCAAAACGGTAGTAGTAGTCTAAACTCCCAGGGTTGAGCAGCGTTCCGCTCGGCTTGATGACGTGACCCGACACGATCTGTTTGACGGGCAGCTCGACCTTCTTGAGGTTGACAGTAGTCTACAACAAATACATTCACGTCAATTACTCAGTTATACCAACTGGCCAATTCAACGGCACCACAATGGTGAATAAGAAAAAGGGGGGGGGAAGAAGAATCCCTACGTACCGGTATCTCCGGAGTCTCGAACACGTATCTCGGCACATGCCTCTTCGTCAGCTCGGCAGCGATAGCCTTCCTGACCTCGGCGACGAGCGTCCGGTCGAACCGGCAGCCCGGCCGCATTAGCAGGAACAGCATGACGCTCTCGTCGGCATCCTGGGGCCTCCGCTGCCCCACGCAGATCGAGTCGGCAACGCGGTCGGCGAAGTTGCGCTCGAGGACCGAGTAGATCTCCGCGGAGCCGAAGCGGACGCCGCTGGGGTTCAGGACCCCGTCGGCCCGGCCGAGGAACGTGACGCCTTTGGTTACGGGGTGGATGACGCAGAAGTCTCCGTGCGCCCACTTGTGAACTCTCAGTAATTATTTAATGGTTCAGACGGTCTGGGGTTGGACAAGCTAGGCATTGCAGAAATACGAAAGAACTTACGACATGATCGTGTCTAGCGAAGTAAGAGGAGTGGTACTTCGACCCAACGACCCCAGCCGGCGTCTTGTCGCCCCACAGGAAGACCGGCATGTTTGGGAAGGCCGCCGTGGCGACGAGCTCTCCGGGTGTGCCATCCGGGACCTCTTGGCCCGGTCCCGGCGGCAACAACGAGTCGTACATCGCGATGGGCACGCCGAGACACGGGCCCTGCGTACCTCCTACGTATACGGGGGTAAGCGGGTTGCATGCGGCAAAGCAGCCGGCCTAGATAGATGCGTGGACGAATCAGCACAAAGCGTTCAAATAGGGGGGAATCACTACCCAACTGCTGTGGTAGGTAGATCGGTAGGTAGGTAGATAGGCAACTCACGATATCCGTCCCCCCGGAGATGTTAGCGAGCTGCACATGAGCAGGGAACCCCTTGTCATAGAACCACTCGAACAGTTGATCCGACAGCACCATACCAGTACTTGTGACGATCTCCAAGCGCGACAGGTCAGCCACCTCGCGGGGCGATATCTTCGCCTTGGCCACCTCGTGCAGCCAGCGGGGGCTGATGCCCAGCCGGGTGACGTTCTGGTCGGCGATGAGGCGCACGAACGTCGTCAGGTCGGGCTGGAAAGGCGAGCCGTCGTACAGGACGACGCGCCCGCCACCACCGATCAGCTGCCCCACGCACACGAGGTACATGATCCACCCCGTCGTCGTGTACTGGAGCGTCACGCTCTCGCTCTCGCCCTCGCCGGAGCCCGAGTCGTGGTGCAGGTACGCCTCCTTGGCGAAGTTCAGCAGCGCGCCGCCGACCGAGTGCACGATCGCCTTCGGGACCCCCGTCGTCCCCGACGAGTAGCAGATCAGGAACGGCTCGTGGAACGGGATCCGCGTCAGGGGCGGGGGCGGACTGCTGCGCTTGCCGAGAAAGGCCTCTAGCGTCTGCGCCCGCGGGATCTCACGGATGTCCAGGGGGCCGTCGCGGAACCGGCGGATGGAGACCAGGCCGACGAACTGGTCGCAGGCGCTCATTCCAGCCGCGACGGCGGCCATCTTCTCGCGCAGGTCAATCCGCTTTCCGTTGTACAGGGCCGCGTCGTCCATGAAAATGTACTTTTCCTCTCGTTTCAGCTTGTTTTGTGGATATCACGATGACTTGTTGGGTGGCACATACCTTCGGGTTGATCTGGACTGTTCGTTGCAGAATACCCTGGACGCCCATGTCGGTCGAGGAACTGCTGAAGATAGCCCCTAGCCAGCTCGTCGCCGCAAGGATCACCAGAGTCTCGACGCTGTTTGCGCCTACCACTACGATGCGGTCTCCGCGCCGCACTCCGCCCGCGTGCAGAGCGGAAGCGTAGAGGCCGGCGAGCTTTCGGAGGGTTCCATACGTCACGTTTCTGATTTCGCTTACGCCCTCCCGCACTTCTGTGAGGGCAACCCTGCCGTCTTCTTTGCCAATCTTCCCGCGGTGATCTTGCGGGTCACTAGAACTTCGGGACCACATCAGATTCTCAGCCCAGTTGAGCTCGATGCCCTCGAACCACCTTGGGATACGGTCAATTGGTTGACTTTCATCGACTACCTGCTTGTAAGAGCCAGTATGTATCAGATGTACATAGTCGAACAGCTCGGCGTAAAACGCGGAGCGGCTAGAAATTGACCATTGATATAGTTCTTGGAAAGTCTGAGGACTCCTGATTAGTAGGTATTCATCAGAGGATGAACATGTTGCTTGACTTGCCTTGAGGTCCTGGTGATGCTTTCTATTTATTTCCTGCATGAACTTATACATGTTTGTCTCCTGGGGACGCGGGTGCTCCCATAGCTTTCGTGGAATGGAGGCCATTGTAATCGTAATGGGGAGGAGGGGGTGGAGGCGTGCTTCTTGAACTACAAGAGGTTTACACAACGACTTAGAGCAAAGTCAAAGTGTTAAAGGGTGGCTCTGGGAGGTTATGTGCTTTACTTTCGCCGTGGCCTAGGTTCTGAGTCGTTCGCGATACACCAACCTATTAAGACAAATGTATGTATTTGTGTTCTCCCAAAGAGTTCCTCCGGGTTAGGAAAGTCCCTCCGGATAGGTAGTGTCCGTGCAAGGTAAGCCTCGATTATATAACTTCAGTTTTTCAGCAAGAATGGTAGGTTCTATACAGTGAGAATGATTTACAGGTAACTTTATGTAAAGGAAAGGCCTAACAACGGCTTGCTTACTACTTCACGGATAAGAAACTCGTAACAGACTGGGTTATGTGAAGACAGTCAGCAATGGGTACGACTTGCATACCGACTCTTCGCAATCGACAGAAACTCCGGTCTCTGATGAACCCCCGCAGAGCCCCCCAGCTTCATCGCCCCAGTATCCCCCACCGTAGGCCACCTAGCTACTCCGCATCTCTCCCCGGATTCCCTAGAATAAATCCGGAACTTCCCCACTTCAGCCTACCTACCTAGGTTGGTATATATCACCAAGACAAGTCGGCATTATCGTTGATTAGGTAGCCACACCTCGTAGCTGTCTAGCGATTATAAAAGACGGCATGGCCGGGAGGAGCACAAATGACTTCTTACTAGGTAGTAGATGCTCATGATAAATCCTAGCCCAGTGGGCATTTAAGCCGGGGATATCGACTTCAGATCTCCGGAGGCCCTCGTCGGGAGATGCTTGAGGTTGGACCGCGAGTTACTTAATGCCATATGTTCTCGACAACTCCAGGCTGAATATTTTCCAGTATGAGCAGCAACTCCTGGAAGACCTTCTTCTGCACTTCCTCCCCCTCTTTGCTCCGCACGAAGGAGCTAGTTTTCCCCAGCGAACAGTCCACGATATAGTTCCCATGACTCTCTTCACCCATCGTAGCCGCCTTGACGAGATTGCGTGAGCCCATTTCACCCGTTCGCCCGACTGCTAATGTCGCGATGGGGAAGAACAGAGATAAGGGGAAAGGCATGTGTCTATACAGACCCGTCCGGCAAAACCCAGGACTCAACGCGTTGAGTATGACTTTGGGCGCTCCTGTCTTGTCCATCTCTGCCGCTAGCTCGCGGACGACGAGAATCTCCAAGAGCTTGGTGACGGGGTAGCGATCGTTGAAGTCATCATTGCCCCGCAGAGCTTCGAAGACAGACGGCGCGGTTTGCTGCTTGAAGGCGGCGTAGTAATGGGCATCCGAGGACACGATGACGAGGTGCGGCAGGACGTTGAACTGGGTCGTGGTCCGTCGGAGCGTAGGCAAAAGCAGCAAAGCCATCAAGAAGGTCGAGATGACGTTGACGGTAAGGGTACTCTCGTAGCCTTCAAAGGTCTCGTACACCGAGGTGGCCAGGCCGGCGTTCTCAATGACGATGTCGAGGCGATCGAGCTTCTTCGCCCGCTCGCAGAATTCAACGACGCTGTCGAACGAGCCAAGATCGACGTGCCAGACCTCCACGACGCCGACCTTGCGCTCCGAGAGCTCAATGTCGTTCTTGGCCGCGTCGCCCTTCGCGACATCTCGACAACCCAGAACGACCCTTTCGGCATTCAGGCGAACAAAATGCCTAGCTGCTTCTAGACCAAGACCGACATTGGCGCCGGTGATAACGACTGTCTTTCCGCTACAGTCGGTTGTGGGATACCCCAGCGGCAGGAATTGATTGACGAGTTGCTTGAGTGGATTGCTAGAGTGAGGTTAGGCACTGTGTCGCAGTCCAAGAACAGCCACCTGAACAGTACCGCTATACCATTACTTATTACTTGGCAGCGGATGGTGGGCACGGGCACGACTTACGGTTCGAGAAACCTGATTATGCCTTCCATGATTGCAAAATAAACGTGGAAATGGCAAAAGCAATGTCTTACTTGATTCCCTCTATATCATACCTCGTACCTTTTTGCGAGCAAGGAGGTTTTGGTGGTTGTTCAGCTTCCGCGGATCGTTTCATTTCAGGGTGGCGTTTTAATACCAACCGCCTGGCTTTGGCGTCGCATCTCCATTTCCCTCTTCACAATGGTCCTGGCCCCTGGGAGAACACGACACGTTCATTATCTCATAATACGTTTCACTATAACTAAGTCCTATGAAGGAGTCGAACAAATAGTACTAACGCATCCATAATTCCATACTTGCGGATATACCTCTGAAGCACCTATGTACCTACATCGTGGTATGAAGCAATAGAGAACCTAGTAGTTAGGTACACAACTTACTGAGTATAACTTACTGAGTATAACTTACTGAGTACTCTAGTATATGTATTGTACAAATGCCGCGTTATTTCATATTGCAATCGGGTATGACTTTAAGGGGATATGAGCTCTACCAGATCGAATGCAGGTGTCCACGGGTCTGTTTCAAACCGTCGGCACAAGGTCCGTTCAACGTTCAACTACCATATCTGCATGCGTATATAGGCCATTCGTATCTTTGCCCATCTCATTTATGAAACACAAGACAAGATATCTAGGCGTCATTATCATCAGCGCTGCGGATTTACGCGAGAGTGGAACTGCAGTTGCAGACCTAGAGGCAGAGTTACCATCTCGCTTGAAATCCCGACCGAACCGCTCGGTGGAATGCTCGTCCGTCCGCAGGGGGGTTCAAGGTTGCCGGGAGGGACTCGACGCATCTCTGGTATTAGCCGCGAGAGCTCCATCACCTAGCCTACCATCACCCCGCGTCCACTCCGTAGGACCCCTCACTCTCCGCAGAGTAGCTTTATACTAGGTAGTAGCCTACCTTAACAAGGTAGTCTGTAGCTATGCATTGCATAGTACACGATCCTTCCCCACCCGATCTCGAGCCTGCCTGGCGAGATTACAAGCAATCGGGTGCCGGTAGATCGGCCAGATCGGCTGTCCCTTCCAATGAAATGAGAATTGGTAGCAGCACATCTTGAGGCACGTCTCGAGCAGCTTTGTCTTCTCGGCCCTCTTCCCTTCGTCGCCCCCCATCTTGTAACTCTGAGGTGATCATTCTTTCGTACGGGTGACAATGGAGCCAAAGACTGGTCTCGTTCTTGGGTACAACGGGGTCCATCCCTTTTCCAAGGTGAAGATAAGTGGTCGGGCCTCTGTACAAGAGCTCCTCGGGACGTTGCTAGACCCGCTTGAGCCGTTCTTCTCGCCGTTGAAAGCTAGGGTGAAGTGTCCCGGAGCAACCGCCGTGAGATTCGACCAGACGGCCTCTGAAGTCGAGGGCATTTGCCGTCCGCTATGGGGCCTAGCCTTCTTGCTTGCCGGGGACGGGAAATACCACGGCACGGAATGGTGGATCCAGGGGATCAAGTCGGGCACCGACCCTGAAAACCCGGAGTTTTGGGGCTACCCTCGAGATAACGACCAAAGGATGGTCGAGATGTGCCCATTCGGTACGACCTTGTACTCGTCCTTCCAGACATCGCTAACCATAAGCTAGGTTACGCGCTGGCTGTGGCACCGGAGATATGGAATGCCTTGAATGAAAAGGAACGCGGAAATGTCGAGAAGTGGCTAGGCAATTCCATCAACGAGAAGAAGTAAGCGGAGACGAGCAGGAGCAAGAAGTACCAAGTAACTAACAGGTCCCCCAGTATGCCCAACACAAACTGGCTATGGTTCCGTGTCTTCGCCAACCTTGGACTGAAAAAGAACGGGGGGAAATTCTCACAGGAGAGACTGGATGCCGATATTGAACATCTCAACACGTTCTACCGAGGAGACGGGTGGTCCAACGATGGACCTGAAGGTATTCATCGTAAGTAATAGTAGCTACGAGGTGAACCCGACACTTGCTCACCTTCCTTTCCAGAAATGGATTACTACTCTTCAAGCTTTGCAATCCACTTTCTACAACTTCTGTATGCGAAGTTGGCCGGAGAAGACGAGCCAGCCCGTGCGGAAGAGTTTAAGAAACGTGCTCAACTAGCAGCACTTGATCTAGTCCACTACTTCGACGACGAAGGTACGATCTCTCTCCCCTAGGCACTCTGTGAACAAAAACTTAGCTTTACTCAAGGTCGCGCCATTCCGTTTGGCCGAAGTGTTGGTTACCGCTTTGCAATGGTATCCTTTTGGGGTGCTCTCGCATACGCCGGGGTCGAGCTGCCTGCACCACTTACATGGGGAATGGTAAAGGGCATAGTGCTACGGAATTTGAGGTGGTGGCAAACACAGCCCGACATCTGGAGTCCCAGCGGAACGCTCACGATTGGGTATTCGTACCCGAACATGTATGTAAGTATTAGACTAATGGACTACGCAAAGAAGTATGTAGGATTGCATTGCTGATCAGATATAGTTGGCCGAGAACTACAATAGCCCTGGCAGCCCGGTAAGTGAAATACTCGGTGTAAATACTAACTCTCAGAGGCTAATGCAAATCAAAGTATTGGGCTTGTCTGGCCTTCATATGTCTTGCGGTTCCGGCGGAGCATCCGTTCTGGACATCCAAGGAGGAAGTGTCAGGGGACGTCATTCCCAAAGTGAAAGCACTGAAACAACCTGGTCATATCATGAGGTGTGTATGGACATTGCAATATCCCTGATGGCCCCCCTAGTTATTATAGTTGATGTAACTAACAAGCATAACCAGCTACCTCGGCGGCCATTGCATGCTACTCTCCTCCGGCCAAGCCTGCAGCTACCCCATGAAGGGGACGCACGCCAAGTACGGCTCGTTCGCGTACAGCAGCGCGTACGGGTACTCGGTGCCGCCGGGCCTCCTCACGCTTGAGCAGTACGCGCTGGCGTCGCAGCTCGGCCTGTCCGACGACGGGGGCGAGTACTGGAAGATGCGGCGCAAGTCCGAGTACGCCGGGCTAGAGCAGCGTCGCAGCGGCGACTCAGACACCCCGGTCCTGGTGTCGGTCTGGAAGCCGTTCCCGGACGTCACCGTCCGCACGACCCTGGTCCCGCCCGAACCCGCAACGCCCAACTGGCACCTGCGCGCCCATCGCATCGAGGCCGGCCGCGAGGTCATGACGGCCGACGGCGCCTTCGCCATCCAGAACGAGCGCGCCGCCGACGGCCGCTATCTCGACCCGTACGACCCGTCCACCCACGAGGGGACCCAGCCCCGCATCATCGGCAACTACGACCTCGCGACGCCGGAGGGCTGGGCCGGGGGCCGTGAGGGTGCCTTCGCGGTCTCGGACGGCGCCGTTGGAATTCGGGCGCTCGAGGTGGAGGCGAAGCGTGCCGCGAACTTGGTCAACGCCGACCCCAACTCCAACATCGTCCGCAGTCGCACCGTCATCCCCACCCTGCAGCACACCGTCAAGGCCGGCCAGACCGTCTGGTACGTCTCGGCCATCTATGCGAAGCCGGCCGCGGACGGCGTGCCCCGCGCGTCGTACCTCGATGGCTGGGACAAGGTGCCGGAGATTCCGGGTTGGCTGAAAGAAGAGATGGCAGCGTAGGTAGGCACGGGACAGGGGGCATGGCGAATTACTTTCTTGGGCTAGATGCCAGTAGCTAGGAAGATCAAGAGTGCTCGTCTATTAGATCATTGTCTACTTCAGAAGGCTGTGCTTGCCCACAATGCGATATTCGGGACTCGCTTCAAGACGCGGTCGCCCTGGTATAGTTAGACGCTATGTACGAACTCTCACTTCCTTCCTCGATGGCCAGACGCTTTCTTCCTGGTGATAAGGAGCGGGTGGGATACGAGGTCAACAAGAATACAAGACCCCCTAGTTATATCATGGTAAGATTGAATGTCGGGCCCCTGCAGGGGATCATATGAGAGGAAGAGAGCCTACGAAAGCGGATAGATGGATCTTGCCACACGTCTAGCTTCATTTCAGAGCCTTATACCCAGCCTTCTCTCCCCCTCGCCTCATTTCGTATATCCGCGTTCCACATCATGATAAGGTAAGTAGGCAGGTTAAACAGGCTTTGGTGTTTGTCTTACCACGCCGCCTCTTTGTATCACACAGGAAGCTGCAGAGGTCTATCCGCCCGTCTCTTGGGAAGAACTGGCTGCCCCCCCACCCCCTCGCCCGGTCAAATGCATGCGCATTATGTATGTCGACCGGTATTACGCCGTTTACCTATCCTCGACTTTTCTTGGATAGAGTTAGGAACGATGTAAGGAGTGGGATGAAACTGTTTCTTGGGCGACCAGAAGTTTGTAGACATGCCCTCACGAATACCTATCTGACTTGATCCCTTCTATAACTAACTACTGGCCTAGATAGACGACAGACCTTGGTTAAACTACAATGCTCCTTTAGCAAGCAGCATGGCTGACGAAACGGTCCAGGGACGAGGCCAAAGGGAAGAGGTTGGCATGTTATGTTATACCTATCCAGGTACTTCTACCCCACCTACTCACTTGCCTGCTGGGCGTCAACTACATATTTAGATGATCATACACCCAAAGCAGCCAAGCCTGTTCTTCAATGTAACCTGACCGGGAAACCTAGAGACAGGCGCGGTCTCTCTGCCTTGCCTTGCTTTGCCTTGCCCGGCTGGGGGACGTGAGACGAAGGTTATGTATGTTTATGAGATAGGGGGGCACGAACGTGTGAGATCACGCTTCTCCAATGATATGATGCACCTACCCGTAGAACCCCCGGACGCGGCCGTCTGCGATACAGCATTGTCGGTTTCACCGCGCTGGTTGGTGGCATTAGCGGCGAGTGTGCGGGCGCGAGAACAACATCATGCGATGCTACGTGCGTCAACAGGACCGACCAAAGTGCTAATATATCTCCTTCATTGACAGCGATCTGGACTTTCGCAAGGCTTCTTTCTTCCCGGGCTTTGAAGCACAGTGCAATTTGTTTTCTCCGGCGCCTGCGTGCTTCAGGTTTTGTGTGTGAGCTTTGCCTGAACTTGGCTTGCTGCTACTTCATGATCTGTTGTCGTTGACGTTTGAGTACGTATGTCATCGTGGACTCAGCTGGTAGCTACAAGGCTTCTTGGTTCCCTGTCATATCTACAATAATTGGCGATCGTCTCTGTTCTTATTTCTGTTTCCCTCTTCGCAGCCCTCTTCACGTATTTCGAATTCTGATATCAGTACGCACACGAGAGTAGAGAAGACACTATGGGCAAGCTATTCGTCAGATTCCTGCGACTAGTTGTTCGAAACAATGCTATGCGACATGAGTAAGTACATACCTTTGCACGGAGAACTATCAGAAGGTTTCTGATGCGTCTTTAGCCCCCCGGAGATCTATGGTTGGAGGGTCTTCGCTGTAGCCCTCGCTTGTAAGTATTGGAAACAATGACCTATTATCAACTTTCGTCGATGTCCGCTAATATCTATCAGCATGGTAACTACGGCTTGCTCTAGGAAGTTTGATATGGTGAACCGTTGACTGAAGCCCGCCGTCTAGTTTTGGAGGAATGCTCTTTGGTTGGGAGTATGACCTGTAGCAGAGTTCCCCTACTACCGCGAGGAGAAGGGCTGACCAGTCCATAGTATGGGAGCAATCGGTGGCATCATCACCATGCGTGAGTTTCGGAAGTAAGGCGTCACATCGAGCTATCTTTCATAGGATAGCGGTATAGCTGACCGTACAAGTGACTACCACGTCGACCCTGATCAGTCAGTCATCTTGACAGAAAACAGTATGTTAAAAGTAGCAGAAACAGCATTGGTGCATACTAGATACCCTCTAACGAAATAACAACTACCTGCGCAGTTGTCTCGACCCTTCAAGCAGGGTGTTTCATCGCCTCGCTCGTCGCTTGCCCGTTTGCCGACAAGTACGGTCGTCGCTGGTCTCTGATTGGTGCCGCCCTCCTTGCATCTTTGGGAATCGCACTCCAGGCCTCCCAATCAGGAAGTCTGTCAGTTATGTACGCCGGGCGTCTCGTGGCTGGCTTTGGCGTTGGCGCCGCTTCGATGCTGACGCCGCTGGTAAGATAACAGAACCCCTTTTCGCCCCCCCTTTCACCCTCCCCCCCTAGTTCACTCCATTTCTAGGCATGCACTTACAGTCAAATGTTTCACCCCGCTCATATGGAGGCAGAGGCTAACCAGGTCACTTTCTGTTTAGTACGTCTCCGAGTGCGCACCTAGAGCGATTCGAGGCGCTTTGACTGGTGAGTCCCTTCCAGTCGTATCGCGCAAGACATCACACCAATAAAATTGTGTGCCATGTTAGGGGTTTACCAATTGTTCCTTGTGAACGGCACCATGCTTTCATTCTGGTGAGCTTAGATAAGTCAATTAGTTTGACGGGGAAGAAGCACAGCTAACGTTATATAGGGTCAATTATGGGAGTGAACGACACAAAAACCGTCTGGTCCTAGATCCATATACTATACCGCTGGCACTGCAAGCCCTCCCGGCCTTGTAAGTTGATGAGTGAACTCTGATATAGGATAGATAGATAGGGCTTACTCTCAAGCTAGTTTCGTCGTTGTCGGGATGGTGTTTTGCCCCGAAAGGTCTGTCTAACATTCGACCTGCCTATATACTTGGGACGTCCTCAGAGATAGCTGACAGGATTATCGGTCCGATAGTCCACGGTTTACAGCAAAGAAGGGCAGGTGGGAGGACACGACAATCATCCTATGCAAGTTGACACGGTAGGTCTTGAATAGACCCCCAACCTATTACACATAGAGACGCACAGCACATCGTCATCATTTCTTTCTTCCCCCTTATCACATCGCCTCTTCAAATACTGGAAGACTTGGCAGCTGACTGCTTCGACTCACCCCTTACCAAGTCTACCACCCGAGCACCCGTACGTACAAGAGGAACTACAGCAGATGGCGGCGCAGCTCGAAATCGAACGGCGTCTCGTCGGCGATGCGACCGCCTGGACCCTGCTTAAGGAGATGTGGACGATCCGCGCAAATCGAAATCGGGCCCTGTTGTCCATTGGACTCATGATCGGCCAGCAGCTGACGGGCATAAATGCTATCAACTACTACGCGCCCCTGATCTTCAAATCCATCGGTACGTGTGTTGTGTCCGTATGTATAGGGAGTAAGAACCAGTATAGGGCCTTTTCTCCTGATAACGGAGTAATCAATCCCAAGAAACCTAGAAACAAGACTGGCTGACGCATAGATGGCTACCTACGGGCCAAGAATGAAAAATTGCAGGTGTCGGTGGCAACACCACTTCTCTCTTGGCGACTGGCGTCTACGGCGTCGTCAAGACAGTCGCCTGCGCGCTGTTCCTCATCTTCGCAGCCGACTCGCTGGGTAGGCGCCTGAGCCTGCTGTGGACGAGCGTCGCGCAGGCGGCATGCATGTTCGTCATCGGCGCCTATGTATACACGACTAGAGACGGCGTGAGGTTGCCGGTAGGTGTGATTTGGCACCCTTTTTCTCTTTTAGAGTTCTGTTGGCTAACACTTATCAAGATACCACCCTTTGGCTACATGGCGATCATCTCAGTTTATCTATTCGCCGCGTGAGTCCCTCTCCTTACTGCCTTCGCCACACCAGTTTGATCTGTCGCTTGGTCTGCCTCATGGCCCCTAAGGGGTGACCGTAATGCTTGTGCATGCTATGACAGTGTCTCATGATATATACCACCGAGCAGATTCTTCCAATTTGGCTGGGGACCCTGCTGTTGGATCTACGTTAGGTAAGCATCTTGTGCTTAGATTTTACGTTAGTTTCAAGACAAGTGCGCATACGAAATAGGGGCAGACAGCTAACTGATTCAACCTGTGCAGTGAGATCCCCAGCACCCGCCTCCGCGCAATGAATGTTGCGCAAGCCGCTGCGACGCAGTGGTTGTTCAATTTCATAGTAGCAAGAAGTATGTATTGTAATGGCCGATCGCTTCTATTTCATACCTACCAACAATCACCGTCACTAACGCATTCATGTGTTCTCAATAGCTGTCCCCACGATGATGACGACCATGGGACAGGATGGTTACGTAAGCCCCCTATCTCTCTTTAAATGGCTTCTTTGCTCCTTACTTCACCCCCTCTCGTTTCCGTCTATGCGAAACGACATACTGACACGCGCACAACCCGTCTTTAACATGACTGAATCCAAAGAACATAGCTAACAGGGGAATCCACAAATTAACAGGGCACGTTCTTCCTCTTCGGCTCCTTCTGCGCAGCGCTGGTGCCGTTCACGTGGTTCCTGATTCCCGAGACGAAGGGCATGGGCCTCGAGGAGATGGACGAGCTGTTCGGGATCACCGAGGTGCTGGACCTTATGGACCGGCTCGGCGATAATCATAATCGCTACAATAGCCACCATCACCACAATAACAACAGTATCATCAACGATGATGACGTTGACGACGAAAAATATCGACAGCAGGGTTGATCATAGCGATAGCAATACATGTGTTCATAACGGCCATGGCAAAGGACCACATAAGGGAAAGATCAAGGTGGCGTCGCCCTTGTCGCTACTGTCGACGCTATGGACCAGCAGATCATATTGGTAGGGAAGCGGGTTGACGCGTTGCTCGTAGGCACGGGCAAGATTCCCTATTGCGGGATCATGCTACTCATTATATATGCCATCAAGAATAGTTGTTAGCCAGTATATATAATAGTTGAGACTAGAACTGCGGCGAAACTCTAGGTACCCATGCCTGCCATGCCTACCGTGCCAGCTACACGTAGGTAACTCTACCCCTCCGTTGACATATATGCTCCCTCGGCGCGGTACAACTCCATGGCCATAACCTGGATTTGCGGCCAGTAGCAGATCCTAATAGCAGCATAGAAAGGAACAAGGGAAAGAACAAGACTTTGCCAAGCTCAGGTCGACTCCAGGAGCAACTCGGGCTCTCTAATAGCTTCCCTTCCCGTTCCCTCACAGACATATATCATAACTATCTAGACTGCGACCATACCGACCGTGATCTAGACTGCGTATAGGCGGATAAGCTCTGCCACCAGCGCTGATGACCGCACTTGCGGGCCCGTAACGAGCCGGTCGCACGGTGACCAGGAGTAAAAGCGTCTAAAGCCATCCCCCTTTTTGAGTCTCAGTATGCTTCGATACTTAGGCAAGCATGCGATGTAAGGGGAACATGCAAAGATGAAATGCTCGACGCTCGACTGGGCCGATCGATTCCAACAATATGACTAGCGCCATGATGCGCATCTAACGCTGCACAACTCCATTTGTCCCATACCTACGGTTAGGGAAACCAATAGCTCAGAAACTACCTTATCAATGAGGCCACTCGAATATGGTGGAGCCCATGTTGACGAATAGGTAAGTGACACAAATGCTCCCACAGG
The DNA here is from genome assembly GCA_022225965.2 of Diatrype stigma. Taxonomy (NCBI): domain Eukaryota; kingdom Fungi; phylum Ascomycota; class Sordariomycetes; order Xylariales; family Diatrypaceae; genus Diatrype; species Diatrype stigma. The sequence continues at coordinate 589,022 of JAKJXP020000003.1, forward strand.
GATATAGCTTCTGAGCCTTTACCGGATTCTGATCTTAAGGTGCGTTCCCGCTATAGACGGAGCCATATAGACGGAACCAATATGGATCCCAGGTACGGGGTCCCCTGTCATTAAATATCCAATTCGGAGTAGCACATCGCCTACTATGTATATTTGCGATGAACCCCTGGTTGCGCCCCTCCCCCGGGAAGTCTACGGTTATATACTTCGGTTTCAGCATTGCCCGCTCTCTTCATGATTTGATGGGATTTAGCACAAGTGGCATAGGTAATTGTATAATTATACCTGTATCCTGGAACCAATTGAGAGAATGTCTTTGTCCTGTGCAGATCTCGCGATCAAGAACTTGAGGGAAGTTGGGCTTGGAGATATCGTCCATGTTCCTGGTCAGGAGTCGTACGAGCTCCGCGTGGCATCTTATTGGTCCCTCACGCCGCGACTGAGGCCATGGGCCTTCGTACAGCCTCGAACCACCGAAGAAGTCTCCCAGGCAGTGAAGGCCATAGTGAAGTCGGACGGCTGCAAATTCGCCATCCGGAGGTTAGTTGGTGAACAAACTACTATTGAACACCAAGTGCGAAGTGGGCGATCTTTCTGACATCTTCCCACACATAGCGGAGGCCACATGTCCTGGGCTGGGGCCAACAACATCAAAGAAGGGGTGACAATCGATCTCGAGCTCCTAAATGCCGTCGACTATAACTCGGAAACCAGAATTGCTTCACTGCGCCCTGGTGCTAGGTGGACGGATGTATACAACCACCTAGACAAATGTAAGTAGTACGAGCCAACATCCGCCGTCAAGTGCTATCTGGCTGAATACTATCACGCTTTTCACAAACTGATCAGTAGCTAACACATTATACTTTTAGATGGTGTTCTAGTCGGAGGAGGTAGGGAAGGCCTTGTCGGTGTCGGTGGCTTCCTCCTCGGTGGCGGCAAGACATTCTTCACTTGTCGATACGGCTTCGGATGTGGTAAGTGAGCATACTTCGATACAGTACTCTTCCAAGACTCCATTTCCAGAGTTTAGTTTGGCTGACCGCACGAAACCTGCTACAATAGACTCAGTCGTGAACTATGAAGTTGTGCTGGCTGATGGAACAATCGTGGAAGCTAATGAGACAAGCAACCCTGACCTGTTTCGGGTTCTAAAAGGGGGGTCAAATAACTTTGGTATAGTAAGTTAGCACTCCACCATACCTCAACGTCGGTTCATACCTCAGCACAATCTCTAGACGGAGATGCAAGATTACGCAAAATACAGGTAAAAAGTCGATGTTCTTCCTAAGAACACCGGTAAAATCATCTGATGATGCGTTGCTGACTGACATAAATACCTAGGTTACCCGGTTCGACATGAAAACTTTCAAGTCGATGGAGATCTGGGATGGCAACTGCATTTTCCCGAAAGCGTCCAGTGATGCGCTCATCGCTGCTTTCATCGACTTTACCAAAGGCTTGGCAGCAGCCCCTGACAGCCATTTCCTTGGGCTGTGGACGTACAATCCAGCGGCCAAAGACATCTTCGTGCTGGCCATCTTGACCAGCTTTGATGGTGTCGAAAACCCCAAGTCTCTTCAGAGGTTCTTGGAAATCCCTGGCCAGAAGGATATGAAGAGAACTACTATCGCTCAGAAGATGATCGAGTTCAGGATGCCTGCAGGTCAACAGTGAGTATCAACCCCATGCACGCAGACTTCGTAACTCAAGATACGGTGTGGCGCCTTCAATACGGGCCGAGAAGCGGATCATTGAAACCTATGCAACTGACAATGTATATATCCAGGGACATGTGGTACACTTTAACATTCAAACTTGACATAAGGATCGCTAAGAGAGCGACCGAAATATATGAGAAACTAATAGAGCAGCTGAAGACCTTGGTGCCGGATGAGAACTTCATTTACTACATGGTATTGTACGTTTAGTCACCAGGAGAACGTGATACTGGACTCTACTAATATTGTTCTATCACAGACAGCCGCTGCCTGCTTCTTTCGCCCAGCACTCCGTAGCCCAGGGCGGGAACGTGTTGGGACTCGAACACATCCATGAAGACTTGATCTTGTTTATGACCACCCTCGAGGTTCCCACGCCAGAATTACTGGAGACGGTTTACCCGATCTACATAGAGTCGATGAAGGAGGTCGAGGCATTTGCCAAATCGGTTGATGGGAACGTGGATTTCAGATATCTGAACTATAGCGACTCCTCACAAGACCCGCTCGGGAGCTATGGAAAGGAAAACGTGGAGAAGATGCGAGAGGCTGCAGCTAAATATGACCCTACCGGGGTATTCCAAACGAGGGTTCCGGGTGGCTTCAAAGTCTCCTCTATCAGAGATTAACCATAGCACATGTGCGGTGTACCACAAGGCCCTATCTTCATATAAGGAATGTCTTTAGCTAGAGATGGGTCTGGGTAATTGAACGGCCCGCCAAGGATTCCCATCATTTCAAAGATGACACCGTTATGAAGAGAGGAGAAATACCCCAAGGTCCAATAAAGTGGGTTACGCTTAGGATACATCATAAACTGGAAGTACTCCTATACAGAGACATTTTACCCCTTTTTAAAGAGGCGTGAAAGTGATAGTGTCGGTCTTGACATGGCAAAGAGCGGGCCCAAGGAGATATTCGAACTTTATGGTGACCTGGTCAGTTGCTGGTGTGTAGTTGACCGAGTTCTCCGTCCAAGTCCCGATGCTTGCCGAACCGTGGTCCGCCGCATCGAGCGTCATGATCGGGCTGTTGTTGACCATGATCCCAATGAAGCCGCAGCGTACGTCGTTAAAATTTGCCCAGAACTTGAGCTGGTACGGGGTGTTCGGGACGACGGACAAGGCCGGGCTGATGATCCTCGCGTTGACGCTGTACTCTGGAGTGGCTGGCGGCGCCACGAGGTCAACCTCAAAGGCCTTGCTCCCTGCTTGGCCTGGGGACGTAATGGTGTAGACTGCCGAGCTATCTGGCTTCTGCACCGTCCACGGTGCCACGTCGTATTCGAAATCGCCGTTTGGGAGGACGTTGCCGCCTGTCAGGGGTGGTGGGCAGGGCGTTGGTGTGGATGTAGGAGTGCACTGGGCGTCAATAGCAGGTATCATGAAGCTCGCAACAGCTAGGAGAGTTTGGATGAGGATCTTAGCCGACATTGTTCTTTCTGGTAGCGCAGTGTGCTGTAAGTGGGTAAGGGCAGTGAGTGTCTAGGATGAGTGTAAAGAAGACATTACTTTAGAAATATATAGTTCTTGTCATCAACCACGTGGTGAAAGAGACTAATTTTGAGCTACAGACTTTTCGAGTGATCCTTCATCACTGTGCAAAAGGACCTGGTAAGTTCAGGGGCAACGATACGGTCGGCAGCCTCCTTCTTCAAGTCATGCCATCTCAACGCATACATTCGATAGATCTATGCAAAGTGATCCAGCAACTGTCATGTCCGTACTTAAAGAAACTCAGCTTAGAAGTCACGACACCCTATCTGGCGCGCCTGCATATTGTCACGACCAATACTCTCACGGCTAGAACCCGATATCAGCACCGGAATCCAAGTCTCCCTGCGCGTTGTGAAGCTTACCTTTGACTTATGTAGACAAGAGTCTAGAATAGCTGAAGGGTCGTATCGGCCCGTTATGCTGTCGCTGTAGCAAAGCTGAACTATATGCAATGCAAGGGCTACTGTACCCCTGGAGTTCAGCTCTTCATCTCATGACGAACCTGGGGATACTGCTTGATGGGCTGGATGGACATTTTCCCGCTCTTGTTGTCAGACTTGTCCACGAGGGAATGACTAAACCTATATCGAATGAACGGCATGGTCCAACATGATGGACATCGTGAAGTCAAAAAGCAACCATGTGATGATTTCAAGCTCCTTGATATGCACCCCTTGCACGGAAAGAAGGTCACGAAAACAAAAATACAGCTTCCGGTTGTGGGCTAGCGGCTAGAGATGAATGTTGGTAAAGGAGTAAACCAATTCGTGGATCTAATATGCAGCACGACTAGAAGATACACACCTCCACAGCCTACCGTTACATCATGCCCTATACCCCCCGAGTGATGCTAATTGGACAACCAAAGATGTCATGGAAGGAGGGATAGCTTCTCCTCTCCGCCTTCGGCTATTATCAAGACGCCCGATGGCGGAATTACAGGGGCTCCACGGCGAGCTAGGTATATGCAAGCGGGCACTTTCGAGAAATGATCGAGCCGTTTCCCTCATTCATGTTGACAGAAGCCAAAACATTGATGAACTCACTGCTAACATTCTGATAGCGGGATCACTTAACAAGCTATCACTACAGTCATGAGAGTTCATCGGATTTTCACCCATGTGGCTGCAGCAGCTGCGGTACCGTTCACACCAAATCCAGCAGCAGCGGTGCTTCGCCTGAAGGGGGGACGCGCCATCACCGCCCAAGTACCCTCCCTCTTCTCCTCCGCCGCCATATGTGCAGCGACCAGCTGGCCACCGACGACAGTGGGGGCGCCCAACTTCCCCCAAGCGCCGTCCCCGGATCTGGATTCGATCCTGGCGCAGGTGAACACAACCAACATCGAGCGCACGATCCGGAAGCTGGTGTCATTCGGCACGCGCCACACCCTATCCGCCCAGAACTCGACGACGCGGGGCATCGGGGCCGCCCGGGACTGGATCCACGCCGAGTTCCAGAGGTACGCCGATGAGTCCGCAACGAACCCGGGCGATGGCGAAAGCCGTCTCACCGTCGAGACGGTGGGCTACGTGCAGGAGCCGGACGGCAACCGTGTGCTGTTCCCCGTGCGCATCAGCGATGTCGTGGCGACGCTGCACGGCACCGAGGCGCCCACGCGACTCTACGTCGTCTCGGGCCACTACGACACCCGGGTCAGCGACCCGCTGGACTACGAATCCGACGCGCCGGGGGCGGACGACGACGCCTCGGGCGTGGCCATCTCCCTGGAGCTGGCGCGGATCATGTCGCAGCCGTCGTTTCCGCGGCCGCGCGCCAGCATCGCCTTCGTGGCGGTGGCGGGCGAGGAGCAGGGCCTGCTGGGATCGCAGTTCCTAGCGCAGCGCTACGCCAACGCCGACACCAACATCGAGGGAATGTTCACGAACGACATCGTGGGGTCCCCGCGCGGCGACGACGGTGCCGAGGACCCCTACACGATCCGGCTGTTTGCGCAGGGGCTGCCGCCGCTCGCGGTAGAGAACGCGACGGTGCGCGAGCAGCGGCTCGCGATCGGCGGGGAGAACGACACGCCGGCGCGGAACCTGGCCCGCTTCGTCAGGGAGGTGGCGCAGAACAAGGCGACGGGCATGAACGTCTCCGTCGTCTACCGGCTGGACCGGTATCTGCGGGGCGGCGACCACCGGCCGTTCCTCGAGGCGGGCTACCCGGCGGCGCGGTTCACGGAGCCCAACGAGGACTACGCGCACCAGCACCAGGACGTGCGGGTGGACGAGGGGAGCGGCAAGCAGTACGGCGACCTGCCCGAGTTCGTCGACTTCGACTACGTGGCGCGGGTCGCCAGGGTCAACGCGGCGGCGCTGTGGAGCCTGGCCAACTCGGCCGGCGTGCCGCGGAATGTCCGGGTCAACACGACGGCGCTGGGGAACGATAGCATCTTCTACTGGGACCCGCCGGCCGGCGGCGAGAAAGGGGTCGACGGGTACGAGGTCGTCTTCCGGGCGACGGATGCGCCATTCTGGACCCATGTGATTGATGTCGGCCTCGTCAACGAAGCTACCGTGGACTTGAGCAAGGACAATGTCATCTTTGGGATACGATCGAGGAGTATAGGTGGTTACCGTGGAGTTGCTGTGTTGCCTTTCCCAGCTTCTTGAATGAAGAGAGGTCGAGAGTATTCCAAGGCTGAGGTACAATATAATTACTAGCCCCCTTAAACATGCGCTCGCTCATCAGGAAAGCACTTTTCATATGCTAACCAGCACCGACGATCGAAGTATCTCGCTTTCCCAAGAGCCTTTCAACAAGGCATTCGTATATTAATTGATTATTCGTGTTTTCCCTGTTAAAAAAACAAGGCCTAGGATAGTTCCAGCCCTACTCCTCTCCCTGCAACAATGCTCTCATGGTCTTGGATAGTCAATCACTATTCATATCCGAGCAGCCTTACACGATAAGGGATCAGCAACTCACCAGCCAGTACGTCTCTCATTACTCCCCTACCCTGCAACACCTTCAAACTGAAAATGGCATCAAAACACTGAATTGAAGGGGCTTGGGCAGCGGTAAGTTGGTGCCGACAATAGGAAGTCCGTGGTAACTCAAGAATCGACTACATGCCACGTTCGATTTGGTCCAGTGAAGCTTGAGGACTCCTTTTCAGATACCTCCACTAGACTTCCATTGGGGCCAGGCACATAATGTCTGGCAGGCAACACCTCAACATCGTAGACTGGCTGAATTCGATGGTGCACATCGTGGGTATGGATGTCTCGATATATCTGTTCTTGTCGAATCTCATGCACCTGCGGGAGAATGGTTTCATGGACAACCCCTATTAGGTCGAACTTGGTTAGCTGCTTCACCAAGATTACTCAAAACCGGTGCTTACCTGGGGCGTATGCAGTGGTCTGATCCACGTCTGTTGTGTTGCTCAGATCCACTAAGTTTTCCAAGCCCCCTGCTGTTTCGTCTACCCTTCCATTCGAGCGACAGCTTGTTTCGCGATTCTGATTCGAAGTATGTTCAGCGTGCCTCGAGTTATTTGGCGTTGTAACTTGGGGGTTGCCAGTCGGTTGTTTACTGTTGGCCTGATCGCTACGTATGTCATCTCCCACGTTCCGAGTCTCGCGTGGGTGTGTTGTATCACCGCTTGATATACGCAGAGGTAATGACTTCGGGTGAGCGATTTTGAAGACTATTTTACATAGTAGAGAAAATACACGATGTCTGCGCCTATGCTGTGATGCAGACTTCACGGTGTCTGTATTTGTCGATGGCCTGTCGCTCTTCGTGCCTTTCCTGCCAACGAGGGGACTCGCCTTCTCTTTCATCTCGCTATACGGTTGAAGGAAAGGAATTAGCCGAGAGAAGTGTTATTGTGGACTAGCTGGGGAATGCGCAGCCTATTGCGATACACATATTTTGCATCCAGTGTACTCGAGGTTTCACCAAGTCTCACTTGGGCAGAATCGTCGGATGACGCATGCTGGCTACGTCACTTCATTATGTTGTGATGTCCTCTTGTGAATGTTGATGATGCCCTTGCATTGCAGCTGGCCGCATCAAGAAACAGGCAAACACCAGATAGAAACCGGTCGGGTGGTAAGTAGTTAGTGGAGGAACCAGATGCTCAGTGGAGCAAAGCCGGTGGCCAGACCCGAGGTGCTAGAAATTACAGCTTCTTGTTACCCGCTATGCCTTCGATGACGAATTCCTACGAGACTTCTACGAGATATGCAAGTAACTATGCAGTAACTATGCAGTAACTAACTATGAATAACTATGGACCTATGGTTAGGCGACTTGCCCGCTCTCGCCAATCGTCGTGGTCCCTGGAGTCGATGATTGCGTGTTGAGACCCACATGCAGCGATCTTGAGTCTTGATAGGTCCCTTCCAAGCCATATCCACGGTACCTCACGCTATAGCCCGGCTGAAAAGGGGTTAGGTCCCGTGCGATCGGGAAGATCGACTTTCTTAGTGCATGCTCCCCACTCTGCGGCTCAAATATAGTCACGATAGTCTTGGATACCCACTCGGAGAAGTTCTAGTTACTCGATCCTGTCCTCTCTATCCTGGCAGCCTGGCTATCCTGCTATCTTATTACCGGAGTCCACTCTCGTCCACACTAGGACCCCGAGCTGCCCGAGCTATAATGAGGGAATAGCTACGCCACTTCTTCGTCACTTCTTCGTGGTAAACAGGCCTTCAGGTCTGGAGCCATAACTTGGTCGTCGAATTGGTCGTGAGAGGCCTCGCGAGGTCCACCATAATGTAATCACCTAACACTTTGGCCGTAGAAGTCCTGTTTGTGAGCATCATGATATGGTAATCTCGGTTGACCCGCTGGTAGTAACTGGGCGTAGCGATGATATCATATCCAGCGCTCATGTAACCATGGAGCTTCGACTCCGGGTTGGCAGTTCTCGCAGTATGACATGTTTGAATCCAGCCCACTAATTGTTCACTTCAGGTTTTAGGATCGATACGCAATGACGGACAATGTTGATGACCAGGCCGTCCTTGGCATTGCGCTGTAGCTAATATATAAGACAAGTTCTTAACAGTACACTACCTACTTCCCCTTCATAATACTATACAATTCACATCAACAAACTATCAATACTTCTCCAATTCAATCTCGACTTCAACACTTTATTTCCTCCAAAAAACCCCAGCACTCTATCAACATATCAAGATGGATAAGACCAAGTCAACTATCAAGGAGATCATCGGCAAGGCGGGTCACAAGGACACGACTGTCCACGAGACGATCAACCCCTCCGTCAAGCGGGAGACGGTTAAGCCGACTCAACACGAGAATGTTCACACAGCTGTCGACAGGGAGGTTCACGAAGATCACTACCACCACACCGTTCAGCCCGTCAAGGACAGAGAGGTCCTTCCCGAGCAGCATCACCACAAGGTCGCTCCTGTACAGCACCAGGAGTTCGAACACAGGAACCGCGATGGCGTGAAGAACGCGTTGGCCCACGAGAACCAGAAGTTCCGTGACGAGCGTCATGTGCAGGAGACCACACATACGCAGAGCCATGCACCTACCGCCGCCGGCGATCATGTTCACCAGTAAGCTGAGACTACCCTCCCATCGCCCTGCAAGTTGATGCTAGTGATCACTAACACTCCTTCTAGTCACGTCCACGAGACGATTCAACCCGTCATCGAAAAAGAGGTGGTCCAGCCGCACGTCGTCCACACCACAGTCCCCGTTCACGAAGTCCACCACAACGCTGCCCACCACCACTCAACATCCGCGCTGCCTCCTGTCAGCTTAGAAGAGTACAAGCGGACGGGCGGCGCCTTGAACGGCCGTGAAGAGCGTTTCGACGCCTTCGACGGCGAGCCCCGAGACATCGGAAGCGAGCACTTCATGCAGCGGAACAGGGACCCAGCCTACGATGAGAAGCACCCGCCCAAGGGCGTGTTCCACGGTGATGACGGGCCCACGAATGGTATCTCAAACCACACAGCCCACGGGAGGGACCACAGCGACAGGGAAACCAGAGTACCAGGGGCTGGTGGTAACACAGCGACTAGCCACGGAGCTCACAACTCGGAGTTCAGAAGGGAGCAGGCTAATGGCTCTGAGCTCAGAAGGGATCACCCTCACAACTCACAGACTTCTCCACCCAGAAAAGAGCCAGGTCTCCTGAACAAGCTGAACCCCAAGACCGACTCGAACGGTGATGGAAAGGCAGGATTCATGAAATAAATGGGACGAGATGATACCTCAAGCATAGTTGAAGATGAACTACAGCGAAATATAACAATAGTTATATAAATTGAAACAAAAAAACATTCTGCTGAATACGATTTCGCATGCTGCATGCTCCGGGAGACGCGATGATTATGATTATGTCGGCGCTAAGCCCGATGTGTGACCCCGGGCTGCCCAGCTCCGGCCACGGTCCTTGTTCCTCCGAAGGCCTGTTTAGACGAAACGACTGACATGGCGGCATGGGTCGGCTGTCAAACATCATTTGTGCAAGAACATACGAATGTTATAGTCAAACGCCCGCCTGCCTGTTTAAATTTAGAAGCTCCGGACGGAGAGTCTTAAGCGAGGCCGGAAAGGTGGGCTGCCTGCCTACCCCTGGATCTGGGGTAGAGAATTAGGGACCTCCTGAATGCGATGGGTCGCTGCAACGGGTATATATATATATATGGAGATGCTACGCTCTATTCACTACCAGCGCTCGAGTCTAAGAGCTTGTCTTCATTGATTTGGCCAAGTATTACCAGAGTCTCTTATCTCTGCAATAACCGTCCCGGGTTCCCCTTGTGGATTGCCTTTCATCGTATGATCATGTTGGCATCATTCGCCCCCTCCGCCGTGTTCTTGCTCGGTGGTTTCGTCGGCACGGCCTTCGGACACGGCTACGTCAACAACTTCACGACCGACGGGGTAGAGAACCAGGGGTTTCTGTTGTCGTACTACTACGACATCCAGAACGGGGTTCCGGTTCCCCAGATTGCCGCTTGGTATGCGGAGAACCTCGACAGCGGCTTTGTGGCTCCAGATGCCTATCAGACCGCCGATATCAATTGCCATAAGGCCGCTACCCCAGGCGAGATAACCGCCGAGGTCTCTGCCGGTGGTACCATCGACTTTCATTGGGGACCCGACCCCTGGCCACATCCTTATGGCCCTGGTAAGTAACGTCATGGTTCAACATGTCTCTATCAACTAAGTATAGAAGTGTCGCTATTATCAAGACGGGGGGGCTCCCCATCGAAGTCCGGATCAGGTCCCGCAAGTTATGGAAGGCTGTCTGGAAAAGGAAATGGCTAACACATATTGCTCCCAGTGCTCACTTACATTGCCAACTGCAATGGGGATTGCCCTCAAGCCGACAAGACGACGCTGGAGTGGGTGAAGATCGATGCGAGCGGCATCGACTACGATACGCAGAAGTGGGCGAGTGGCAAGTTGGTGGATCAGAATGGCGTCTGGACGACGACCATCCCCAGCTCCATTGCTGCTGGCAATTACGTCGTGCGCCACGAGATAATTGCCCTGCACGGCGGCAACTCTCTCAACGGGGCTCAGAACTACCCCCAATGTTTCAACGTTAAGGTTACGGGCTCCGGTACGAAGGCGCTGCCTGCTGGGACACTAGGGACCGACCTGTACAAGAACGATGATCCCGGCATTCTGTTCAACCCCTACACGACCATCACCGACTACCCGATGCCCGGCCCGACTCTATACACGGGTTGAGCGTACTCTACCATCATATACAATATTCATCAAGCTCTTAAGGATCCCCGAAGACGCAAGGAGGGTGCAAGGGTTATAGCCGCCATGTAGATAGTCAAGTGCAGTAAATACACACAAATTTTCAATTGCTCTAGGTATATCGAGGTGAAATCCAGGGAGGACGGGAAAATAAAAAATAGTGTAAGGAGAAGGGCCACGATTGGGATTCAACCTGCCCCTCTCTCAACAGGAGAAAGGAGTAGTAGAGATGTAGAGAAATGTTTGCGAAAGTGTGCAACCATCATACCACGCTACCTTCAACGTAGAGGAAAGCTACTTCAATATAAAATAGTGAATAGTGACAGCTCAAGCGTAGTCTCTCGTTTTCTCCCAACCAAGCAAGGTCAAACGCTCCGAACCAACGCCCACGCCCACGAGCTTTGAGATAGGAGGCTAAGAGAGGAATAAAATCTCATGTATGCGTAGTCAAGCGGAGACATGCTATATGCCCATGTGAGCTTTTCAAGTTGAACTCCTACCGTGCACAGGAAGCTCCGGGGGCACCATCGTACGATCGATGCAACAGCGAACTATCGCACTCTGTCAAGGACTTCTGGGCTCCCATGATGCGCTTGGGGGTTAAAATGACAATCCCTGAAACATAAGCCATAGGGTAGATCATAAATACCAACAGCAGAGCCATAAGTGCGTTGAAGTACAGAGCGCGCACGGGATCTGTTACGGCTTCTGGCGGACCATTCGTATATACCTCACAGACACCATGCGCCAGGCCAAGACCACGACCACTAAGCAACCAGCAACGTACCGTGCCTGGTAGCTCACAACTCACAGCCTCCACCCGTCAAACGGCCGCATCAGGGCGTTACTCTCGACGCCCTCCGGAAACGCCTCCTCGCCAAGGTGCGTGGTATGCGCCCATGGCTTCAGCCCTATCTCCTCGCGGACAGTCGCAGGGAAGCAGCCGCTCCAGCCGGCGCGGGGCCAGGCGCGGTTGACGTCGGGTAGCGTGGTGCCGGCGTCGATCAGGCCTGGGTTAGCGCCCAGGTTGTCGTAGACGGTGGCGAGCTGGAGCACCTGGCCCAGCAGCGTGATGCGGCCGACCGTGCCAAGGTCCTGATGCCGGATGATGGCCTCGGCCACGGCCTCGGCCTGCGCCGCTGGTGTCCCGGGCGTCAGAAGACGCAGCGCCAGGATGGCTCCGAACCACTCGAATGATAGGAGCGTCCCCTGCAGGTTTGCCGATGTCGTCCCGATGTCGTGGAGTAGACAGGCCAGCGCCCACGTCGAGAGCGATACCTGGTCGGCGTGCTCGGGGAACTGGTCTTGGAGGATCGCGTAGCCTGGTGGGTAGGTACATAGGTAGGTAAGTAAAAATCACGTGTCAGTCAGTCCGTCCGCCAGTTCGATACAAAGAACGACGCTTGTCCGCATAATGCTGCTGTTGGCATCACCGGATGGATAGATAGATAGGTAAGTAACATACCCCAGTAATAAACCCGCATCGAGTGATGATACGTCTGTAGAATGAGATGCTCCTTCGCATAAGCCTGGATCCTGGCTACCACGGGGTCGTCCGACGGGAACGGCATGTCGCTCACGAGCCTCGGCCGAGGCTTGTGGACGTACGGTCTTCCCTTGAGTATGGCGTTCGCATCGACGGGAACGGCCGTCCAGCCGTGCTTCGCGATATCCTCCGCAGAGGCGGCTGGCGTGGTCGAGGGGGTCATGGTTTCCTACTAATAATAGTACGCTCCCGATAATCAAGGGGCTCGGTATGTGGGATGTACATGTAAGTTGTAGCGAGGATACAGCCGGCCAGGCAGCATTGTTGCCTTTTTATATCACCTTTCAAACCCCGAATGACTTGAGGAGAACGAAGAGTTCGGTCAACGCTATGCCAGTGAGCCTCATGGAATGCTTGAATCTCGCCGACATAATTGCGGCGCGAATACTAATCTGGAGGCGAGAGGTACTGCGGTTCATAGATCTTGTGCAGTGGAATTTGACTTTTCCTCGGCCCCGCGGGTTGGTTTCACGAAGTCTCAAACGGCGTTCACCAAAAAGACGCCACGAAAGGCGTCATTCGTTGCGGCGTTATCGGCGCGGGATTTGCTTTCAATGCTAGAATCATGGCGCCAACTCGATGTCAACGATCGCGGATCCCCATAATCCAGCCTGCGACTTCTATTCTATTCTTGCTGATAAATCCCGTGTTAACGCCGGTGAATTATCTGTAGCTACCTAGGCAGTGATAGGGGGGCCTTCCAACGGGATCGTTTGTGCTGTGTAAGCATCATACATGAGCAATGTCTAGACCGCAACTAGACCCCTTGTGAGTAAGCCATACGCTCTGCGGCAGGTTCCCGATACCGCAAATTATGACGGAGCCTTGCTTTACTTGATACCGAGGAGAGGATGCCAATAGATCAAGAACGGCACACTCCATTTCTGCCGAGGCGAGCACCTAGTTATTGCAACCCCCTTTTGACCAAAGCCATCCGGGCCAAATACAGAAGAATTACACAAGAAATGCGCGCCTGAAACTCCCTTCCCTTTGCGTTCGAGTTCATCCATTCCTTCATTTCTTCACAACGCAGACCCGGCTCCTCACCGGGACGTTGTGCTCGCCGTCGAGGTCGGGGAAGCCGTCGACCTGGACGCCGTGGCGGAACAGCAGGCAGTGGGTCGAGCCGCCGAAGTGGAACATGCCGAGCTCGTCGCCCTTGGCGACGTGCTGGCCCTCGCGCACCGTGATGTCGCACGTGCTGACCTCGTCCATGCCGACGCCCACGAAGGCCATCAGGCCGACGGCCGGGTTGTCCGCCTCGATGAAGATGACGGCGCGCGCCGCCAGCGCCGTCAGGTAGCCCTGGGCGACGCTGATGCCGCGCGTGTCGATCTCCGCGCCTCCCGACCCCTGCCCTTCGAACAGCGGCTCGCTGAAGTACGTGCCGTCGCGGACGAAGGCGCGGACGACGCGGCCGCTCACGGGCGCGTGCCAGCGGTGGTACGACAGCGCCGACAGGAAGGCCTGGTAGACGGTGGCGCCGTCGCCGAACTGGTGGGCCAGCTCGTCGTGCCCCAGCATGTCCAGCACGCTGTACGGCTGCCCCTTGACCCAGAACCGGTCGCGCAGCTTCGCGCCCCGCGCCACGTTGTACGGCTTCGACTCGCACGCGTTGGCGATCACGTTGTCATCGTCGGGCGACGCGATGGGCCGCACCCCGTCGCGGAAGTGGCGGGTGAAGAAATCTGTCGGGGTGGTTAGCAGCAATGAGAATAATGGTCATGAAGTGTAGATATATTTCTGGGACGTGTGTGTGATCGTGGTAGTTTCAGTTGTAGTGGGTAAGACTTACCGTCCCAGGACTTATAGCCGTAATACTTCGCCTTCGGATCGCAGATGTACACATCCTCGAACTTCTCGTGCGACGTCTTCAGCGGCGCATTTGCTACCTCTAGCAAGTCCTTCTGCCCGTGCTCGGAGAACCACCCTTGCTTATGGGAGCCGAGAACAGAGGCTGACTCTGGGGACTAATAAGACACGTTAGTCAGTTTGTCAGGGCATAGTCCGGTAGGAAGGAATAGAAGGCGTCTCCCTATGCGTGTATATAATGAAGTGTCGAGGTTTAGTGATAGCGCAACTCACCTGCAGAAACTGGCCCCATTCGTTCAGCACCTTCTTGAGCATCTTGTTGACATCTGGGTCTAAAAAGGCAGCATGGCCACTAAATTACCAGAACAGTCGTCAGTTTCACAAATATTCCATCACATCAAAACGTAGATACGTGTACTTCTTCGCTTTTCTCTCTATCTCCCACCATCACGCACGCACAACGCTAAACAATGAATAAGAAACTCACCTAGGCGTAGCCATCGCGTAGTCGAAGACAGCGACCATGGGAACGCCGACCATGCCGACGCCGGCAGCGGCATCGCGCCACTCGGGTGGGCGGGTGAGGACGTGGTTCAACACGTCGAGCATATGCTTGTAGCCACGGATCTGGCGCATCGTACCCGTAGGATCCCTGTTGTATGGCTTCTTGTGCGGCACCTCATCCCACATCTCGTTGAAGTACATGTAGACTTTTGTGTGTGTGACGACACATCTCAATATCAGCAAGCCTTTCCTCTCCTGGCTGACTGACGATTCAAGCCCCACGAAACAGGCAAAAGCTGTATAGCGAAGGGCGATCGACGTCTTAAGGATGAACCGGGAAAGGATGATGAATGATCACTCACTGCGCGGCTCGCTCTCGATCATGTCTCGGAACTCGCGCAGCACGGGCACGAGCTCCTGTTTCGCGTGGCTATTCACGTGCTCCACCTGTGCCTTCATCCATTCATGCTGGACGCGGTGGTCAGCGGGCAGCCAGGCGCCATTCCTGTGAAGGACATATTATTAGCTATGCTGTATGGGCCTGTGTAATAAAAGTATAGAAACTGGTCATAAATGGGCAGCAACGTCCTATAACTAGCGAGGCTTGCTAGTCCATAGCTGCTGTCAGGATATGCAACTTGATGCTTACCGTGGAACGCGATGCTCCTGCGGAATTTCATGTTCGTCGCCGTGCTGATGAACCATTGCAGCGAGTTCGTCGACTGGAGAATAGTGATAACTTCAATGCTTGGATAGTATAACACAAATGACATTGCCAAGAAACGGGTAGAGCCTCAAACTGGGGACCTCGCTGTCTGTCTATATAGCTGGTACTAACAGAAAGGGTGTGGGGTCCGGAGTGCCTGGGAACTAGCGTAGCGCGGGAAACAATGCATGATCTCATTCATGATGTAATGCTGCCAGTGTCACCCGCCGTTCATCTTGCTCCGTACCATGTAAGAATGGCGTCGTGTGTCCGTAAGTTAACTACCTATTGCAGACCTGATTCGACACAGCCCGGGAACAAAGGAGCCTTGACAGACTGGATTACGGGGCACGTCTATGCAACGCCAGTCGCCTGCTAGCCAGATAGGCCATTCTGTGACAAATCAATCCTGACAAGAACAAGAACTTGGAAAAGACGGAGACGAAGAAGGGATGGCACTTATCAATTATCCTGATATACCGAAGGATCATCAAAGATACCATGAATTATAAAGGTCAGAAGCTATTACATGACGCGGCGGTATAATTATTGTCGCCTTCAGCTGTATTCTTGTGCACTGTGCTAGCGTAATCCCTGAACTGGCAGTGTTTGCTGAGCGAAGAGTTGTCCTCTCATAGGCCAATGCTATTTCTCAGTGGACAAGCGGCGGAAATCTCCGGCGCCCAGTCTACCTCCTATATCCGGCTTGATTCCACTTTCCGCAAGGACATGGAAATCGTTGAGCGTCGGGGCCTTGAATAGAGAGTTGCAAGTTGTATGGCATCAGTTGTCGTTGCATGCTGCAACTCATACCCAGCATCTCGACGCTCAAAGATTCCCTGATTGCGCTCCGGGTACATGACCTTTGGGAACAACAGGTCACACAATTGATAGTCTCCTGCAATACATCATCCCGTTACAAACTATGTAGTGGTTGTGGACGTTTTGGAGCTTGTGGGCGGAGGTGAGACGTGATATTATGTCAATCTCACATTGACGCCCTTCTCACCCCAACCGCTTTCGAATTATTCATCTTTAAAGCATTTCGTAGACCATCATTTAGAACCTGTACCAAAGTCAGCCCATTGTAGCTCGAGGGCAAAACAAAAATCCATAACTTACCGTATCTCGTAAGAGCCCGCCCTTGTCATATACCTAACCCATTTAACGCTCGAATAATTGCTCTTCTCAAACACCTTCAAATAGCGCACCAGGAGCCCTGAACTCGTGAACATCAGAAGACTGAAATTCAGGCTAAGCGGCGGCCGCGACCAGGCCTTCTGGTTGGTCATGCTCGTGAGCTCAGCTTCGGCGCTAAGCACGAATTCGCTTTGGCCGGTGAATCGACCGATCTTCCAAACAATGTTGTTCTCGGCTGGCTCGTACTTGGCTTTACCCTGGGTGCAGCGCTCGGTAATACGAGCCGTGTTCAGAGGCGTCGGGATGCGCACGACGACATTTGTTGCAAACAACTTGCTACCGAAGTTCGCCTTGACGCCGATGCTGTATTCTACCTTGGTCTTGCCAACTTCATTAACGATGGCGTGCACCTTGAATGGTAGGTTAACGTTCTCGGTCGCCCGGTACCGCATCAACTCGAATTCGCCATCGGGTGGCACGAATGAAATGATACGATCGGTATCGAACTTCCCCAGCTTGACACACTGGTGGAATTGGCAGTCTTCGAGTGTGACGCTTCCAGCGGCAGCTTTAGTAGCTTTCGAGCCTAACCTGTTGCCGCTGGGTAGAGACTGCAATCCATCCTGGTCGAGCAATAGCCGGTCATTGAGGCCAAACTTGCATTCCGGCGTTCCGGACAGGTATGCGCGCATGACGATCTGGCCGGTAACATCGGCCCGCAAGACAGTGCCCGTTGCAGACATCAACAGATTGACATCTTCTATAACATCGACGAAGGCCTCGTTTTTTCTGTATTTGACATCCGCTTTTCGCCAGGATAATGCGCCTGTTGCTTGCATTGTAATCTTGGCAGAGTCTTCCACCGCCCGCTCTGATTTGACACCTTCGGTCGTAATATACATCTTGAGGGTATCGGTCTCTGTATTCTGGGGATATCCGAAGTCGATGATTTCTAGCATCGAGGTGAAGCTTGTTAACCTTGGTGCCCTTGAACGCAAGGCCTTGGAAGTTTGGGCCCTTGGGCCCAGAGGCGTTCCTTACCATCGAGAAGCTCGTAAACGAGCACGAAATTGTTCTTTACGGCCTCCTCATCGAACTTGCCGAAGTAGCCCCTACCGAGCTGTATAAGCCGGTAGAGGAATTCGAATACGAGAGCGGCATTGGCGTTACTCTTAGTAACGGCCACTAAGTAGATGTTCTCGTGCTTGACATGGCTGAAGGTTGTGCTGCCGAGGGTGAGAATCGGCGAGCGGACCTGAGGGTTCGAGATGACCTGAATGCGAAAGACGTCGGCAAGTCGAGGGCGGCAATCGTTCCGGAAAGCGCGGAATATGAGGTTCTCGCCCTTCTGATTGAATATCAGAATGCCCGAAAGCATTTTGCCGACCTGAAGAGCCGCAGTCTTGACTCGACGCCTGAGGTTGGGTGGTCGCGGAAGGGTCAAAGTGAATTCAGATGTTGAAGGAACAACAAGCTCGACTTCAGCACTCAAAGCTGCGGTAAGGTTTAGGGGTTCGGGATACCGAAGCGACCAATGAAATGTCAAGGGGCTAAAGTTAGCGTTGCGGTTTAGTGTCCTGCACCCCACTATTCAAGCATTGGTAACGCTGTTATGGCATGATATCTTATACCTTTGTATGTACATGTATGTATGTACCCAGTAGTTTACGAGAGCACCCTACCAACCGCTGCCAGACGCTTGTACTTAGGTAGTCTACGTGCCTACTGGGCACCTAATGCTACCTACTAGATAGGTAATGATGGGAACGTACGGACCACAACTTATAGGGAGGCAGGGAGGCAGGGAGGCAGGGAGGGTACGAAGTAGATAAACTCCAGGCATCGTGTAGGTATTCCTGACATCCTCATGGGATCAATTAACTATATCGTTATGCCAAGATATGGATTTGTCTACCCACCCTTCACTGCCACCCTACCTAGGCAGCTAGGTAGCCATAAGGGGTCAGGAACCTAGGAGGTACCTCATACACATTGTTTAACATACTTGCTTACAGTAACGAGACTGCGAGATAACAAGACGCCTCAAGATATGTATGTAACTGGGTAGGTCAGTGGCTATGATGATAAAGCTCATGTAAGACCAGCTTGAGCATATACATGAGAAATCAGCGCTTCTATCCGGATTGTTTCGCAATTGTCAACTGGAATGAAATACAAGACTAAAATCTTATAATCAGGTTCTGTCTCGAAGGAGCAGTGCCAGCCTAAGAACACGCCAGCCTACCAAACACATACGATGGATGCATAGGATAAGAAAGAAATGCATAGGAAGCTTTGCAGCTTTGTAGATCATGAACAGACTTCCAGGCTTCCAGGCCAATAAGGCTGTGCGATTTCGTGATCGACATTGATAATAATCCTAGCGTTCGGCTTCTTCCATTATAATTAGAGATCTCTACAATTGTTTTCCTCCTTCCTTAACCGCTTAACTCCTAACTAACATGAACGAGGCAATGGATTTAATTACAACACTTCTCTAAATACAACCCCTCTGCTCCCCCTTGATCAACCACACCGGGCATTGTTATACCACCCCTTTTCGCTTTCTCCTTGGCTATTCTTCACTCATTCCAGAAACATCCGAAGGCTACAAGAAGTCCCTACGGGCTCAGGATCACAGGGGCATTGTGCAGTCATCCTACAGGTTAAAGCTACTAGGCGCCCCGATCGACAGCAGAAACCACACACTACCCATCTCATAGCATGTGCCTAAGCATGCCTTACCCTCGGCATGAAGCAGAGCTCGAGTTGGAGGCTTACAGAAGCGCTTGGAGGAACTGTGGTCGCCAGTTCACACACCCGTCTGAAATCCCGTCAATGTGGGCGGAAAGCTGGAGGAACACGCGAGATTATTATGCCGCACGAGACGTGGTGGATCTCGAAAGAGGAGAGCTGATCGAGATTATTTCGTTTGCAAGAACCATGGGAATGAGAATGGTCGGCTGCGCCCTTTTCCTCGGTCTTCTTGCAGTGCTTGCTGTCCTGGCAAATTGCAAAGCCAAAAAGGATTAAGAAGAGACTCCACGGTTTCGACAGGGGGCAAACCCTCAGAGTCGGTCCTAAAGATGGATGGGGTGGCTTCTATATCGACCTACCTCTGGGGCCCCCTTTTTCCGAGCGATGCCAAGTCCCTATGTGCGAAAGGAGAGCAGGGCGACAAGGCAACCTATATCGTATCTTCATTCGTCACGGTCTCAAACCTGGCCCTCTGGAAGATCTAGGATGGTCGGTGTTTATACGGCTTGTACATATACCCCAGAAAACATATGATACCCCAAGCATGGCCTGAACTTGTTCGCTGAGATTACGGTCGTGTTCTGGCTGCGATGTATGATATATGGTAGTACTGTACTTGGTGGCATGGCTCTTTCGCCGAACTGATTGCTTGAGGAGCAACCCGAACATCCAGGGCAGTGCTTTGGAAGTACTAGGGTGTTAAACAATGCCTTGCTTGGTAAGAGCTAGGTAGAGGTCTCAACCACCCCGACGACGTCGCAACAGAGCTTCGCAATGCTGTGCTCGAAGATCAACCGGCGATTTGTACTCGGAATCATGGAAGTACCAGGCATCACTTACAATATCTCAGCATGTCACTCCAGCTACCCCTGGGTTGGAATAGTAAAACTATCTCTAGCTTGAAAGGAATCCCCTGTACCCAATCCACGCTTGATTATTTACTTGATTATTTCTCTCTATATAGCTCGCTTTCTTCTCGACGATGACATAGACCTCATAAATTCATCAATCATGATTTACAACCAAATATTAGGATGTGCTCTACCCGAGCCTCAAGGCACACGCGGCCAACTCCCTTTTCACGTGTTCATCCATCGGCAGATACACATGCGCAACGCGGAGCAGCTTCCGCGCCCATGTCTTGTCGTCGAGTTCCTTGTATGCGATCGCGGTCCTGTAATATATTTTGCCCACTGTAATTCAAGATCAGTATGATGTAGCCACTTGCAGACATCGTCGCAGGTGATTGAAGATGAAGTGGGTAGAGAAACACGTTGAGAGTCATGCGCCCGCTCTTGGTGACACACTTTGCACGGAGCTCCCTCCCTCTTTACTCGTAGATCAGAGAACATCAAGAAATACAATCCCAATGAAAAAGCCATCGAGGAGTAGGAGCATATACATACTTTGGATGGCTCCAGGGAACCCAAGGATGGCCTCTTCTTCGGGTGGGATGTCGATATCCATGTCGGCAATGCCGTTTCCGTTCATCATGGGCCCCGCCAATCTCGCCTGGCGCATCATTCCGATGGAGCGCATACCCCAGAAGCAGACCTCCTCCCACATGCCGAGCTTCAGGTACGCGAGGCACGTGTTGGCTACAAGCTGGACGCGCAAGATGAGGCGCTCCATGGCACCATTGCGGCCGCGCCATTGATCATCGCCGTCCCCGACCGGTTCCTCCTCTCCCTGCCCCTCGCCCTCGCCCTCGCTATTGCTACTGTTGCTACTGCTGCCGCCGCCGCCGCCGCTGCCCCCCAGCCGGCGGGCGAAATACGCCTCAGCATGCACGTGACGCTGCCTCCCACGCACGATGATATGGATGGCCTCCCAAGCGCGGCTGTAGACCTCAAGGGCAGCGCGCGGGTTGCCCGCGGTAAGCAGTGCGTTGCCCTCGGCCTTGAGGCGCGTAGCCTCGGTCAGGCACTTCTCGGGGCTCGCGGGCGGCACCGCCTGCAGGGCGCGCAGCTCGGCCTCGACCTCCGCTAGCGGCGCCAGCCATGTCGGGTTCCCGGTTACTACTTGGAGGCGGGCCAGGCCCTTGACATCGCCGAATGGCAGCAGCAGGCGGCGCTGCAGCGCCACCGGGATTTGCTTCTCCTCTTCTCCTTCGTCTTCTTCTGCCACTGTTGCTTTCTTATCTTCACCACCCGCTGCCGGGCGTAACGAGTATGGGTACGGGTCCCGCAGCTGCAGCCGCAGCCCGAGGTACCGGTTCAGCCCCGGGTTTGAGAGGTCCGAGTAGAACCACGTGCGGGTGAACTTGGGGAGGTCGTCGAGCAGGATGACGAAGTGCTGCGCCCTGTTGTGATTCCAATGCCGACGGCCCCCGCCCCGGCCGCCTATTCCTCCAAATCGCGGTTCCGCAGTTCCGGGGGCGTCATCACCGTTGTCGTCGTCGTCGCTACCACTACCACCACTACTGAAATCGGCCGCGTCACCACCCCCCGCGGTCGCCTCGCCGTGGCGGCCGCCGCCCATGAGCGGGGCCTCGATGGTGACGGCGAGGGTGTGCGCGCGGAAGCGGGCGGCGCGCCGGCCCTTGAGCAGGATGGGCACGTGGCCCTCGACCTCGACGTGGTCCTGGGCTTCGGGCCAGGGCGTCTCGATCTTCACGAACACGTTCAGCGCGCGGAAGGCCGCGCGCGCCTCGTAGTACACCTGCCGGCTCACGAGGAGCAGCGCCAGCGCCGCCCCGTAGTCGTACGTGTCGTACTCGTCCGGCCAGGAGATCCGGTTCGCGGCCGGCGACAGGATCAGGCGGTAGATCTGCTCGCGCAGCTCGGCCGGGAGGGCCAGGAGATGCGACGTTTCTTCGTCTGGAATGCCGCTCATGGTTTCAAGTGATTGCTTTTTTGTTTTGTTTATGTTGTTTCTTGTCCGTACGCAGCGACTAGTGCCTGTGTATTTGGGTATGGCGTAGATAGCGTAGATACAGAAAATGGAGAAAGGTTAGAATCATATCGGGGTAGGTACGAATTGTTCAGGAAGCGTCTAATTATTGTAGGTTGTTGGAACTTAGTTGCCGGTTCAGCCCCGCCAATCTAGTTCGCTCACATAAGCCGTCAAATGCCCCCTAACTTTTTATAGCTTTGGGCTGAAGGCATGTCTGGAACATTCTAGATTAAGGATGTCTGTAACTAGATCCCATATAATGATATATATATATATATATATAACCCAATAATTCTTCTTAACACAAGCAGGCATCAACACCTATGGACTGCGCACAAACAACCTGTTCAATCTCCTATCAACGTAGTCAGGGCTTTCAATGGAGAAGTGCCTCCAGGGCTGTTATCACCGTCGATCAGCAAAACCACATGCATAGTCCATCTTGTACCTACTTGCCATTGTGATACAGGTCAACATAGATCGACTTGGGGGTTCAGAATGGACCGATTTCCGGCGGTTTCTGTCTAAGTACCTAGGTATATATGGACTATCTCATATGTAAGGATGGCTAGGACCTACATAACATACTTCCAGGTTATACAGGCAGGAAGAAGGGGAGCAGCTCACCTGGTTCTGTCCATCATGGATGGATGTATATAATGCCTACGTATGTACCTACCTATCCTCTTTTCCCCTAGACCTTCTTCTCTTCCATCACTGTGTCAGGTACTGTGCCTACCTTAACATATACGTCAAATGCATCTCGGTGGTTCCTACCTGGGTATCTAGAGCTACACCCTCATCACATACCTACCTAGGTAGGTACACATAATGATGCGTCAGATTAGCACAAAGTCAAATCAAACCCAAGGAAGCTTGGACCTCAACCGGACTTAAGTCGTTAGATGCTCCTGAGGTCTTGACTTCCAAGGTTTCAACTGCCTTGGTTTTGATCGAACGTCAAGGAACTACGAAAGCTTCATGCAGAGAGAGCCTGAGCAGGTCTAGAGCCAGTCCATCAGCCTCTCACGATGCTGCCACCAGCCCTCTCCAGATCGTACAACCGGTACAAACAGGACACCAATTCGGTGGCTGCTTGGCTCGCCTCCACTGCTAAGGCACATGGTCATGCGTCAGACCTTCCCCAGCCACCAGTAACCATTGCTTCTAGCCGACTAAAAGGCAAAGCCAGGGCAGAAGCCAAGAAGAAAGCGTCTGGTTCCTTAGCTTCAAATTCATTGCCAAACAACATCATCAAGATCAAAGACTGCATCCCTCTGGCTGAGTTCATAGCTCGAAACCCTCCAATATCAGTGCCGGCTTCTTTCACAGCCACGCTAGATAGAGTCATTGAAAAACGGATTGGGTTTCCGGAGAAGCTCGAGCGGCATGGAAGTGTTCTGAACAAGGATTCTGAGATATTGTGACAAGGGCTTGTAGGGCTTGGAACGTATAGAACAAATCAGCTTATAATTTTGTATGGTCTCAAGGAGCGTACTGAAGAGCTAAGATCTAGGAGACGTCGAAGGGAATTCGACGGAGTATTTATATACAGCAATTTGCAAGTACGTATCAGTACGTATCCTTTGTTTCCAGCTTCCGCGGCTTCCGCTGTTATAACCTCAATGGCTATATTAGGCAGGAGTGCATTCCAATACTTCCTGCAGCAAGGGATGAGATGCATTCCAATACATCCTGCAGTTGGTGATAACTGCAGTTGTTGTTGGTCCGGAATACCCCCGTGTGACAGATATCCCATGGGTATTTCATCGGGGTCTTAGAGAAAGTTCGAGATATCCTCAAGCCTCGCATGCTTCCCACCCCGGCCGCCTCTCAGGCTCGAAGCGAATACTTTTCCAACAAATTCGCGGCATTAGAACTTCAGGAGCCATCTGAGGAATTCTTGAGTGCTCCTGATTTTGTCAGGCCCAGTAATGCAATGGGTGACGATGCTACCTACGAAATGGAGCCAGAAGCCGAGTTTGAGGATCTCATAGTTGCCCTGGCAATGATACTCCCCGACCTAAACAGGATCCGGTCACATGTGGAATGGAGATGGTCAAAATACAAGAGTGGTTTCTTTGACCTTACGGCAGCGGCCATTGCTACCAATACTGCCACCGACCTTGGACGAAATCTTACGGAGGATATTGCCCCGTCATTCAAACCTCATGGTGGTACCGGCGTAGTGCTCACCGCTCTCTATTGAATCACGGCATTTGAGCAGGGTCATGGCATCGTTGATTGCTTTGACAATCCTTACTCGGAAACTTCGAACTACAGCTTCAGTAATGACTTGTACGATCTCGGGCAGGAAACTTTCATATCAGCCTTCGTGTTTGTTGACTCATTTCGGCGCTCTCTTCGGCCACACACACTTCCCGTCCACGCTGAAAAGCTTGATTGCTATGATGCCAGCAGTGACTGAAAGACCAAATCTGGACATCAGAAGCTCACGGAAGATCGTAATCTCATTCTCGCATTCTTTATTGAGTTGCTTGCGGTGGTCCGAACCATTCATGATTATCCGGTGCAAGACGAATTCATGCGGGGCATGAAAGAGATGGACAGGACCAAGGATGTCCCTTTCTACCTTGTCTTCGCTGCACAGGTTTTCCTCGACATTCATCACACCACCCGTGAGTACGCTGAGCAAGGATTGGCCACTTTCAAACAACATATGGATGTCTTCAATGATGAATTAGATGAACACTTCAAGATCCATCAGGACTTCAAGACTGTCGCCCAATGGTCAGTTGAAAAAAAATCTCAGTAAGCAAGCTCCCAAGTAATTTCAGAAATCCCTTGACTAGTCCCGGAGTTCGAAGAACTCGTGCACAACAAGCTGCCAAACAAACCTCATAAATCGCTCAAATGTTTGTAAAGGTTAATTGCTGACTACAGTTTTTGCAGTGATACGAGATTTCCAGCAATCAATACAGGACATCTTATTGGATCCGGCGTACTTGTGGAAAAAGACGACATATAATGTGTTGAGAATGCCAGTTCCAGATTCGCTGAAACGAAACCGCCTCTTGACCATGTCTCCAGTTCTGAGTGGCCTCATGCTTTACCACTTCCGCGCCGAGATGTACGATATTGGCATTTTACTCGCAAACATTCGGGGATGCATCCCTTACGCAGTTCATTTATACAACGCCGTTGGGCATGAAGGACACATGCAGAGCGAATGGCCTGATATGGACATCATGCGAGTGACACTAGGAGATTCGAACTTCTTCGTGGGCGAGGCCCCTGAAAACCCGGAAACTTATGTCAAGAAACTCGCTCTTCAAATGGGCGGCTCCTTAGCTACCATGACTGATAAACGCCGCCGGAATGTTGCATCTTTCTCTCGGTCAGAACCTCGTAGCATCAAGGCTGGCGCACCGGTTTCTTGTATGTTCAAGGACAGGTACTTGTACGGAACCGGGCAGTTCGACTGGACCCCTGAACACGTAGGCCAGATCATCGACCTGAGTATGTGGGAAGAGAGTGGTAGCGAGCAGGATGGGACGCCCATTTTAGTCCAGATCAACGACCCGAAGAAGATCAAGGCGAAGAAGCAGGAGAGAGAGAAGGGCAAGGGAAAGCTGGGGAAGAAGCAGCGAGGAACCACCGAGGGCGTTCTCGTGCCCCCGGAGATGCTAGTCCGGGCTCTCGTCTTTGCGCTCCATGGTGAATCCTTCGAGTTCTCACTATGTCCGTCAACAAGCGATTGCTAACCCAAAAATTTTGCAGTATACACCCTCGGCTTCCCTGTTGAGTTTGTCGGGGAAAGTGTGACGAGATCTTTGAGAAAAGTGACAACAATACCCAAAAGATCGAACAAATTATATAGCTGACTGGGAAGGCCGACGGAAGTATCATTGCAGTTACCTCTTTTGCAGTCTCCGATTTCCCTTTGGCACGGGCTACCAGAATACCTCTGGCACCACTGCGTACTCGCTTCCATAAGCACAAAGGGGGTGGTATTCTGATATACCAACCGGCTGTGTTGCAGGTTCATGTCTTTCGCTTATATCTCCACAAGATACTACAGGGAAGGCGACGTGTCAAGAGTCAGGGGACACATATATCGTGAAACTATATGGTCAGTTGCTAGTCAGAATTAATGTGCCAATATATCTATACGCAGAAATCAAGGGAAATATGATTAACAACACGATAAGTTGAGGCACAGCTATAGACTAATGATTTGATGGCATGTTTGCAAACCCCCTTCCCCCCTTATTGCTAAGCAACGAAGTGATATGCCCTTTTAATTCACCGCCAGAAGACGTAATTTAGAACACAAAGAAACGCAATTGCGAGGCGTGACTGAGGTAACATCAATCGCAGCCTACTAGGTATGAAAATCTCGGAATTCAGCATGAAACGATAAGAGGTGACCATGATCCCCTACCCCTTTTCAAACCCTCCCCCCTGGGCCGCACTGGTGGGCCGCTGCTAGTCCACATAGGTACTTGGTATAGTACTACCATCCTTACATAATCCCTCGACATAACCACGACGAGTAACTAAGTTCCAGGGCATACAGGCCTCTGGTTCGAGATGTGGTAAATCAAAATTCAATGCAGGTGAATTCACAGCAACTCTCCGAAGTCATACACAAAGGGTAGAGCAAGAGTATATTTAGAGATATACGAATAACGAATATATGGTCCCCGTACCATATTGCCTACAACAACATATAGCTACTTCTTCGAGATATTTCCGTCATCAACATTGCTTAGCTGCCGTCAACTGCCGTCAACTTTAGTTCACTCTGGGCTTTGGATTCTTGTTGAGTAAGCGTCTTCTACTGTTAACCAGGGTTGTGCGAAAACGGCTGGGTGGAAGGACAGGATGTTCCTATTAGATAATACCCCCTGAGATATGAAGGTAGAGACCGCAATACCTTTCCTTAATGGTGATGTAGGACGTAGTTACACGTGGATTGGGGATGTCATAAATGAGTTGTCAGCTCTTACTCATCACTATTGCTGAGACGGTATTCACTATTCCTTCAAAGATCATGACTTGCAGGAAGACAACTTGGGCCCCGCTGATTGAGGCGGAGAGATACATATGGTGAAGCCCTTTGGCGGCCAAAAGTCAGCAGACTCCTGACACTGTCTTACTGGCAGTTGAATGTCTGCCGATTTTTGACCATTGCCTCCGTACGAACGATTTATTAGCATTGGGGCGGGAGAGGGAAACAGTGAGGTTAAGATGTCAACGTCTTTATGCAGGTATAGTTACGTAAAAGAGTGGCTTAAGTCCGAGGGGGTAAATGCCTTTTACTTAGACTGCTGCAGTAAATGATATGGTTGAAACAGACATGAGATCGAACAGAAACATACTGGGGCATCAAAGAATGTCGACTAGGACAAGTAACACAGTTATCAAATAATCCAATGGTCAATAACCTTTAAGATTAAGTTCAGATCTCATGTCTAAAAAAAGAATTAAAGTTGGACTGGGGAACCAAGGGCAAAGGGTTCCAAGGTTTACTTCAATTGTAGGTATTGTATGTAAGGGGCCCGGTATGTAGTATCCAAACTGGCAGATGCTTCAAGGGGCATCAATCTGACTGACCGTACCTATTCTCCCAGCTGCATGAAGGCAACCAGAGAGGCGGAGAGGTACCTAGCTTGAACTGACCGCCTAAGCGCCTGAGAAATGAAGCGTGCACCCGTAAACAGGAAGTTGACGTAGAGATCCCACCATGTTGCTCTCTCTGATTCGTCCATGGCAAGCCTGGCCATCACCTGAGCAGCTGCAGACGAGAGGTCTCTAATCACATTGGGGAGGGAGGTTTCTTAATTTGGACCAGGACCCATGTTTGTAAGCCGTGAAATGCAGGTCACACTGTGCAAAGCATACCTGACCTGTACCTACCAAAGTACCTCCCGCCTGTCTGTCAGTAGGCACGCTGCATGTAAGGTGGTATGTAGCTGCCCGGCACGAACTGTAGACTTTCCTAATAGATGCCACCTAGAGTATACGGTGCATTTACTGTGTTATAGTAAGCTCAGACACGTCCATGGGAGGCAATGCATGTGCTACATAACCTCCAGGGCTAGTTAGTACTTCGTACACCTCTAGATGCTCTGGATGATGAGCCTACCCGGGTCTGGCTGTCCTACATCTGCCATCGCAATCCAGTCAACCATCGCATTGCACCAAGGGAAGAGCAACAAAGGACTGCAACTGCGAAACGCACCAATTGCTTGTCACATAGGTCCATATCAGACAAGTCTGCCTGTGCCACCCCTCTAGGACCCCTGGGCTTAGGCACTTGTGTGGGTAGGATACTGTCTGACTGTTTAGCTAGGATACTTCATACACCACCTATGTATGTACCTACATACCTGCATGTACCTAACATACAAATTAATTCGGATGGCTAGCTATTTGAAATCCACCATCATCATCACTTTGTTTTTGATATGAGCGAATCCACATCGAAAAGCAA
Organism: Diatrype stigma; assembly: GCA_022225965.2. Classification (NCBI taxonomy): domain Eukaryota; kingdom Fungi; phylum Ascomycota; class Sordariomycetes; order Xylariales; family Diatrypaceae; genus Diatrype; species Diatrype stigma. The sequence goes on from JAKJXP020000003.1 coordinate 617,781, forward strand.
ATTATACGAAGATGAAATATGAAAATCTTCGGACATCAAAAAGGTAGAAAGAGGCTAAATTATCCCTTCCCTTCCTGCGCCCATACATGTGTTCAAACGTTGGACAAACCCGTGGCTGCACACTGCTACCACCTCGTACTGAGCCTAGCAGCTTAGGATGTATTGTATGTAGTTGCTTGTACCCCGTAAACTCCTTATAGTGCATCCCAGTTGCTGGCCAAACCTTCCTGCTGCCTACCTGTAGGTACTGGCCACTTCCACTGGCCGCTGTCCACTGCATTTAGTTACCTGTCCGTGTTGTCCAGGATAGGATCGGCAGCGCACGCACATACCTAGGTACTGGCAGACCGGCAAGTTTTTACATAGACACGCCCATAGTTAGGACCACCAAAACTTCCACTCTCACAACACCACCAGCAGCACGTCACATTTATCATCGTTGTCCCGGCTGGCATCTATTCAAGCCACTGAGCTGTGTGTGGTTGTGCGTGTGTGTCCGCTGTGTATGTGTCCGGTCCTGCGGTTTTGCAGTCTTGCAGTCTTGCAGCCTTACTTCACCATACACAAACAACATAGGTATTGTACACATAGGCTGGTAGTTACAACATAGCCATATCTGCTATATCCATACCCCATACCACCCGTACCATCCATACCTTCTACTACTACTACTACTACTACTGCTGCTAGTATCCCATACCCATCCCATACCTGCCTACCCATACCCATACCCATACCCATACTTCATACCCACTCCTGTCATCTCATTCATCACATATCCGGACCCTCTTTCTGCCTCACCTCTGATTCGGGTTCTACTCCCTCTTGTCCTCTCGACTCTTCAACCATGCGACATCCCGGCCCTGCTCTTAAGGTTGTCGCCGCGAGACCTCGAACTGGTACAGCAGATCCTTCTGGCTCTTCCGCTTCTGCTTCCGCCTCTGCTCCTGCCCTGGACGCTTCCTCTGTAACTGCCAACCCCCACCTACCCGCCATCATGATATCCGAAGACTCGAGGGATTCACGGTCGTCATCGTCCACCAACTCCCCCATTCCCGCCGATAACGAAGAATCCGATTTTTTCATGGCGGCCAACGACTCGCAATCATCCTTAGGTGTCGTGCCTAATCTGCAAGACATGCAAGTCTCTGACCAGGACTGTTTACCTACCGTTGCTGCCCTCCCCAGCGAGATTCTTATCAGCATCTTCTCGCGTGTATCGGAAACCAACGACCTCCTGTCTTGCATGCGGGTTTGCAAGAAATGGGCGCGCAATATCGTCGAGATCCTGTGGCACCGGCCTTCGTGCATTTCGTGGGACAACCTATCGTCTATATGTCATACTCTCGCCCTCGAGAATCCATATTTCGCCTATCCCGAGTTCATCAAGCGGCTTAACCTGGCTGCCTTGGCAGAGCAGGTCAGCGATGGCACCATCCTGCCATTAGCCGTCTGTCCCCGTGTTGAGCGCATGACCTTGACCAACTGCAAGAACCTGACAGACTCGGGACTGATCCCTCTCGTCCGAAATAGCCACCACCTCCTTGCTCTAGATATTTCGGGAGATGCCAACATTACCGAAGCCACCATATATGCCATCGCCGAGAACTGTAGACGCCTCCAGGGACTCAACATTTCCAACTGCAAGCAGATATCCAATGAGAGCTTGATTCAGCTCGCAGAGAGCTGTAAATATATCAAACGGGTATGTGCTTCCACTCTCTTCATCGCACTATATTCCTATCGCTCTGCGTTCCTGACTTCGCTGCCTGAACTTTATATCCGAGGTTCCCGTGCTGATAAATCATTTCTGTGTATATAGCTCAAGCTCAATGACTGCAGCCAAATCAATGACGAACCCGTTCTCGCGTTTGCGAAGAACTGTCCCAACATCCTCGAGATCGATCTACACCAATGCAAGAATATCGGCAACCAGCCGGTAACGTCGCTTCTCGCCAGGGGACAGGCCCTTCGAGAACTGCGCCTGGCTGGATGCGACCTCATCGATGATTCGGCATTCCTGTCCCTCCCGCCCGACCGGGTCTACGAACATCTCCGCATACTCGATCTTACGTCTTGTGCTAGACTCACCGATAGAGCCGTAGAGAAGATCATTAACGTTGCTCCTCGACTGCGGAACCTGGTCCTAGCCAAGTGCACCAACATTACCGATGCAGCCGTTTATGCCATATCGCGTTTGGGGAGGAACCTGCATTATGTCCACCTCGGCCACTGCCGACACATCACGGATGAGGGCGTCAAGCGCTTGGTGCAATGCTGCAACCGCATCCGCTATATCGACTTGGGCTGTTGTACCCACCTCACCGACGAGTCTGTCACCCTTCTAGCGACACTTCCCAAGCTCAAGAGGATAGGTCTGGTCAAATGCCAAAACATCACGGACGAGAGCATAAACGCGCTAGCTCGTGCCAATCATCGATCTCGCCCTCGGCGCGACGCTGGAGGGGCTGTCCATTATGAATATCATACTAGCAGCCTAGAGCGCGTCCATCTGAGCTACTGTATCAATCTCGGTCTCAAGGTAAGCCAGCCATTCGCGATTGCGCCCTTCCCCCGTCATTCTTAACCTAGTGTAGGAGATACTAATGGGATTGCCAGAGTATTATCAAGTTGTTGAACTGCTGCCCTAAACTTACCCATCTAAGTCTGACTGGTGTCCCTGCCTTCCTCCGCGAGGATTTAGAGTGTTTCTGTCGCGACGCGCCTCCTGGTCAGTCTTTTCCTTTGTCCCCGCCTCTCCCCTTATGTCCCTCATACTGAACGGTGACCATCTAGATTTCACTGAACACCAGCGAAGCGTTTTCTGTGTCTTTTCCGGCACGGGTGTCAATGGGTTGCGCCGCTTCCTGAACACGAAACCGGAATTTGCCGAGTACCAGGATGTCACTCGCCCGCCCCGACGAAGATCGACGATTGCCCATGGAAGTGAAACCACACCCGGACTTCTCTTAGATATGGATGGCATTGATGAGGTTGATGGGGTTGAGGATGACGACATGGGCGATGGTAGTGAACTTGCCCTCGATCCTGGCAACTTCCATCAGCCGACAGATTTCAACAATACCGTAATCCAGTCTAACGAGCCGGCCATCCCACCACCGCCTCCGTTTCATCACCCACCGGCTGCTGGTGCGGGCGGCGCCAATTCTCATCACACCTTATTACAACCAACCCCGACCCTTACCAGCTACGGCGGCGCGACGACGAGTCCACCTATCAACGGATCTGCGAATGCGGCACTGCCCAACAGAATGAATACTACTGCAAGTCCCCAAGGAAGTCTAGACCAGGTCATCATGGCCCCGCCGGCATCTACGGCGCCGACCGGTGCTACTGTGCTAAGTACAGCGGGTGCGTCGATATTTGGGAATGCTAGCTCGTCTGCCGGTCCCAGCACTGCCTCCCTACAAGGGCCAGCACGAGGGGGCCCAGGGGCCAACAGTACCTGAGGCGATTTTCTATCCGCGACCAAGTTCTCAGGGTCCCTCAAGATGGAATCCGTGAGAGAGCATGGGCCTACTACTCAAGATATCTTGGAACTTAGGCGCATCACTTGGTACCCCGAGTAATCTGTCCGATTATATATTACGCGGCCGATGGCGCTCATTAAGATTGCTGAGCACATTTGGCTACTATGGCCACAAAAAGCAGTTATTTGCATGTCGGTGGTACCATTCCCAGAACTTGGTAGATTGATTACTGGTCTGCCTTCGCAATAACAGCCGGATTTTATGTCATAACGAAGTGGTTTCGCGCTGCTATTGCACTTTCGGCCCATGGTTTTGTACCGCCCCTTGGATCGTCGAGTACAATCTGCATCAGCCAATATACGATCACGTATGCTTAAGATTGTTCTCTTTCCTGTGGGGAGGCTGAGATACCGAAACAACAAGCAGGCCGAATAATCATAAACTGGGCATTCCAATCGAATATCAAATTCCAAGACTTTTCGCTCAAACAAATTAATTGCATACATCCCGGTCGAACGACAGATGGGGATAGGGTGGATTTGGTTCTTTTTGGTTGCTGTTCTTGCTAAGTGAAGTAAGTGGCTTGCAAGAACAGCAGCACGGCTAGTGTGAGATGACTTACGACAGAAACGAACAATGGTTGGCGGCGCGCATTGAGATGAGTGGGTTGGCATCCGGGCGAAGAAGCAAGAGAAGATACCATAGCCAGAGTTTTTATGTTTTTTTTGAGCAGTTTGAGTAGGCTAGAGCAGGGGCAGAGGAGGAGCTTCGGTTTTTTTTTTTTTTTCTTGTGCTTGGTTGATTAACTGATAGAGCTGGCGACGGATGGGATGGTTTGATTGTTCGAGTCCTTGTTTACCATTAATCACTTCGTAAATACCTACCCCTTTTCCCCCATGCGCATAGGTACATGGAAGTCCATGTACCAACGAAAGCTGCGTAGGGAGCAAGTTAGCTGGCAAGGAAGCAAGCAAGGAAGCACACAAGCAAGGAGTAATAGCATACAAGCATTGAATCTCTATCTTGACTTTTGTCTCGTCATTCTGTTTAATGCTCTGCCAGTTCCGTTATAAATGCTTCGACCGAAGCCTAAGTGCAGTCAGTGGCTTTGTAGTTGTGCAATAATAGGCGGAAATGCCGGCTTTCCCATGGACAGCATGAATGACGTGAGGTGATCGATGGCATAGAAGTCAAGTGGTTACCTATCAGAGTATTGCGGCGTGGAAGGCTTAGTTGCGCCGAACCGACGGACCGGTGGCCGAGCCCCTTAGTCAAGTGGCACAAGCAGTCCGTGGGGTGTCTGATTATAAGGGCTAGTTTATCCAGCATACGGAGGCATACATGATATTGTTTTACAGACAAGGACTACCGGTGCTGACTGTAGAGCTACTCTCCTACCTCCTCATCACACCATAATGATGGAATAACGAGGTGGGGAAACAGGGGCTGTCCTTAAACGTCCTGTGGTGAAGTATATACTTACATAAATCAGATATATCTGCAGTATTAAGAGACTTTTATAGAAGCCGATCATGTAGAGTGGAGAAACAGTCATTATATATCTACCTATCTTTCCACCAATCGTTGTAGATGTCAAGCGGCGAAGAAGCCCAGGTGCTCCCCCCTGATCGGGATCATCCTTTCTCAATCCGGGCTATCAACCGTTGCGGAGAACTTTGCCAAGCTGCGGTTCCCGACGAAGATATGCACGAATGCCGTGTAGGGGTTCGTGAGTGGTCACTTCCATGCAACGTCTTGACGTCTGTTCCCGAACACGATCGGTTAAGGAAGCGGCGCCTTTTCTTTCTAGTTGCCTACTGCCGTCCGTTTCAACCCATCCCCGCACATGTCGCCCATGCGATGGATCTGTCAAGAGACATAGACTGGAACGGCAGACCTCTAGTCTAGTCTAGGAAAGTACGGATCTTCGTTCTAGCAAGCAACCAGACACAATGAAGTCCATCTCTGGTATCTTAAGCACCCTCGCCATCGGGGGTCTTCTTCTCTCGGCCGGGGCGTCGGCTCAGTCGGATAACGGCACAATAGTGGACGCGCCGCAAGACGGGGACGTCAACGGCTCGAACTTCACCTACCCGTGGCCGGTGAAACTGTACCGGTTTACATCACAGTTGCAGCAGGTCGAGATGGCGTTCATGGATGTGCCACCACTGTTGCCTGGCAACAACAGCAGCAACAGCAGTGACAGCAACAGCAGTGACGAGCCTAAGCTAAGTTCCGAACCCGAGCTCAACGACGGGAGCAAAAAGAAGGTCGCCGTCCTGCTGCACGGCAAGAACTTCTGCGGCGCGACATGGGAAGGGACGGCCCGCCGCCTCGCCGCGGCGGGGTACCGCGTGATCATGCCGGACCAGGTGGGGTTCTGCAAATCCACCAAGCCGGAGCGGTACCAGTTCAGCCTGCAGCAGCTGTGCGCCAACACGCGCGGGCTGCTGCAAGCGCTGGATATCTCCAGGCCAAGCCCAGGCGCGGCCGCGGTGGCCGACTCCGACAACAGCGACAACAACATCGTCGTCATCGGGCACTCGCTGGGCGGGATGACAGCGGCGCGGTGCGCGCTCCTGTACCCGGACCTGGCGGCGGCGCTCGTGCTGGTGAACCCACTGGGGCTGGAGGACTGGCGGGCGCTCGGGGTGCCGTACCGGACCGTGGACGCGCTGTACGCGACGGAGCGGGCGACCAACTACACGACGATCCGGGCGTACGAGCAGGAGACGTACTACCCGAACGCGACGTGGCGGACGCCCGAGTACGACGCGTGGGCGCGCATGCTGGCCGGGGTGTACGGCGGCAGCCGCGGCGCGGCGTTCGCGCTCGACATGGCGCTGACGACCGACATGGCGCTCGCGCAGCCCGTCGTCTACGAGTTCCCGCGAATACGACCGCAAACGCTGCTGCTCGTCGGCGAGCGCGACGTCACGGCGCTCGGGAAGCAGTGGAGCCCGCCCGAGGTGCAGGCCCGGCTCGGCCGCTGGGACGTCCTGGGCGAGCGCGCGGCCGCGGCCATCCCCGACGCCGATCTAGTCGAGTTCCCGGACCTGGGGCACGCGCCGCAGATCCAGGCGCCCGAGAGGTTTCATGCCGAGCTGCTGGGGTGGTTGGAGCGCAAGGTGGGAGGGTGAGAGGGAATTTGCCAAGTTGCTGCTTTGATTTGGCAGGGGGCGCTACACAAGTACCTACTCTACACCCGCTCACTGCATGTATATATATTGTGGGGGAACTACAACTTGTTCAGCTTGCAATGCAACGTCGTCTACTAATATCAAATACAAAATCTCGCATCCATGTGCACGACTGGGATATAGATATACGTACCTGTGTACAAGGAGGCACTCATGAACGTTGGACTTCCAAGTTGTTAGCAGTACCGAGCAGCCGGCAGCCGAAGAGCGAGCGTTCGAGCAGCCAGTTAGCTATAGGTAACTACATATGGCACATGAGTCAGGTAGGTCCGGCAATCATGGCAGGTCCGGCAGGCATGGCAAGGTATAGGTAGAAGATAAACAAGATTTTCAGGGTTGCATCGGGAATTTGTTACGAGACAGCAGCCAGCTCCACCGCTCACACGCTTCAATGACGTACCGAGATGCCCCGCAGCCAACCGCGTGCACCAGTCCAGCCGTCACCCCACTCCGTCTGCGCGCGCTAGAGTTTCAGTCGGTCGGTACCTAGGTAAGTTCTGAGGTCGCCAGAGAAGCTGCGAGCGGCTAGTTATTAGTTAAAGTAGCGACGGGCGACGGGCGACGGGCGACGGGGCGACGGGCTAGAGAAGACTGCAGGATTCTTGGTACCTGCCTAAGGAATCTTTCCTCCGACACACCTTCGTATCTAACTACTACGTGCTTACATAGTAGGCAGCTACATACCTAAGGGACACATTTGCCAAGGAACCTCGAGGAAAGAAAGAGAGAGGATTGTTAAAGGGGGCAAGAGGTTACTGACTACACGGTACCTGCACACACACAAACACCCACACACACACTCACACACACTCTCACACACTCACTTACCACATATGCTATTATATGCTATATGCTAGCAATTACCTCATTACGTCGTACAGGACGAATATTCATCAAACCCATTACCACCACTGTCACCACCACCACTCCCACTATCCCAACTATCACTACTATCACCACCATTACTAGCATCAGCAGGAGCATCAGCACCAGCACAAGAAGCATCGCCCCCAAGATGTCTGCCGCCACCAGCCCGGACGAGCCCGCCAAGAAGAAAGAGATCGCCATCATCGGCGGCGGCATCATCGGGTGCAGCGCAGCCTACTACCTGACGCGGCACCCGTCGTACTCGCCGGCGACGCACCAGGTCACGCTGCTGGAGGCCGCCTCGACCAGCAGCGGGGGCCGCACGGCCGACAGCAGCCTGCAGGACCCGGCCGAGCTTGTGGTCGAGGGCGAGACGGGACAGCCCCAGCCCCGCAACCCGGCGCACGACGGCATCGCCGGCGGCGCGAGCGGCAAGGCCGGCGGCCTGCTGGCCCTGTGGGCCTTCCCGCAGAACATCGTGCCGCTCAGCTTCCGCCTGCACGAGGAGCTGGCGCGCGAGCACGGCGGCGCCGCCCGCTGGGGGTACCGCCGATGCAACGCCGGCCAGGTGGAGTGCCGGGCGCGGCTGCCGCCACCGTCCGCCGCCGGCGCCGCCGCTACTTCGAGTCCTCCAAAGAAGGCGAAGAAGGGGAGGGAGGATGGGGACGAGGGGGATGATGAGGATGACGATGAGGTGGAGGAGGAAGATGAGGTAGGAGAGGATGACGAGGATGAGGCTGAGGCTGGGGCTGGGACAAGGCCAATCATTGCCAGTAGAGGTAAAGGCCTGCACAACAAGGTCGACGATAACGCCGCGGCGAGAAAGAAGAAGCTGGCGGCGCTCGGCGCGCCCGCCGACCTCGACTGGATCGACCCGTCCTACTCGCTACTCGGGTACGAGGGCATGGGGACGCCGGCCGACACGGCGCAGGTGCACCCGGAGCTCTTCACGCGGAGCATGGCCCAGATGGCCGAGGACGCCGGGGTGCGCATCATCACGGGGGCGCGGGTGACGTCGATCAACACCACCACCGATGACGAAACCGAGACCGAGACCGTGGAAAGCGTGACCTACGTCCGAAAAGACAGCAGTGATGGCGACAACGAAACCGACCACACCCTCCCCGCTACCGACGTGATCATCGCCGCCGGGCCCTGGACCTCGCGCCTCCTCCCCCAGATCCCCGTGACGGCGTCGCGGGCCCACAGCATCGTGGTGCGCACGCCCGGCGCCGCCGCCCTGTCCCCCTACGCGCTCTTCACATCGATCGCGCTGCCGGCGGGGTTCCCCGAGCCAACGACGGGGGGTCGCGTGCCGCTGCGGCGGGCCGCCTACGCCGAGCCCGAGATCTACGCCCGGCCGGACGGCACCGCGTACGCGTGCGGTCCCACGGACGCCTCCGAGCCCCTCCCGGAAACCACGGCGGGGGTGCGCGTCGACGAGGCGAGGTGCGCCGACATCGCGGCGCAGATCGCGGCCGTGAGCGCGGAGCTCGGGGGTGGCGGTGGTGGAGGAGGGAAAAAGGGGGAAGTCATCGCCAAGCAGGCCTGCTACCTGCCCCAGGGCGGGCCGTTCATCGGCCCCGTCCCGGGCCTGCGCGGCGCCGTCGTCGCCGCGGGCCACACCTGCTGGGGCATCCAGAACGCGCCGGCCACGGGCAAGCTGGTCAGCGAGCTGGTGCTCGAGGGCAGGGCGCGGAGCGCGCGGCTGGGCGGGTGCGATCCCGCGCGGGTTCTATAATAAGAGCAGGTGCGTGAACCAAAGGGTCAAGGAACAAAGAAAGATTCGAGTCGGAACGAGTGGGGTGGAGTGGAAGTCGGGCAAAGCAAAAGTAGGCCAGCGTTAAGATAAGGAAGGGGGTCGGGTCGATTGCTTTGATTTGCGATATCTCGTATCATATATCCCGGATAGACAGACATAGATCGATGGATGAATTTGAGGCAATGCGATGCGATGCCATGCATGCAAGCGATTTTCTTTTCCTTCATAGGATACTAGGAAAGAGTGGTTTAAGTATATAGAGCACCAGGATGGATACTTATATATAGAACGAATATATGAACAAATAAGTTAAACACAAATATCCCACCTACCGTGATGGCTTACCTAGTTACTTAGGTATGCGTATAAGTTAGTGATTCGTGAGACTGACTTCGGTGTGACTTAACAGCCAGAAACTCTATTCTCTCCGGCCACTCATCGTACCTGGTTAACTATGTGACGAGCTTGAGTAGCTCGAAGTGTGCAACATTTCGAGATACGACTGACGACGTAGCATCGTAGCGGGGATGCGGTGGTAGATCATGTCATCATGATGACGAAGACGATGGAACCTGGATTACTACACACTCAATAATCACATAAAGGCGCTCTAAAACCCGCAAGGGCTAGGATATAAACATGAGGCAATGACATGCCATGTATAGACTATTTCGTAGACTATTTGCGGCGCTACATAGGTACGGCTGCGGCTTCATCCAACTATCCTCTAGTGGATCCAAACCTGATTCCTGAACATGAAGAAAAGAAGGGGGTATTCGCAAAAAGAAGTCCATCCCGTTTGTCATATAAACAAGCGATGTACCACGAAGAAATATAAGACAACATGGAGAAGTCTCTGTCCAGGAATCTTCCACCGCCCCTCGTTCATTCGTCTATCCGCATCCCGCTGTACTTCATATCACGTATAGGAAGGACGATGTCTCGTAGCCCGCCACAAAAGAGCGGTCTCCGTCCAACCAGTTCATCACATGGAGACGTATGATCTTCCTTAGATCTTGTAGGGGTTCTCGACGTCCGACCCGAGGGGACTGTCGCGACGAGCGGGTGTGGGGGCACCATTTTCGTCTCTTTGGTAAAGGGGCTCGAGCACAGCATTGCGCCGGAAGAAGATGTAGCGCTTGAACCACCAGGGAGCAGCCTTCGTGACTTGGTAGCGGGCAAACTTGGTGGCCGGGACCTATACAAGACATATATTAGCAGGGCGCTTACACCTTCGCAACCAACGAGACCCAAGCCGATAGGAAGCAAAGGAGATCACAGGATGATAGTAACTTACACCGAAGATGTAATCGAGTTCTTCGAGCGTTCGCTGCTTGGTCTCCGGCACGAGGAAGAAAATCATGATGAAGGCCACAGCATTGAAACCAGCGTAGAGGCCAAAGGCACCAACAGCTTCTAGGCGTTGCAACAAGAACGGGAACGTGATACTGAGGATAGCGGCGAACCCCAAGCAAGTGGCAACAGCGAAGCCCATGCCAAGCTCACGATGAGATAGGGGGAACACTTCGGCGGAATAGGTGAAGGGTACGGGACCCTCACCGGGCGAGTAGAACGCGGCGAACAGGTAAACGAAGAGGGCAACCAAGGCGGTTTTGAGAGATCCGTGCGTATCCTGGGGGATAAGGGTGCAAAGGCCAGCAGCCAAGAGAGTCCACATCTACGGATTTCATCATGTCAGTACACAAGGAATCCAGTCATCATGAACACTATATAACTCACCATGTTGGGGAAGGTGAAGAGCAGAAGAGATCGGCGTCCGAACGTGTCGATTGTCCAGAAAGCCGGGAAGGCAAACAGGAAGTTGACGGCACCAAAACCCAAGGAGCTAATCATGGCTTGGTACTCGCCGAGTCCAGCGTTCTTAAAAACGGTGGTCGAGTAGAAGGCAATGATATTGATACCTAGGATCCCTTGTCAGCAACTTGTCCACAGGGGCAATATACGGCTGGATGAAGGACAAAGCAGACATACCGCAAAGCTGTTGCGCAAGCATGACGGTGAAAGCCGCGGTAGTGGCTCGTCGGACTCGAGGAATAGTGAACAGGCCGGAGAAACGAGTGAAGTAGTTGTTGCGACCGATGATAGCGGCTTCGATAGTGACCTGAGCATGGATATAGTAGACATCACGAGCTACCTGGATCTGGTTTCTTCGCAGGACTGTGAGGGACTTCCAAGCCTCGGCATAGCGGTTCTTCTTCATCAACCAACGGGGAGATTCGGGACAGAGGTAGATCAGGCACACGAGCGGCACAGCGGGGATGAAAGGTGCACCGAGCATAAGTCTCCAGTTGTGTGGGTGCCAAAAGACAGCCAAGTTGATCGCGGTTCCGAAGAAGATTCCAAAAGCGGTCCACATTTCTATATCAAGGGAATCAGTCAGCAAAGCGTGTTTATGTGTGGCATCGTTACCGCTTTATATCGGATAGAATGAGATTACTCACGCCAAGTCATAACCAGAGCACCTCGAACGGAAGCAGGGGCGTTCTCGGCAGCGTAAATCGGGACTATGAGAGAACGTTAGTTGGACATAACCAGACTGTACGAAAGCAGGAAATAAAGGAGGTCGTACCTGTGGAAGCCTTGACACCCATACCAACACCCATCAACAGACGGCAAGCCAATTGCTGTTGCCAAGTCTGACAGAAAGCCGAACCAATGACGGGCCAAAGACAGAAATGACCAGACACGAAGATAACACCTGCAAGAGTCAGAGGAGCTCGCGATCAAGTTGCTCGAGATCTAGGTGTAATCATACCACGACGACCTAGCCAGTTGTTCAGGGGGTCCGAGAGCCAGCAACCCATCAATGCGCATCCGATGTAAGGACCGGCGTTGACCAGACCAGTCAGCTATGAACAAGGTTAGCGGAGGAACATATGAGACGAACCAACCAGCCGAGGCAAGTCTTACAAGAGTGTCGCGGCTACTGTCGCTACCAATGCCGTAGTAGTCAGGAAAGAAGATGGTAGCACCGTTGGAGCCAGTTTGGTCCCAACCCTGGACAGCAGCACCGATAGAGCAGGTGACGATGGTCAGGAACAACCGCCAAGGCATGCACCACTTGTGCTCGACTTCGTCCCGAAGAGCGATCTTCTCGTCCTCGTCGAGGGCATCGGGCCCGGTGAGATCCTCGCCGTAGGTCTCGGGCGTCTGAGCGACGAGAGCGCCTTTGCGCAGCACCGGGAGGTGCTCGATAAGTCCCTTTTCGTGGGCGAAAACCTCGACATCGCGCATCAGCTGGTCGTAAGGGATTCCCTTGAGGGGATTCTTGATTCTATTGTCCCAAAGTCTTAGCCATCGTCCGATATCCACAGCGCCCCACAACAACGAGTTGAGTTCCCAACGCCCGCGATTGTTGTCGCAACAACTGGTCCGATCATGTTTGAGGACGGGATTCCACATTTCGTCTCGGGGCAATGTTGGGATTAGCAGTGACAGCAAAAGCAAAAGTGCCTACCTGGCCTCGAGGTTCTCGTTGATGTCGACGTTCTCTAGGACATCGACATGACCACCCTTCGGCTCGGTCATCGTCGAGACCGAAGGCCTATGATGGCAGTTAGATAATTGCGCCAGCGGTTGTATCAGATACGCGCAGCTAAGAGCTAAGTACTTACTCGATATGGCTGATGCCAGTCTTGTCCGTGGTAGACATGCTGGCAGCTAGGTAACGATACTGAGCGAAGAGGAAGAGCTTATAGGTATGTGACGACAACAGGAAGAATGGAAGAGAGAAGAGCAGCAAGGTGCAGATCAGGTGAAGCGAAGTCCGTCGCCAGTCTGGTTGGCCGCGGCAACTGTGAAGAAGGCAGCTGCAATAGACGGAAGCGGTTTATGCTTCTTTAGCAACTGAGATGTGGGCAGAAGAAGGAAAGAGGAAAGAACCTCAAGGGTAGGAGATAGCAGGGCATGGATGTGAGACTTATACTTGAACCTAGGTTAAGAGTCTCCCCAGTGATAGTCCAGGTAAGTAAGACCTATGACCGCTCATGGACAATGGCACTTATAGACAATAGCACTGATGGACAATAGGCATGGTACTTTTAACCTTCGATGTTCCCGCACGTGTATCTAGACCAATGCGGACACAACCTGGAGGTACCTGCTTCTATGTAGGTTCACCCTTGAGACGTTCACCCTAGAGGACCAAATACCAGCATCTAGGTACCAACATGTAGGCAGGTACTTACACACCCGATGATGATATCAGCCAGTCCCCTCACGCCGTCTCTACACCTCATCCGCTTAGCTGGTATACACTTAGCTGGTATACGCTTAGCTGGGTTGTTATTACCTCTAGCATGGCTTCGCACCACACCTTGATTTCCTTTGCGCGACCCTACACTACAGCACTTACATGATAGGCACGATACCTAACCTAGCTGCCTGGGCCCTGCCCTAGGACAACGGGCCAGGCACTACTTCCCACAGTCTGCACAGTACAGCAAGACAAAGGCAATCTGACAGTACACCTGCATCTTTCAGATCGAGTACCCATTGTCTTCACAACACGAGGCCGTGGGTGGACAATGGGGGAATCTCTACCTAGCCGAGACACATCGGCCATTGTGGGTCTCACAGTGTAATGCGGAGGTCCCCATAACTACAAACAAAGGGGCCATTGAATAAGGACAATGGGGAATAACTGGAGCCTCTAAACTAGCAAACATACACCCCATGGAGAAGGAGGGTCCCCCCACCGTCCGCTGCCATTGGCTCAGAGACCGACATCTGGGCGCTCGCAACTTCCAAGGTTGTTGCAAGAAATGGTACCTAATCAACTAAAATCTATGCGCGAATCCAAGGGCTGCTGCTCCAACCAACATGTACCCCGGTACTATACTCGTACTTCGTATACCACCTCCCACCTAAACCATTCCATCTCAGGATAGGCCGCAAGCAGCACAAACACATGCATCCATCCATCCAGGTGCATCTACCCATGTGCATCAGGTATTATGCAGCCTACCCCTACCCTACCCTACCTACCTACACAGATCCATCCTCCTCGTTATTCGAATGAACAAGGGGGCCCAGGGTCTCCATAAGATTGGCTATTTGTAGGTATCTGTATCTCTCTGGACCACGCGAGTAAGACGAAGCACGCGCATATGTCGGCCGCACATACTGCTACATACACACATAAGGGGCGGCGACGGCAGCACGGATCTGCAGAGCCGTGAACCTTACGAGGCACCCAAACCAGTTACACAACCCACCGCCCGTGTCACTCGAAGCCGAACTTCGTGGTTACGTCGGGTATGTACGTATGTTACTACATAGATGGTACCGACTCAACCCCAGGTCCTACCATCGTATCCTTCCCGTCATAAGCTACCTCTCAAGCTAGGTAGGTAAGGTAGGTAGTATCCTTGATGCACATAACCGACCTACCTACATATGTGTAAGCCGTAAGCCGGCAGCCGACATGGTCAGGACTGGTTCCCCGCCAAGCCACTCCCGCCAAGCCACGGCATGAGTGGCCAGTCCCAGTCACCCTAGCTATATCGTACGTACATGTAGGTAGGCAGGCCTTGGTAAGGTAAAGTAGGCAAAGCCATGGATGTCCATCCATCCATCCAACCTGAGCCACCGAGTTCGACAGCGCCGCCCGCGCCGCGCCGCGCCGGGGGGAAAGCCAAGGTCGAAAAGAGAAGTCCAAGCAAGGTCTCGTGCTTGTTGTTGCCCTCCCTCGCCCCTCGCCCCTCGACCCTCGACCGCCGTTTTCCCTCAAGCGGCTTTGCCTTGGCCAGCCCATCCTAGCCGGGCTTGCGGAATGGCGTCGTAGCCCACTTTGGGTGCACCCCTAGGTAGCATCTGGCGTTATGTGCTCGAATCCTTCCTGGTGGGATGGCGCTCTTGGCTCGTGGTGAACTTGGGTACTTTGCGCGTTTACATGTAGCGGTCTAACATTAGATGTTACATAGTACCACCGAAGCTTATCTTTCCTGCAAAGAGTGTGTCGTGGAATATGACCAGGCCGGGAAGGCTTAATGGAGATCGAGTATACGTTTCTCCATTGCCGTTACTTGTGTATAAATATGCTATATACTGCCCGCTGTCTCTGCGCAAGTAATTGATCTGCGCAATGCTTGATTTCTGGAACCGACGGGGAGGATACACTGCGACGGAACGTGGAGAGGAAAGCCAAGAGCAGCGAAAGTGGCATAGTCCTCCTCGAGCAAGCCTTGCGCGTGTAGATCAATCGGTGTTGCCGGGGATCCTTCCCCTCACTCCCTTGCTCTGTATCGGTCTCCAGGTCCCGACTCCCTACGTAATCTCGCAACAATCCCATCCGTTTCTGGACCATGTCTCTGCCCTAGAGTCTAGTCTAGCCCTACCCAGGAATAGGATGGCACTGAGTCCGGTGGGTAAGTTTAGGATCACTTACGTTGTAAGTTATACCGTATTAGGGCCCTAGACTGAAACCGAACAATGGCTGCCATGCTGTTTAACATTTTTAAGTTGGCGAGCCTTAACCGGCTGTTCAGGTCCAATGACATATTCCCAATATCGAATGTCACCAATGAGCGGTACAGTCGCATTTGAGATGCTACCTCTGGGTATTTAGCTGACGTTTTCGCCCCGTCTAGGCCATTTGTGTATATAGCCAGTCTCAGCCCCGTCAAGCTACCTGGTACACAAAGGCGTGCGCCTCATACGGCTCATAGGACATAGCTCTTATCTATTGAATGACTGGTCGCACTTACAGTGGTAGTATGGTGGCACCACAGGGCTTGGTAGTGTGATGAGGCTCGCTGTGCGATCTCCGATTGGTATGTGGTGGTATCATTCTTGCTGAAACTGCCATCGTCAGCCGTAAGAAGATCGCCCGGGTTCGTTTATAGGCATACAGCGTCAGCCAAGTCGTATCTCGCACCAAAGAACGAACCTAGTACTGTAAGCGGTATCTCGTACGTACACACGCCGCGAGATACCTGGTGAGATACCTGGTGTAGTAGGGATTAGGAGCAAGCTAGATCGTCACAGTCGCGGGTCGTTATAGGTCGGAATAGACAGGGGCTAGCGCCCTAGCTTTACCATCGCTCGGGTTCAGGTTATTTGGAGATGCGGGGAAACAAACTACATAACGTTCTTGTCAGGTGAACTTGAGATTTGCTAGAGCCTTAGGCGTATAGTATCGGGTATGAGCCGAGTAAAGATGGGCTGACAATGACAGTACCGATGGCGTAGCCATGGGAAACGATGGGACAACCAAGGGATACACTCTACGCTCAGTTATGCGTACTTAGAAAAAGAGAAGCTAAATACATATCCCGGTGGCATCTATACTACCAGGATTCCCTAGAAACTTCACCACGGTTTAGCTGAGTAGCTGAATCGCTAAAGCAGGGGTTGGTTCCGCTAGTCACACATGTCTATACTACGTAGTAGTATACCAAGGCAATATATACGTAGGGAGCCAAGCAATATTTTGCTGCCAAGCTCCAAGCTGCCCGACGATACATTGGGAGGATTCTAGTCTGTCGAAGTTTTCTTCACCCTCGTGCTCTAAAGGGAAGGAGAATAAGCAACTGGCTCGGCCCTCATTGGACAGCACCTAGATACCTGGAGACTGCAAATTGGACTTAAACCCGCATCGGATCCGATCCAGGTATCAAGCTGTGCCGTTATCGTTTGCGTGGTAACGAGCGAATTGGGCAGATAGATACGGGAATACGTAATTATGTGTGTAGCTAGGGCGACTTCTTTTGCCCCTGGCATGATCGAAGCCATCGAAGCCCCTGACATGATCTGATCGGTGACGGTCTACAGAGGTCACCTGGCAGAGGCCGGAATACGATTCATGCCTGGTAAGCTGAAAACTGAAAAGGTGGGGTTTGGAAATAGAAGCTGAGAAGGTAAGCCTGGCTGTCTCACAAGCCTATCCAGCCTATGGTGAGAACCAGAGTGTGGGGATCCATCGTGGGCTGATGGGCAAACAACCTCTTGGGACCTGTAGAGTTGGAAGTCACGGGGACACTCACTGTCTATGAAGACGATATGTTTTCGCGTCGCGTGGAGGAGCAGACGGTCCGATTGAACGTTACCTAGGTAGTCCGTCTCGGACCTGTACGACGGGACCTCGTAACTACCCACCTAGACTGATAACGTCGAACCGGTTATTTCCAATAACCTAGGATAGCAACTAGCAACTGTGCTAAGCAACTGGCAATTGGGACTTGCCATACATACTTTTCCACCTAAATTGTAAGGGCTTTAACGTACTACTGGTTAAAAGGAAATCCCAATACATACATATTTGTGAAATTATATGCAACTATGCGGAACCAATATATTAAATTTTTTCTATTTCATTGTTAAAATTATTAATATAACGAAAGAAAATATTTGTGCAAATAAGCAGTGCTACATATAAGCCCATACAAATTGGCTGGGAATAAAAGTAGCGGCAATTGCGAGTTGCTTCGCAGAATTGCTAGTTGCAGTCCCAGGTTATTGGAAATAACCTGATAACCTGACGATATTAGTCCGGGTGGGTAACATACCTAAGGAGCAAACCAACCACGATACTGGTTTGAGGCTTGAGGAAGCTTGAGTATGCTCGCTACTTCGTTACCTACTTGGGTACCTACCTTGAGCTACCAAATCGTAGGTACTTACAATAGAACAATAGAAGCAGCATGCCCCAGACTGGCCGGCTAGCAGAGGTTAACACTGGAAGTAGGTACTGCAGGTTAATGCAAGTTGACGGGCGGCGCATTCCATTTAGAGTTTACGTCCAGGTGCCACCCATGTCATGTCATCGAGGCAGCGAGGCCAAGATTCACATGTGGCGGGCCACAATTCTTCAGTGCCCTCCAGCTGCCCATGGGCCATTTCCCCACCCCCAAAAAGCCAAAAAGCCAGCAGCCAAAAAGCCCGATTCTTCTCCACGGGCGCTGGGGCGGCAGGAAACGACTTGCGGAGGAATTGCGGAGGAAATGCGGAGAGGGGAGGAGCCTTCATGGAAATTGGAAGGATCATCAGGGTTAGTTGCGGGCTGGAAATGACTAATAATAACACCGAGTATCGGGTTCGACCAACTTATTTATGTACTATGTATGTCTGATGTCCGTCAAGTCTGTTTGCCAGCCACATGGCAATGTTGCATATCACTACCTCCTGGGATCAACTAGCCACTGGTGCTAGCCCAGCAAGGCTCGCTCCCCCGTCTCCAGCGATTGCTCCAGCGATTGGAGAACCACATTTTCCAACGTCCAAGCAGCCATGGCAGCCAACAGCAACCACCAGCCACCATGCTGCTATGGCTAGAACTAATCCTGCTCATTCAAGAGATCTGAAGGTTGCCTCTTGCAAGTTGAATGTCGAATGAATCTACCAACATACCTCAGCAAGCAGGGAGAAGGAGAATCAGCAGAGAGTCGAGATGCTGGTCTTTCGCCATCGCACTAGCTGGCTAGCTTCTATTTTCCCACAATTCATGGCGCTCCCCAGACGGCCGGGCGCTTCTATAGACTTTGCGATCGCGCCGGCCACAGCCGAGCGCATTCGAGGCCCGCGGAGATTCTATACTATGGCTGGAGGCAAGGAGGGATTCCTCGGGGCAAACAGCAGACATCACCACACGCTAAAATCCCATCCGAGATCTACTAGCAATCACACTAGCACGCCACGTTCGCCTAGACTTCAGACTGACTATATTAGATATCAGGTTAGATATCAGGTCTGCGACTGCTTATTAGGCTACTATACTGTTTGTAGCCGTCGGTCACAGAATCCAGTAAATGATAACAACTACTTGGGCAGCGAAGCGTGAGCTACCCCCTATAATATACAAATCGACCGGTCTGTCGGTTACCTAGTGCAATAACGCTCCTGGACACTCTCCTGGATGATCATACAGGTCTGACAGGTATTAGACATCAGATAGTTGAATGATAGCTACGTAGGGATAGGCCAACATCTGCAAGTCAGTCTAATATGGCGTGACACAGTCACGATGCGGGTGTCAACAGCTCGGATATAAGATGTGACTCGGCCGGGCTCTCTTCTCACACAAGGATGACCAGCTCAGCCTATGCTCTCGACTTGATCACCGAGTATCAGTACGACCTCGGAGGCAAACCAGCTATGAGCAGGAAGTATTATGGTCATCAGTCATCATCAGTCATACAACTGCAGATTGGAACTAGCTCACCACCATAGCCCTGGGTGACTCGGCGAGAAGGATGATGAAGGGCTTACAAATGTGCGTATCGAACAGCTACTCATACAAACCCTCAACTCCCGGGTAGCCGTCGAACCTGTCCCCGCCGCCTTGTATACCTTCTCGCCTACTGAGCGTAAGACGACACAGACCGCGGGTAGCAGACCACCCACACGGGAGCTGACGAACGTTGGCCTAGCACCGGCATAATCTGCCTCACAGCCTATGGAGACAAGTGTTGGCTCTGTCCGTGTCTAAGACGGCAGTAACAGAGGTGTATTGTTAGGTTATAGCCAAGGGGTCTTACAGAACATCTCGCTCTTTCCAACAAAACAGGTCCAGCATCTGTAGGATGATAACTAAGGGGTATGCTGCTTTAGGCATGTAACTGGACCCGACAGCCGTAGCACATGAGGTTTCAGTCATCAGGAGCCATCATGTCTCAAAAAATATGGGTGCTTGAGGCGAGCGGCATGAGAAGACGACAGCTCTTTACAGGTTTCAAAACGGGACTCAGCCATACCTTGTCGTGCCTACATGCCAATTGTACCCTGAAGCTGGCCCATTTCTGAGATATGATATTAAATTAGGAAGGACGAATGCAAACTCATACTGTCATTTGGCTACTTGCCGGTTTATATAACAAGTGAATCTTATGCACGGGTGCCGCGCCCCTGACAGGAAGTAGACGTGCCATTCTACCTAATTACCACCCAAGTTATATACGAGCGCGCTCTCACTCACCCTACCCCCCTCCCCCATTTTCTTCACTTCACATAACATCACTCAGAAGTACCTTCACCCTCGCCAGCCATGAGGCAAACAAGGTGTTCGCAAATGTCCTCTGGAGACAGAACGGGCATTGAGTGGAAGTACACCGGTCAAAACTGTGTCCTTTCCTGGGTGCTCCCACCTGCGCTTCTTGCTACCACCAAGAGCCTCTTCCAGAGACGTTGTCTCCCCTTCCCCTTTCCCTTCTCCGCTCCCTCCCCATCCATCACCTCCACACTTCCTTACTGCCCCTACTCCCCCAAGAAAAAGGACACCGCAATCTTCACCCCTTTCCCCTTTGCCCCGCCCGCGTGACCGTCTAGTTAGCATACCGACGTTGAGCACCGAGGGCACTAACAGACGAACGGCACAGTGGCATGACATAAATGACGTGTACTACCGCTCCCAGGCGGCTGAAAGAGCCAGGTCGAAAGTCCTGCGACCCAGTAGTGTTCGCGCCGTTGGTGTATCTATCTAGGCTGCGATACGGATAGGGGTGAGAAAGACGACACCAACGCCACGCCCCTTGCCCTAATATACAAGGCGTTCACATAACGGACGCGAAAGCATGAGGACGCGTAGGGCGGTGCGGTCGATCTCGAGATGGTTCGTATGGTAGCTGGGTCTTCGTTCCGTGGCTCTTGTTGCTGCTGCCGGTGCTTCTCCCCCCAGAGCCCCTGCCCCTTTTCACTCTCCGCGATCGTCCAGCTTCCCACATGCATGAAAACAAAAACGAGATCAAAGAAAAAAAGACTGGCCCACCTTGACCAATATAATCACCGCCACCGTTATCGTCGTCGTAATCCTCATTATCACCCAACACCCAACACCATAGAGCAGCCTCCCTCTTCCGCACGACACCGATGACCTCGTCCTCCAGGAATGCGTCGAGCAGGCCGGTGCCTATGATGGCTATCTGCTTGAGGAACGGGTAACAAGCTTTAGCAGCAGCGAGAATCTCCCGTGTGTGCTCATCAACTCGGGGAATGGGCATCGTTCGATTCATTGCCTAAGTGCCCGCAGGAGGCTTAGCTCCGACTATTTGTCGTCGGTAACCAGATATCGCTCGCCTCCTAGGTTCGTGGTAGTGATCTGACAACTTCACGCAGACACACACCGGCGATCCAATGATTTTGTTTTCGAGGTAGCGTATGCATCGCCTGTGTTCAACAGGACTAATTCAAATATATGTTTCCCTTTGTGCCTCGGAAGGTTATACGCCCCTGACAGCTATGGCGATCGAAACGTATCCTCGTTCTTGTAAGGTAAGGGTAAGCTATACCCCCTTTTGAACTGGTGGTTATAGCTCTACATATGTTCGTGTCCACACAGTCACTCCTAGTCAGTATACCGTAGGCACCGATACATGATGGTAAAGGAGCACAGTTAATTAACAAAACCCCATGTGCCCCTATTTCTGCAATAATGAGGCCAGCTTTTGCTAGACAAACGCAGGATAGACAAAAATGTACCACCAGTACGCCGGAATCCCCTATTCTGTGGTATGCACATCCAACCATACGCAGTCTCCTAGTCAATGAAGGATATAAGCACCATTTCTTCTGCTCGATTCGAAAGCATCAACTGGACCTCGCTAGGCCGGGCAGCCCTTCGCCGAACGTCATCTCATATTCCGTTAAAACATGCGGGCGCTACCGGTCCCCTGCGTATCCCCCTCTCTGCTCCCGCCCTAGCCCTAGGCCTTGGACGTGACGTTCTCCAGTCTGTGACACTCTTCGAAACTAGCGTTGTCAGCTCCAACAGTGGTAAAGGCATCAGTCGTAGTGGTGCTAGTCGTAAGCTGTCCTCGTGGGCCGCATAACGAGCTTCTCCCCGTCGTCGCGAGTCTTTATCCAGCCCTAGCCGCCATCGATAGGTACCGCGGCGGAAATGTGTAACCACCACCACCACCACCACCATCAAACGGCCTCCCTTCCTCTGCAGGAGTTGTTGGAGGGTTAACGAGACAGGGTCGCGGACGGAGGGTCCTCAGAGGTGGGAGGGGGGCGGGTAATTCTCAGCGCGAAGACGGCCATGAGCACCAGCTTCTGGCTGCTTGGAAGCTGAGCTTGATATATATGGAGTGTCGGTAGCACGAAGTTTAAGACGTCGTTGGCGATGGCATAATCTTCATAGACGTGCAAGTCGACTGTGACGTTGATATAGGTTGGAGGCACTGTTGTGAGCACAACACGGATGTCACGGGCGTATACATCATCATAACGACTGTGAGGGCGAGCTTGCGGTACGGCATCAGCGCTACGGGAAGAATCTCCGGTACAATAGGAGGATGGATATCTTGGCCAGGTTCATGGCGAGCTTGTAGAAGGCCTGAGCGATGGTGAAGAGCTAATATCACACGATAAACGTCCAGGGAGAGAATCCAGGTTAGCAAGCACTTCTGGATAGTCGGATGGGCACAGACAGACCTTCAATTTAAATGATTTGCTATCCGGAGAGAGGTGGTAGATGCGCTTGCCGAAGCCGTACGCGCATGCTGCCATCGTCAGGCCGGATGCAGTCTGGGCACAAGCCTTTGATGGGAGACTTCAGTTAGTCGGACTGGACTGGACTGGACAAGACGAGCAGTCGATGGTTCACGTACCCAGGAGAGGATGGTTGACCAGCCATCTAGTCCTATCCCCTCGCGAGATTGCGTCTGTGACCACAGTCGGATGCCCAGAAACAAAGGGGTCACGAGGAAGAAGACGATAGAAGGGATCTGTGTGTGGATGACTTTGCTGTCGCCGAGAGTTTTACCCTCAATGAGATACATGGTGGCTTGGCTAATACGCAGGGGCTGTAGACCCATCAACCAATTTGCTCATGTACTTTTAGGGGGAAACAACTTGAGGAGTTGTACTGTCAGGAGATATCGGCCAGCAAACCCAGAAAGCCAGGATATTGTTGACAAACAGTTGAATATCACGGTGGGAAGGTTAGCCGGTCCCTTCTTGCTAGCACAGGCGACGGGACGAGTGTTCAACCTCTTTTCGTGCAATATATGGCTCAATCAAGGGCGCGGAGGAGCAAGCGCTTGCCATATCCCTAGCTCTCCTGTTCCTATCTCAAGACAGTAGATACCTCAGTGAGTAGGATTCAGAGACAGGATGATACAAGACGAGGCAAGTCGCCAGTTAGACCAGCCAGATACAAGAGTCTAAGAATGATGTCTCATTACGGCAAGGTAGGGTTATGTGTTTTTTCCCGGGATCTATATGATTATGTACTCGTTTGGTTTATAACTCCTCGTGTATCTGCTTGGAACAGTAGCCAGCGACAACAGGACAGCCGGGTTCGCCGCAGACTCGCAGAGGGGGTCTGAGATGCAACTACGGCACTAATGAAGTCAACAGGACGAAAGAACTGATATTATTCTTTTCGAAAGAAGCCCCGTGGATGGTCACAACGCTGGATCACCACACTCTCAATGACAATATTAAATGAAAAGATCTCACAGTAACATGGCCAGTCAGGGACAGATAGTCCAGCATGCCTAACGATCACTCGCTCGTAATATATCAACCTCTCATACGCCCACGCGCCATTAGCTACCATCAACATATCAATTCCCCTTCCCCTTCCCCTTCCCCAGCACTTCCTACTCCCCTCTTCAAACCACCCTCCTCACCCTCCCCGTCTCAACCTCATACACCCACCCGCTCAGCGCCGTCTCCTCCAACACCACCGGCGACGTCCTCAAAAACTCCACATCGCGCCGCACCTCGGCCTCGAGATCGCGAAACGTCAAGAAGTCGAGACCCGCGACGGCGGCCTCGGCTTCGGGGCCCAGGTTCTGCGCCACGAGCCCGCGCGCGTCCGCGCCGGTGAAGGTCAGCATCCCGCACCCCGTGTGCTTGACCAGCGCGACCTCGCGCGTGCCCAGCAGCTGCTGCGACACGAGGATGGAGCGCAGCCCGTCGCGCGCCGACCCGCCCGCGTTGCGCACCACGTGCGCGTCGCCGAGGGCGATGCCGAGGGCGGCGGCCGGGTCGATGCGCGCGTCCATGCAGGTTACTGTTTTTCCCGGGGGGTTAGTAGACTTACATAGATAGCAGCTAGGCAGGCAGGCAGGCAGGCAGGCAGGCAAGCATCGACTGAGTTTAGGTTGGGTTGGGTTGGGTTGGGTTGGGCTGTCACTTACACACGAGATACTTCTTCGCTGGCGGCAGCGCCAGGTCGCCCTGCGTGAAGGTGCTCGCATACTCGGCGTTCTTCTCGCGGAGGTTCTTCTGGATTTCGGTCTCGGCCATTGGTGGCGACGGCGACGGGCGGCAATAATGGCGATTTTCACTGATTAGTACTCTATGACAATATTCGATCACCTAGGATTTTATCAAGTAGTTGTTACTGAAATTGCCTTATAACTTTGATGATGGGTTGATAGTATAAAAAAGGGGGTGCTATCACAATCCATCTCCCTAGGTATCTACGGCAGCGGGCTTGTTCCCCTATATATATGACCAGTTCTGTGCACACACATAACGCCAAACCGCGCCGCCATCACATAATGACGGGGTATCTTTCATTGCTTCGGATGACGCCATAGAGATAGGCATCATAGCTAACTTGTTAGACGGGACGGTGAGGGGTCGCCGTCTGCTTGCTGCTCGCGCGCCCTCCTCGCCGTCCAACTAGCAATGATAAACCCCGAGCACGCCATCGACTAACTGCACAGCGCGAATCACATAAGCGTTCGAATGCCGAAACACGCACATCCCAAATAGTGGTTCTGGGCGGGTGAAAGGGTGTTGAGGTAGAATTGTGAATTACGTCTGGGAAGCTGCGTTGAATAATCGGACGCCGGGCGATGATGAGGCTAGCCGACCATATTATTTAGTCTGTAACAGGAGGATTGGTCAATCACACTTGTCAAACATGAAGGCTTGGTGAAGAAAAGGTGACTTGTTTTGGGTTGGATGATAGATCTTCTTGGCCATCATCAGTATTTGACATTAGATTATTATAGTAATAGTTATATATGCAATGTGTCTATAGCGATGTTTGTCGTTCACGGTCTTGTCCCACGCCGTGTGATCTAGTATATCCATCCGGGTAGATCAAGTGAACATGCCGAGGTGTCCGTTGCCAATGCTGCCGTTCCCCATAGTATAATGAATAGTATAATAAACCAAAATCCCCAACGCCAAACTATGTATGTGCAAAGTCTTGTTTCCCATTAAAATCGTAAAGCACTTGAGGAATGCCCCATGTTCACGACAGGACATAAGCGGCGGCAGCACCGGCTAGTGCGAGGAAGCCGACGCCGTTCCTCGAGGCGCCGCTGATGGGTGGCGCCGTCGTCTGGGACGGAGGCGGGGGCGGGGTTGCTCCACCGGTTGGTCGTGGGGCCGTACCCGTCGGGCTGTATGTACCGTTGGTGGGAGCCGGGGGGAATGCGCCTGTGCCTGTGCCTGTGCCAGTGCCAGCGCCTCCGTTCGTGGGATAGGGTGTCGGTATGCTGCTGTAGAAGTAGCCCGTCCCTGGGCCCCCGGAGGATGTGACGGCGCCCATCGGGTATAGTGGGGCGGTGCCTGATGGAATGACATTGGCTGAGACCGAGGCGGCAGCCAGGAGAGTGAATGCAGCAGCGACCTTCATGTTTGTTAAGGTGTGTGATGTTAAGGTGTGAGAGTTGGTTTCTCTTGTTATTGATGGGTTTTATAGAGGCTTGTGTTATGCGAATCCTATGCTTCCTCTATACAGACAATAGGAAATATAGGTGGTTCTTCGATGTCTTCAACGAATGGTTCTGAAGAGTGAAACGGAATCAATCGCTTGATGCTAGACGATGTATGGAAATATAGTATAAACCTGCAGTGAGATATAGTATGATTATAGAGACTAAAAAGTTGCTCAACAGACCAAGACTTCTTGCTCTCTTATATATGTGAATACGAAGGGCTGGGAAAGCCCCCCGGTTCTTACGTGTACTATGCCAGAATGTACCATGCCAGAACGACCGTCAACGCTCCGGGACTCGTGTTGCGGGCGCTATCCGTCTCCTGATTCGTCTCCACGAATAGAAACATATGCATGTAGGGCAACATGTCAGCATGTCAGCATGTCAGGCAAGGCTATCCACGAGAGGGAGCAGTGGTTGGGAGATCATGAGAGCTAGAAACCCACCATGACTACACTCATTGCGTAGTAGGTGGGTGCAGCGCCTCGATGTGGCGATGGCAGAAATGGAACCGGCCTCCCGGTTTTCACTCACTGTTCTGCCAACCAGCCGCACTGCAGACCTGGACGATTGCGTGGCGCGGGCGTCCTCAGCTTGACAGTGGAGGCTTCTAGCAGGCTTCTGAGTTCTGACAGGCCTTTGGCAGGTTTTGAGTGAGACAAACAGACTGGCCATCGGTCATCGGTCATCGGTCGTCGGTTACCGTACAAGACTGTGGCTGAGCACCTGCACCACCTGGCGTCTCCACTTTAAGCTACCGGCCGCACCGGCTCCTGCGGCTTCACGGGACACAGCCAGAAGCTTCTGCATAGGTAGTCTAGGGATGATAGCCTGCTTATAGCAAAGCCCTACCTACTTTTAGAAACTCACTAATGGGCCCCATTTCTACCATTTTCGTTCGGTCTCGCATCTCTCGATACTTGCGAGAAGCCGAGGCAGTTGACGACTTTATGAAGTATTGGACGCCATGGATTACAAAGGTCTAAAGGTACCATCGACTCCGTAGTACTCAACTACATAGGTAGACACTGATAGGAGGCTGCAAGGGCAGAAAGACTGAAAAGAAGTCAGGTTTTGATCTTGCAAAGGGCAAGTTGATATATATATTAAGTATGTAGCTAGTTAGATCAAGTAGGCAAGGCGTATGTAATACCAGCCAGCACTGATAAGGACCCCGGTTCCGATAAGGATTGGCTACGTCGTGTACCTAAGCATAAAGCAGCAGCCTAGGTCACAGCCTAGGTCACAGCCTAGGTCACTACCTGGCAATGCCTAATGCCTAACTACAGGCTATGGACCTCAAGCTTATAGTGTGCCTATAGTGTGTCATCCAATTTCGTGGGGTCGGGGTAGATACACTCCGGTGATATACTCTGACGACTCGACATTCCTACCTGCACCTGATCTGCCCTAAGTTAGCTATCTCTCGACTGAAGGTGCTGTCCATATTCACATAGGATTGTAGATGCGATATCCTACTCAATAGAATCAAGCATCTGGCACCAACGGATAACGGATAGACACACGATGGACCAGGACCTCGCGATCGAATGATTCACCGCTGCGCTCGTCAATATGCCGTATTCCAAGCATCCATTCCGAAACCAGCAGCCTCGAATTCACACCACATCCTTCCATCTATAGACTGAGTCGGCGCCACGCTGAAGTGCGCTGATAGAGTGCTGGCCCACCATGTACGTGACGCTCCCTGACCCTGCAGCCCAGTTACTATGCAAGCAGCCCGGGAGATCTTGCCCTATCGTCGCCTACTAATGATAGCCCCAGGTTTGAGAAGTCGTTATATGATCTCATCAGAGGTCTGAGAAATAACAAGGGCAACGAGAAGGAGTATATTCAGAACTCTCTGAAAGAATGTCGTGCCGAAGTACGAAGCCAAGACATAGGTAAGCCTCCCCCTATTTCCCACACCTTCTCCCCCCTTTCGCATACCTCCTATACAAATGACAAACGACCTTGGTATTAACGACGAGTCCTTCCTGGTAGATGTCAAGGCTATTGCCTTGCTGAAATTAATATACCTCGAGATGTTTGGCCACGACATGTCATGGGCCGCTTTCAACGTCCTCGAAGTCATGGCGTCCCCCAAATACCACCAAAAGAGAGTCGGATATCTCGGTGCTATACAGAGCTTCCGCCCCGATACTGAGGTCCTGATGCTGGCAACGAACCTCTTGAAGAAGGTATTTCTCCCACTCCATAATACTATACCTACGCATGCAATTTACTCGTACTAAATTGGGTGGAAAGGACCTGGTTTCAGCTACGGCGACTGTCATCCCCTTGCCGATAATCACTCTCCCGCACGTAATTACGCCGTCTCTCGCCCTGTCCGTCCTGCCCGATCTTCTGCCGCGCCTGAACCATACGCATCCGGCCATTCGCAAAAAGACCATCGTCACTTTGTACAGGTTATCTCTGGTCTATCCCGAGACTCTACGCGCAGCATGGCCCAAGATAAAAGAGCGGTTGATGGACAAATCCGAAGATTCGAGTGTCACTGCTGCTATCGTCAATGTAATATGCGAATTGGGTTGGCGTAGACCCCATGACTTTCTTCCTTTGGCACCCAGGCTTTTTGAGCTGCTAGTCGACAGCGGGAACAACTGGATGGCCATCAAGCTAATCAAGCTGTTTGCTACGTTGACTCCCCTTGAGCCCCGACTTGTCCGAAAATTGCTTCCGCCCCTCACCGAGATCATCCAGACAACGCCGGCTATGTCCTTGCTATATGAGTGTATAAATGGTATTATCCAAGGAGGTATTCTAGGAAGTGGCGATGACGATGCCGACGGGAGGGAGGAGATTGCAACCCTCTGCGTCAACAAACTACGTAGCATGATCATGGTAGACGGAGATCCTAATCGTGAGTTATATCGAGATATACGCCGTGCTATCGCTAATACGTATGTTAGTAAAATACGTAGCGCTCCTTGCGTTCAACAAAATCGTCGTCACTCATCCTTGGCTCGTAGCACAGCAAGAGGATGTAATCCTGGAATGCATTGATAGCGCAGACATATCGATCCGCATAAAGGCGCTTGACCTTGTGCAAGGCATGGTCAGCAGCGATAACCTCATTTCTATCGTCAGTCGACTGATGCGGCAACTCAAACTTGCCTCTTTGGAAGGCAATAAACTTTCTGGAGGCTCTCAAGTCCATGATCCAGACGACTCCGACAATGAATACGTAGATGCATCCCCCGGGGAGCCAGATCAAGCGCTGCCACTGCCCGACGATTATAGGACAGATGTGATCAGAAGGATACTGCATATGTGCTCACAAAACAACTACGCCAACCTGACCGATTTCGATTGGTATATCGATATCTTAACACAGCTGGTCCGGAGTGCACCGTTACCACGTTCGGTAGACAACATTGAGTATGTGACGACGGAAAAGTCGAATGGTCAGGATGTGTCGGAAGACATCGGAAACGAGCTTCGAAACATATGTGTCAAGGTTCAGGCCATCCGTGCTGCATCTGTTGAAGCAGCAGAATTGATAGCCTCCCAGTTCAGCAAGGAGGTTCCGGCAGGTCATCCTGTTGTCTCTGGGGCGCTCAGACCCATCGCATGGGTCATTGGTGAATTTGCTTCCGAACTCTCTTCTGCCGAAGACACTCTTGGCATTTTACTACAGTTGATACCACGGACGACTTCCGCAGAAGCTCTCGCCGCCTGCATCCAGGCAGTCACTAAAGTCTTCTCATTTCTTGCCGGCGATGATCTCAGTTTATGGACACCGGAACGCAAGTCGAAGACGCTCCTTCTCATGGCCCGCCTAATTCACACCTTTGAAGATCTAACTCAACATCCTAACCTAGAGGTGCAGGAACGCGCTGTTGAGTTCACGGAACTGCTTAAACTCACGGCAGAGGCAGCCACTGGGCAGGACGCCTCATCAGAGGCCACCTCTCAAGACGCGCCTTTGCTTCTCACACAGGCGATCCCGTCGCTTTTCACAGGGTGGGAGCTGAACTCTGTGGCTGTCGGGGCTCAAAGGAATGTGTCATTACCCGAAGGATTGGATTTGGACGGACCGATCAATCCTAACCTCAGCAACCTCCTAGCATCTGCCGATTCGATTTCGATCCCAGCCGACGAGGTCGACGAATTCGAGAACTATTATCGGCAGCGACCTCCGCCAATCAGCATAATGTCAGAGCCAGCTATTCAGCGGCTGGCTGACGGGCGTGATGGACGCGAAGCCGTCAACTCTTATCAACAACAGCCTACGGAAGATGCATATCTGGACCCTGACATCCTAGCAAGACGAAAGGCCGAGCGCCGTGAGAAGAATCGGGATGATCCATTCTATATAGGGGAAACCGATTCTATGACTAGATCAACAACCCCAATACATAACATTCTACAGAGCTCGAACGGCCCTGACTTAGACGTCGATTCAATCCCTATCATGGAGCTGGACCTCGATAAACTACATGCAAGCCAGAGTAAGAATACAAAGCCGTCGAAGCCTGTCCGCCAAAAACCCAAACACAAGATCGTGGTTGCTGCAGACGAGAACCTTGGGGGTAGTGGGCGCTCCACCCCGAGAAATTATGACTCCGAAAACAACTCGGATAGCAGGGTCAAAGCTCGTAACAGAAAGATTCTAGGAATCGACTCTTCGAATATTGGAACACTTAGTCTAGAGGGCGATTCGACTAGTCAAGGCTATGATCCCGAAGCACAGCAGCGCGAGGAAGCCGAAATGGCACGCGCGATGAAGGAGGTGGAAAGGCTGCGCCTAGAAATGCAACGTGCCAATGAGCGAATACAGGTTGCCCAGGGCGTAGATGCGGCCGGCACTGTCGTCAAAAAGAAAAAGGCAAAAAAGGCGAAGCCCGTCGAAGGCGATACCGAGGTCAAGGTCAAGAGCAAGAAGAAGAAGATAGCGACCATAGGCGATGGTGAGGGGGGAGAGGGTTCTGCCACTGGTGCTCCTGCCTCGAAACCGGACGCCGTGAAACCCAAGAAGAAGAAGAAGAAAGCCAGGCCTGTTGAGTTCCAGGACGCCAGTGAAGTAGCATCCTAGTCCACCTAGAATAGAAACCGCGAAGGGCTGAAACCAGTCTTATTTGCTGTGTTTCAGAGTGACCATGGGAACTTTAGGGGAGTGTGATATCAAAGCCAGCGAGCCATACGTCAGATCGATTGCTGTGACGTAAACATTGTCCATGAGAAGGATGTCCTGATCTTCCAAACTCGATTTATCTTTTGACCTACTAATCCATGCTTGTTACATGATGAACGGTCTCAATACTAAGAGAAGTAGAATCAGTCTCGTACCTACTAAATGTTGGTGTTCAAAACAATAGTGCTTCTAAGAATCCTTGATACCAAAATCGAGCTAGACAGGACAGAGACATTTGTGAAGGATGTAACACTGTACGAGCATGAGCGAGCTGTGTTCATGTATACATTTCAATCAAATGTTGCTACATGCTTATAAAAATATATAGGTACATTACCTAGCTATATACCTATATAGTTACATAGATATAGACAGGCCAAACCACACCCGTACAGAAGAAAGGGATAGGGGGTTGGGGCAAGTAAGAGAAAAGGAGGCCCGTATCGAAAGGGCTTCTATATCGAGTAGCATCCACGTACTGCATAGTTCTAGCATATCAATACAGTATTAAATGGAACACACCGCATTGCTTGATTTTCGTTCGTATGAGATAGCGGAATGGTATTTGCGATTTTTATGTTCCCTGTCCCTGTCCCTTCCCCCTCCCACGTGCCAATATCTTGTAGGTTAAGTATACAGCTGCTACCTACATACGTACATAGGTACATAAATACACAAACAAGCACAACCAAGAAACCAACCAACAGAAACAAAAAGTCCGAAGAAAACGGTCGGAAGAAGAGTTATAAACAACAAGGCAAGGCTAGTTAAAACCCCCCTTCTTTTCCCCCATCCCAGGAGGAAAGAAGAAGACGAAGAAGAACAGAAAGACTATAGATAGATGCCGTTCACCTCAATGGTCCCCGTTAACTCATAAAGCGTACAGACTCTGTTGTTTTGCTTGTGTGGTTTGTGTGGTACAAATCACAGGCTTGAGAGGAAGATGGAAAGAAAAAAAATCTCGTCTTTCTCGTCGCCCGGGGAATCATCATCAGCTTCACATATACAACACACACTCACACACACACACACACACACACAGACAAACACAAACGCACAACACAACACAATAGACAGACAGACGAACAGACGAGCACATAGAAAACTTAGAATCTCGGAAGCTTTGCCCCCTGTCCCCATCTGCCTTCTTCCCTTCTTCCCTCTTCCCTTCTTCCTCTCTTCCCTATTCCATGTTTTGTTCCCATTTTTTGCCACCCAATCCATCCTTCCTCCCGTCTCAATCATCGAGAAAGTCAGTCCAGTCAGACAAGCCAGCCACCTACCAAGCCAAAACCAAAACCAAAACCAACGGTTCTAGTACTAGTCGTCCATTGGCGCGTCGACGAGCGTCACGCCCCGGTCCTCGGCCAGGGACTCGTCGATGGAGGAGGATTTCGTGGTGGTGGGGGTGCCGCCCGAGGCCGAGGTCGGGGTGCTCGCGTTGGAGCCGACGGTGACGCGGCGGCCTCCTACGAAGCGGGCCCCGCTCCGCCCGAGGCTATCCCGCTTCGCCACGCCGTCGTGGTGGCCGTCGCCGTTTGCCAGCCCGTTCGTCTCGAGGGACGGCGGCGTGCTCATGCCGTCGGGGACCTCCAGGCTCTGCCGGTTGGTCAGCTGGCTGCCCAGGCTGCTCCGGTGGCGCTCGTGCGCCGTGGTGGGGCTGGTCTGCTTGATGGGGAACCGGGTCTCGGGCCCGCCGGCGCTCCGGTCCCTCCGGTGCCGCGGGCTGGGCGCCGGGCTGGTCGCGCGCCCCCGCCCGCCCGACTTCTCCAGCAGCGCGCGCTGGCGCTCCTCCATGTGCGCCCTCCGGTTCGACTCGTCAGTGCTGATGGCCCGGGGCCGGGCGGTGCTAACGGAGCCCGAGTGCGAGAGGCTGGACATGCGCTTGAGCTCGCTGAAGATGGCCGTCTTGTTGGCCAGCAGGTCTCGTACTAGGCGGTACGCGTGCTTCTCCTCCATCGTGAGCGATGTTTCTTGCCGGGGTCGTAGTATGCATGGCGCTAGCGTGGTGGCGAGTTCCTGGATATACTGCTCGTCGGCCGAGGTGAGCTCGATCAGTCGTGTGAAGTGGTTCATGCAGGCATCGAGAGTGGCGATGTTAGCCAGGCGGAGTTGAGAGAGGGTCTGTTGTAGAACGGGGACACGAGCATCCTCGCCAGTATCTGTAGGGGTAGAGTAGATTGTCTTGATAATCTCATAGACGTGGGAGGAAACGAGCGAGTCTGTAATTTTTCTGTTAGCAATATATTACGATTTTCGTCAAGCTGTTTCCCACGTACCAGGAAGCTCCAGAAGGTAAAGTTTTAGTAAGTGCGCAACGGTAGGAACGTCAAAATCGACTATTGCTTTGGCGGGGGGCGTGCCCGTATTGATAATGGCTCTCAACTTGTGAGACTGAGCAAGGGGCACCTCTGCCAGCCACACTCCCCTTCTGGCCTCGTCGCCTTCTAGGTCGGGATAATGCTCGTCTAGGTACGTTAATATGGCCGTAATTATGGCTGGCACACGCTTCCTATCCGCCCG
This sequence comes from Diatrype stigma, assembly GCA_022225965.2. Lineage (NCBI taxonomy): Eukaryota > Fungi > Ascomycota > Sordariomycetes > Xylariales > Diatrypaceae > Diatrype > Diatrype stigma. Next base: position 651,425 of record JAKJXP020000003.1, read on the forward strand.
AGCGCGAGCCTCTAAATCCACGCCGAACGTTGGCTCCTCGACATTATTGTAGTAGTTCTCGTATGTAACAACCTTGGGGCAAAATCGCCCGGTTCGGTAGTTCTCTAGTAGATACCGAAGGTCGCCAGCAGGTTGGACTGTCTCTTGATACAAGACCATGCGGTCCACAGCGGATTGCAGACTGGGTATCACATTGCCGATGGTGCCCGAGAAATCGAGGATAACTGTCTTGATAGCCTTGAGTCTATCCAACTCGCAACGCTCGAGGAACTTGAGGTGTGTGAAGATGGCCTCCTCGAGATCGCAGCGCATCTCATCAAGCTTCCGGACCGATGCCTTGTACTTCTCGTCCGATTCCTTTGCCTCACGCCGCAGGCGCTCGGGCTGGGTCTCGTTGGGGCGCGAACTGCTGACCCAACCTGAGAGGTATTCACTCACAGTGCCGACCACGGGTGAATCGGAGGCGCTGTCTGGAGATGTAGGCATGGAGAAGGTTCTGGACATGGTGGCCTTCCTCTCGGGTACACCAGCAAGCTGGAAGGCCTTGGGGCGCCACTGATAGAAAAGCTTGGAGCTGTTTGCGAAGTTGTTGCCGACATTACCGACCAGACGCAAGAAACCGTTGCCGACAAGATCTTGGCCGATGCGCTCAGCATAGCTGACACTGGTGGAGCCCATGTGTACCTGCAAGTACTCGACAATATCCGAGCCGGACGAGGTGTTGAGGTAAGTTCCCAGAATGGGGACCTTCGTTTCGCCCATCTTGATGGTATTCAACATATGCGATAGCCTCTTCTTTACTTCTTCGAGAACATACGTCTCATCTCCAATCTCGTAGGTTTCGTCTTCATCCTCCTCCTTGTTGGCCGAGACCTTGATTTCGGGGATATTTGTGTTCTGTTTCGGGCTCGTCTCAGGATCTTGGAAGGCCAGCTGGTTCTCCTCTTCGAGGTCCTCCACCAGGCGGCACTTGTTGAAATAGTTACTCCGCAGCTTCTTGACCACCTCGGCCTGTCGATCGTGGGATTTGATGCGGGTCTGGAGTTCGTCCTGCGAGTCTTGGATGCGGGATTCGTGGGCGTCGCACCACCTTGAGAAAGGGTTTACGACGAGATCCCTGATGCTCTGTGCAATCTTCTTGTGGTTCTTGGAGGCATCCTCCATCTCCGACCGCATACCGTCGTATGCCTTCTTCACACTTGCGCCATCGTCGCGGGAGAAGCCGCCAGTGATCTTATCCGCTGCGGGGGCGATGTCGCCGAGACGCTGTCCATACACTTCTTCTGCTTCGGCGCGCATGCGGGCGATGATTAATATTTGGCGGTTTTCCTGGACTCCCTGCTGGAGCTTGGTGAACAGGACGCCGAGGCCTGTGGGTTTCGAAGACGGGTCTCATTAGTCTTCATTCCTATAAGGCCAAGCAGATGTATACGGTTGTGTATACGGCTGTTTGTATACGGCTGTTTGTATACGGCTGTGTGCATAGGACCATGCTGGCCATGCTGGCTACATATGCTGGCTGTGCTCACCTGCGGCATAGTCTGTCGACCAAAAGGAATCCGCAAAGCCCGGCATGACGAATGACGTTGCGCGCGGGCGGGTATCAATATAGTAGTCGGAATAGAGTTGAGGCCGGGCTGGCTGGCTCTGAAGCTTCGAGCTTGGGATAACGTTTCGTACCTGTCTATGGTTTAGGCAGGGGCCAGCTTCGGTTGACAGACGTAGGACGATATTATCAACGGAGGGTTGGCTAGAGCATCACATAAGCTGTTGTTCGTTTGCTGGAGAAAACAGTGAACCGTCCGTAGTGGCCGTGGTCGCTAGTGGTTGCTGAAAAGAATAGAATATGAGATAGAAACTCCTATGTTCTGTGTGTACCAAAAGAGGGACTAATACTTCTTCGTGGCTTCCGGGTTGCTTTGCCTCTTGTCTATCTAATACTAGAAGGTCGTCGGCGTTTGGGTATGGGTATGGGTATGGGTATGGGTAGGGTATGGGTAGGGTGTGGATATGGGTATGGGTATGGATATGGATTTGGCTACTTCGTATGGTATGGATGAGGATGGGTATGGGTTGTATGTATGGAGTTAAGTTACTCTTGACGATGGCCGCGATGCAATTCAACTAACGTAAAGTACGTGTGTATGTATGTATGTATGTATACAGTTAGGTCGCCGGCACGCTGGTTGGACAGCGGCTGTGCTGAAAAAAGAAGTACGCACTTGTATGATTTAGTTTCAGGTTTCAGGGCTACCTTGTGTATTCCAGGTTGTACCTACCTAGGTACCTGGGCACTCAATTGGACACCGATGTGTTCTAGGTGGGTGTCTTAACTTCTGTCACTCTGTTCCGTCTTCAAACTACAAAGGAAGGGATGGATGGTTGATAGATACCTAGGTAGTATAGACAGTCAGATAAAAATGTAGGTGGTGGATGGTTAAAGCCGTGGATAGGTATGTGCTTCGTAATTATCGTCAAACAATGGCAATCGCCTGGTACTATTACCTTGTACTATTACTACCCGCAGGTGGATGTATGAATGAATGAGCAGCTGATGAATGAGTGACTCCCGTCTGTCGTACCTACATGATCTAATCCAGAAACATGTTGCAGAGGAAAAAAGAAATCCCCGACTAACTACGCAGTAAACGACCCTCTGTTCTGCTAGTCACTGACAACCGCGCAGCCCAGTTCCAATCAGCTCTGCCAGCTCTTCCAGTGAAGAGAACAGAGGAGGTGATGAAGGCCCGTTGATGCCCTTGACAAGCCTTTGACAGCCACAGCCCTTGAGCGTCCTTGGATCTCAAAGGGCTGTGGCGTTTGATTGGCTAGAGGAATCCCGTGTTCTGTAACGTGACTCCACATCACTTCTGCAAGATGCAGGGGTTCCTCAAGCCCAGTGAGCCCTGAGAGCCCCACGCTTGTTAGGGCTTACCTGTAGGTACAGGTATGTACATAACTATTTCCATGGCATGCGTACAACTCCAGGGCTGGGAATGCTGCCGGTTGCCTCCTGCTACGACGACGATGGGTGGATGGACGGTAGCCATTGAAAATCCATGTACCGTACCTAGTCAAACAGGCTCTTACTGATGCCCTCAACATACCGACGTATAACTAACAGAAATCTACAGATATAAATATAAAATATAACTATATTCATCGACCATAAACCCCGTGGGGGCTACATGATCTCCCCAGCAGCCAAGTTTAGGGCTAATTTCATGGTACGAGACTGCATAATACCAGAGGATACCGAACTCCATATCTGTAGATATTCCACGCCCGAGACACCAACTAGCTGAGGCGCAGAGGCGTCAAGACTCAAGACGCTACGTATCATTCACTTCATACATACGTACGTACCTGTAAGTAGGCAGTTAAGGCTATTCGGACCACTACGCTTTGATGTTACTAACTAACATATAGTACAGATGTGTAGTTAGTTACAACATGGAACTTACCGGTACCGCTCATACGGGAGGAATGGAAATGACAAGTCCAATCTCAGCAACAGCAGAGTTTCCACGGGACTTTTTCACGGGACCTGCCAGAGATTAGAAGTTTAGAACGGACCTATAACTATCTCGAGATTGCGTGGGCACAGGCTGCCAGCCTACAAATGGAACTCACAGGACAATCAAACAGACAGCACGTGGCCGAGTACCGAATGGTTGCTTGCCCTGCTGCCGCCTCCATGTCATGCCGTGCCATGCCGTGCCATGTCGTGTAGTGTAGGCCTGCCGGTTGGTCCCAATACCACCTACCTGCGATGTAGAGAAGATATCACCCGCGTCGTGCGTGTCGTCAGGGAGACTCACACACATACACACCAAACCCTCGCACACTACGGCAGACTTGTTTGATAGTCACTGGGGCTGCCATCAGAGGCTTCATGTTCATAGGTGGTGTTCATAGGTGGTGACAAGACCGGCTCTGGATGACGTTGCCTAGCCTGCCTTCCAGCCCGATCCACCCGCTTCTGAGAATAGAAACGTTTTCCCTACCTAACAGTCCCTAGCCCTATTTTACCAACCAACTAAACTGCATGGACTTAGCGCAGCCGGGGCTTTGGTTTCGCTGGATATTGCCAAGTCACTATAGTCTCGCCCTCGGGTGCTTTGGGCATGATGGATACTATAACAATCGCCCATAATAAGTATCTAGCTGGGCCGAATGCCGTCTTTCGTGCTGGATTCGTACTCGGTATATAGTCTTCGTAAGTTAAGGAACATATACCGGGCTAGCTTTGAGGCCATCCTGCCATTCTACGTACATCAGTCTATGAAAACATGGATTGGCTTTATATCTGGCTTCATAATGCATTTACACAACCTATCAATCATAGGCTATGGCACTACCTATGTAGATACAGCCAGCACTAGAATCGCTATGGCGTCAATGTTGCCAGTGAGATTTGCAGTGAGATTACCTGTAATTGCGTGCGTCTCAGTAATGTCGGCTTGTTTCTATTTGTTTACTTCGTTATGGTGACGATGATCGGGGATGATAAGTCAGCAACGTACGGAGACAGGGGGGGTCACATCGCTTACTTATCATGGCCGACGACTCAACCTCAACCCGATGATCAACGCGACGAGCCAAGTACAGGTCTCCCAAGTACATACATGTAGTAAACCAATTAATTCTCAAGAAATCTCATTTGCTCAAATCACAACTCGATGTTGAATAAGAGACACATTGAATGAGCTTACGATCAAAAGCTTCTACTAGCCACACCCATCGCTTACCTAGTATTAGTCTCTCAAACTTGTAACTATCACAACTACCCGGAGTAATAACTACCTAGGATGGGCCGGCAACCCTCGGAGGAGGTAACCCTCGGGGAACCTACCCGCCCGAGGCGTAGCTCTTCTTCGTATATTAGACTCGGCCCGCTGGCGGTATTAACCGTCGTCTTGTTCTTCTTCGGTTCCTTGCTCCACCCCGCATCCCGATGCTATCACCCGGCATCGCGGCTCTACTCCTCTCACGCGCGTCCCATGACGGTCGAGGACAGAGTCCACAAGATCCTCTCCGAGACGCCTCTGATCGGTAATTTATATACACTCCCTCCCCCTTTCCCCCTTGTCCCCTTCTCCAATAGTCGAACTTGGAATTTGAACCCGACTGACCAGACGACCTAGATGGACATAACGACTTCGCCATCTTCATCCGGTACATGTACAACAGCCACATCTACCAGTTCAACTTCACGGAGCCCTTCGAGAATGGCGGACTCCCCATGCACGTCGACCTGCCGCGGCTCCGGCAGGGCCTGAACGGCGGCGCCTTCTGGAGCGTGTTCACGCCGTGTCCCGCCAACGGCAGCGACTGGACCGACGAGAACTACGCCGCGAGTTCGTCCTTCCTTCTTTCCGTCCCTTTCATCCACTTTTTGTGTGCCCGGCTAACCTAATCCCGAACCAGGCGTGCGCCTCACCTACCAGCAGATCGACCTCATGCAGCGCCTGCAAGCCGCCTACCCCGCGGAGTTCTCCGGCACCGTGGACAGCGGGTCGGCGCTGGAGGCGTTCCGGCGCGGGCGGCTCGTCTCGCCGCTCGGCGTCGAGGGCCTGCACCAGATCGGCAACTCGGCCGCGCACCTGCGCCACTACCACGCGCGCGGCGTGCGCTACGCCACGCTGACGCACAACTGCGGCAACGCGTTCGCCGACGCCGCCGTCCGCGAGGACCCTTTCGGCCGCGCCCCGCCGTACTGGGGCGGCGTCTCGCCCCGGGGTCGCGATCTCATCGGTGAGATGAACAGGCTGGGCATGCTGGTCGACCTGTCTCATGTCAGCGCCGACACGATGCGGGACGTCCTCGGCGGCGGCGGCGCGGAGCGCGGCGGCTGGGGGGGTAGTAAGGCGCCTGTTATGTTTAGTCATAGCTCGGCCTACGCGCTCTGCCCTCACCCGCGTAACGTTCCGGACGACGTGCTCCATCTCGTGAAGAAAACCAACTCGATCGTCATGGGTAAGTAATTGAGAGAAGGGAGAAAAGGGTTGCTCTCGGAAAAGGTCTCCAGCTGGGAGCTAGTCAGAAGCTACCCCCTTTTTTTATCCTTTATCTTTTCCTTTCTTTTCTTCTAACTTACCCCCCTCTTCTTCGCAGTGAACTTCTCGCCCGACTTCGTCAGCTGCGTCGACGCGGGCAACGAGAACGGGATCCCCGACTTCTACCCGGACAACAGCACCCTGTCGCACGTCGCCGACCACATCACCTACATCGGCGGCCTCGTCGGCTACGACCACGTCGGCCTCGGGAGCGACTTCGACGGCATCGCGTCCACACCCAGGGGCCTGGAAGACGTTTCCAAGTTTCCGGACCTGTTCGCGGAGCTGCTGGAGCGAGGCGTTTCCGACGAGGATGCGGCTAAGATTGCGGGAAAGAACAGTAAGTACCGAAACAAATCCCTCTTCTTCCGAGCCTGTATTGTGGGGGGGCATACAATCCACGGAATCAAATGCTAATCTTACTCGGTGATATAGTCCTCCGGGTTTGGAAGGACGCCGAAGATGTGGCCGCTAAGTTACAAGCGGCTGGAGAGCCAGTTTTGGAGGATGATCTTGCCAGTTTGCGGTTTGATGGCTTCCATAATGAGCTATAGACCAGGTCTGGAGGATCTCCAGTCTCATTGCATTTTATGGCCAGGTGTTATGGCCAGGTGATATATAACAGACTTTACTTTCCCTATGACTATCTTGTAAATACAAATCGTCTGGGCGTCATTTTGAACGTACATATTTTACATAGACCCCAAGCGGCTCCCGGGTGTGGTGATTTGCAACATAGTCGTCGTAGACATGGTTTACAGAAGAGAGGCATCCCATTTATATCAGCCGGTGAGATCGTCCTGTTATCTTTGGGAGGATGAACCGAAATCAAAAACCCCCTGATCCCCCACCCCTCTATATACCAACGCCCGTCGTATCACCGACGCACCCCTATGACAGGAAGTTTCGAATGCACACCCCGTTTGTCTAGGTACGTTTCTATACAATATGGGCATACGAAATACGTGTCTGCGCAACTCATGGAAACGCTTGCCTACCTTACCAATACCTAGGTTTACTTCTGGCCTTTCTTGTATCGCCACAGCAGTGGTCTTCCGCGGGAATACTCTTTGCGAAGTTGAATCGACTTCAATATGTGCAATACCAGCCCAATGAACTGTTGCCTTCTTTTTGCTTTCTACGTATAACCAGCACTAACGCAGCCCGATATAACGCAACGTCTCGCTGTCATAAATGCCAACATAAATAGGGGCGGTGACAAACACCAGCAGGTAACGCCTCCCAATGGTTTTCCCTTCCCTTCTCCGTCTCCTTCCTTCCTCCCGAATAGCGCCCTCCCCCAAGACACTATGCACAGATAGATAGATATATCTCGACTTCTCGGTAAACAACATATGTACAACAGCATACAAGGAAGCTCAGCGAAGCTCAGCTCGGAGGAGCATACAAAAGCCCCGGCTCTCGGGCCTAGGCTTTTTACCCAGTAGGCCTATAAAACTATAAACCAGGAGGCCTGATCTACTCCTTGGGACCACCTCCTCCGCCCCGCTCCAGCACGTTCAGCTTCCGGGCCGTAATGTTGTTGTTGCGGGTGCGCTGGCCGCGCACGGGCAGGCCCATGGCGTGGCGCCGGCCGCGGTACGTGCCCATGTCGCGCAAACGGCGGATGTTGTCCTGGACCAGGCGCCGGGCGTCGTTCTCGATGGTCATGTTGGACAGCTCGGCCGTCAGCGCCACCGTCGTCTTCGGCGGGATCGTCCCCATCCGCGCCAGCGGGTGGATGCAGTGCTTCGCCATGATCCGCGCCGAGGTCTGGGGTCCGAGGGCGTAGAAGGCCTCGAGGGCTTTCTGTTTTGGTCGTGTGAGCTGTTAAGACGCAGACAAGGTGCTGTTGTTGCCCGGCTGGGCCGACTGGAGGGGTGCGGCGGGAGTGGGCGAAGCGGGCGAGGCGGGCGAGCGAATCATGGGGCGTGGGGTGACTGGGTGAGGTTTGCACGCATGCTTACCTTAACGAACTTCCTCGGGTGGAAGTTGATCCCTGACATTTGCACCTGGAGAGTGACGTTGGTTAGCAAATATGACCAGTGAGCAATTCCTCGGCAATATTGGGCAGCTTACCATCTTGGCGGTGGGGAGGTGAGCTCCGGTGTCGGTTGGTTCTGAAAGTGTCGTCTTTCGAGATGTTCAACGGCCAAAGAACCTTGAAGCTTCCTCCCTATTGCGAAGTTGAGCGCAGCTGCTATCACCTCAGCCTTGTATTGATCGCTGTGGCTTGTGTACGAAGTGCCACTAATTAGCATTGTGCGGGTAAGTACGGTACCTTTAAATGTGGATACATGTATGTGGCTATCCCGATGTGGAGAGCTGGAACTTGATACGCCGCGGTTAACTGTCCGTTATCGATACCAGTTATCATTCCAGGGGCTCTAGACGCTGTAACCCATTAGCACTGCCCTACGTACACCTAACTACAGTACGCTGCTAGGGTCCTGCATGCATACAATACAGGCATAGCATTGATCGGCCGCGGAATTGAAACGTAGCCATTAGGTAGTTACAGCTAGGTAGGTATGTATGTAGTTAAATAGATCTAACCATTGGCACCCCCTTCCCTTCCTTTGCGTGATCGATCTCCTCTTCGCCCCAATCCCACCTGCTCTGCTCTGAGGAACACTCGTACACCTCTGGGAATCGAGTGGGAGAATCTGTCATTTATATACACAAAACCGCATTCAATCCAATTGAACACACCCAGCATGTTCAATCTCCGCCGGCTGTTCGTCAGCGCCCTGCTGCTGGTGGGCCTGGGCGTCATCTGCTTCTCGCAGACTGCCGCCGCCAGCAAGGGCCCCAAGATTACCAACAAGGTCTACTTCGACATCCAGCACGGCGACGAGCCCCTGGGACGAATCGTCATCGGTCTGTATGGTAAGACCGTGCCGCAGACCACTGAGAACTTCCGAGCTCTGGCTACTGGCGAGAAGGGCTTCGGCTACGAGGGCTCCACCTTCCACCGTGTCATCAAGCAGTTCATGATCCAGGGAGGTGACTTCACCAGGGGCGACGGCACCGGTGGCAAGTCCAGTAAGTACTCGCGAGAAATCACCCGCCCCCTGCTCCATCCACGCCGATGCAAGAGGATCGATATGTGCTGACGAGGGATCGCTCTACGTAGTCTACGGTGAGAAGTTCCCCGATGAGAACTTCAAGCTCAAGCACTCCAAGCCCGGTCTGCTGTCCATGGCCAATGCTGGCAAGGACACCAACGGCTCTCAGTTCTTCATCACCACCGTCGTTACCTCGTAAGAACCTGCCCCCCCTCCTTCCGACTCCGATAGAAGGGTACCTACCTACTCGTTGAAAATAGGCCGCTAACGTGAAGCATCAGGTGGCTCGATGGCCGACACGTCGTCTTCGGCGAGGTCCTCGAGGGCATGGACATCGTCAAGAAGATCGAGAACGTGAAGACCAAGCCCGGCGACAAGCCGGAGCAGACCGTCAAGATCGCCAAGAGCGGAGAGCTGGAGGTGCCCCCTGAAGGTATCCACGTGGAACTATAGATGAGCCATTCTCGTACTCTCCCCCCGTCCGTCCGCCCCCCACTATACCTCTATGGCTCTCCCTTTCCTGCCGTGCTCTCAGTCTGCGGTTTTGCTGATACCGGCCTTGCTTTTTTCTCCGTGCGCAGACGAATATGGAACCGCCGAATTTGCTGCAGGGTACTCCAACGAGGAGAGTCCTGAGGAGATGCCGATCGCCACCGAGGAGACGGACTTGGCGATGGCGTCTGCCGGGTACTCGGTGTTCCAGAAGGCTCTCTTCTTCGCTGTCATCGTTGGGGCTGTGGCCATGTACGTTCGCTGGTCAAAGCGGAAGGACAACCGGGAGGCTCAGGGTTACGAGAAGTCTATGGCATGAACGCATTGAACGTATACAAAGTGGCCATGAATAAAGATATGTCTGAGTACATCATGCTCGAAGCTAGCAATTTTATTTCGTGCAAATGAATGTGTAGGTGGCGGACGATAGTAAAGACTTCCTTCCACCTTGTTATCTTCTAGCAGCTGTGTTAGGTAATTAGTAGGTAGCCTTCTTGCGATGGCTCACCAAAATCCTAGGTATGATAAGAACAATAGGAATATAACATCGCATTTTACAGCTTTGCTACAATTCGAAATATACGGTGAATCAATAATCACGTTCTTGAAACGCTTGATTATCGTTAGTATAAGACATAAAAAGTTGGTGTGGGACCCTCAAGCTTGCGGTCGCAGCGCAAAATTTGGGAAGCTCGAAAAAAATAAAATAAAACTCAACCCTCACATAAGATGCAAACTTTCATAAAATTCCCGAATCACTTTTAAACTTTTGATCCGACTCCTCATAAAGCCAATATTCAAGCCCTCGCCTATTCCAGGCCACAAACTACTGAAAGGGGAGGAATCAAAGGTCAGAGAAGAACTACCAAAACAAAATGAAGGTTCTCAGCCTCAACTTCCTGACCTGCGCCGTTAAGGCCTGCAAGAGCTCCTCCAAGTCGTACCCTCTGCATCCCAAGGACGCCGAGCTGGTGCAGGACGAGATCGATGTCAACCCTCAGCTCCTGATCAACTTGCTGCCCCGCATCGACTGGTCTGCGCTGTCGACAACGGCTACTGAGGTAAGTTTTTTCCCCTTCCTACTTACTACAAAGTCATGCCATTCAGGCCACTTGCCCCCCTAGTTCCATACACACAGAGACAGAGACAGGCTAGCTAACGTGAGATATCTACCTACCGCATAGCTGGGCTTCCCGGCCCTGCCGCCGCAGCCCCCGACTACGGAGGAGCTGGAGGGCGAGGGCGACGGGGGAAAGACCCTCAGGGACCTCCACAATCTCCTGATGGAGACGCAGATCATGGAGGGGAAGCTGGTTTGCGGCAACTGCGGCCACGAGTACGCCGTTCGCGAGGGTATCGCCAACTTCCTGTTGCCGAGCCACTTGGTATGATGATCTAAGGGTATGGGCATGCGGGATTGGCGGGGGGGAGCGTGTGGAAAGGGGATGGTAGTCATGAATTTATCTGTCAGGCCAAATCTTGGGTTCAGAACAGATAGATAGACAGACTGACCTACCTACCTGCCTACCTTGGTGGCATGGATGGCGTAGCGGTTGGTGGTACGGGGTTGGCTGCTCGCAGGGCGTTCTAAGGAGTCCGGCTTTGGTACCTGGGCAAGTTCACTTTCAAAGGCCGAGGGAAAGGGAAGGGAAAAGATGGGATAGGGTGAGGGAAAGGAAAGGTGATCGATCTCTCACCGATGCATCATGTTGCTAGGCTAGGTTCAGCAAGTTGCCGCAGAACGGTTTATTAGAGGCGAGCAGACGAGATCAGAATCTAGGGAAAAGGCCTATCCAATTCTATTTGCATAACAGTTACTTGTACACACACTCTGCGCTCACGAATCCATCATTGTGCTCATATTTGGAAGCTTCTGAAATTTCGATGCCATCTGGTGGCTAGCGGTCTGAGTCAAACAAATCCCACTCCGATTATACACACGGCGTACACATAGTGGTGCTTTAGCACTTGCGGTCATCGCTCTCTTTGCCCCTTTTCTCTCTCGCCCTCTTTCCATATTCTCGTTCGCTATCGTTTCTGGTCCTGCCGCTTACTGCTGCTCTTACTGCTGCTTCTTTTGAGCGGCAGGTCCCATCTCCTTGTCGAACGCACCGTACGAGACTTCGAGGCTAGACAAGGCTGAGATACCAGTGTACAGGATGGACAGGAGGACGACCAGGGCGAGGAGTCCCATGAAGATAGCTAGATGGTCAAAAGAAACCGTCATCAGTACTCATAAAGTCAAGACAAAAGGACAGAAAGGCGCTGATAGAATGCTGCTGACCTGGGGTGAAGAATTGATACTTCTCGAAAAGGGGCAGGTCGCTCGTGACGTTAGCCCTCTTTCCGAATTGTTGTACCTGTCTCTTCAGCTCAACGTGTAGGTTATCCTGGAACTCGGCAGTGTAGGCCTTGGGCTTCTCCGTACGAGGCCCGGCCGTGTAGATCACGGTGTAAGAGCCCTCGGAGGCATACTGATCGAGGATCAAGGCGAGATGATCATCTAGGCCACATCAGCATTTCCTCCAGCACTCCACTCCTCCAGCTGAGGAGGGTAGTCGAATCGAGGGGGGCCGGGCATAGCATACCATTCTCCTTCAGCGTTGTCGTCGCGCCCTGGGCCAGCGCGAGGGGCTCGAGATCGAGCTCCTCGACGGAGGCGCCCTTTCCATCGCACACTTCCCGGATGTAGCTGGAGAGCTCCTCGACGTCGAGGTGGCCCGCAACCTCGGCGACGCTGAACCGGCTCGCGGCCTGCTGCAGGCTCCGGTAGATGTGGGGGACTGCCTCGCCGGCGGGCAGGTGGGCGGCGTTGAGGTTCGACTGCGACACGAGCAGATACCGCGTGGTCGGGCAGGACTTCAGGAGGCCCTTGGCGGATGTGACGACCTGGGAACTCGACTGCAGCTGCGGCTGCTCCGAGCTCGAGCTCACGGGTCCGGGAAGTCTGCGCGTTGGTGATGATGCGTTAGTCGGTCAGTAGTTTACGGGTTGGCCGGCCCCAACTCGGGGAAACTGAGGAGACAGGATGAGAGAAGGTGCCCTGCTCGGCAATGGGTTTGGGAAGACGGGTATGGTGGTATCCTACTTGGCTGTCGAGAAGAGGATGAAGGGTGACGAGTCGGAGAAGGCGCGCGCCGAGGCGCAGAGAGCTGCGAGAGCTCCCGTCGTAGAGACACGCATGGTTCTACCACTTCGTCCCTTGACTATTGAGGCCGGTGTCTTTTACGAAATTTGTCGATGGTCGATGGTCGATGATGAAAGTGACTGATCCAAGCTAGGTTGGGGCTTCGATAGAGGTATGATTTGGGTCGTTGATGCTAAAGACTCGCTACTCGCGCCTTGTAACGTAAGTAGTACCTACCTGTATGGTTAGTACCTGCCACTTAGCTACGTCGTTAGCACGCTGCACATGCGAAGTAACATTGAAACCCTTCACCCCTGGGCCCTTGACAGGAATGCCCAGGTGCTGTCCCCATACTCCGGATAATACGCTAAGCATTCTATGTCGGGGATTCTGTCAACCTAGGACCGACCTTGGCAGAGCTTCGTAGGCGTATTAGTGGGGTTAGCCTCATGTACTACAGGCGCCGGCAGCAAAGTTAGGCCTATCGACTAAGAAAATTACCTACATAACTTTCGTACAGCACTTCAAGATTGAATTACGCTTTGAGTGTACACAAGACCATTATAGTGTTTATATTCACTGCCTGCGCATCCGGATACAGCCTCACAGACGGTCGCTTACGTTTCTATTCACCGAACCAAATTACAATAGTACCTCGTGAGATAAATACCCTTCTCCTGCCGAGAGCGAGCCATCTCGCAAGAACAAGACAAGATGTTCTTCGCCCGCCCACGGGCTAAGAAGAATGCGCTGGTACCGCCCCCCAAGAAACGGAAGGCCTCGCACGCCATCGAGGAGATCAAGTTCGACCCCGACGCCCGCAACGAGTACCTGACGGGCTTCCACAAGCGCAAGGTCCAAAGGACGAAGCGCGCCCAGGAAGAGGCCGCGAAACGGGCCCGGCAGGACAAGATTGACATACGCAAACAGGTACGAGCCACATAACAAACCAATTCTATCTGCATGCTTGCTTTCTTGCTTGCTTGCTTCTTAGTAGCGGTGGTGCTGATATCATACTGCGTGCACGAACAGGTCCGGGAAGAACGCAAGAAGGAAATCGAAGAGCATGTCCAGAACGTCACAGCCATCCTCAAGGAGGCCGAGCGTGCTGGCTACATAGACGAGGAAGAGGATATACTGGGCGATCGGGACGCGGATGAGGGCGGTGGTGAATGGGGTGGCTTCGAGGACGTGCCTGCCGCTGCCGATGAGCCTCTCGATCACGAGGAAGAGTATATCGATGAGGACCGCTTCACCACCGTTACCGTGGAGTCGGTAAACGTTTCTAGAGACGGGCTGATCAAACCAGAGGAAGAGAAGGAGACGGATGATGATGAAGCAGAGGGGAATGCAAATCATAACAATGAAGCCACTTCCGCGGGTAAAGATAAGAACCGGTTGCCTAAGAAAAAGAAGCCGAAGTTTAGGTACGAGACTAAGATGGAGAGGCAACACGAACAGAGAAAACAGACAGCTAGGAAGAGAAAGAAAGCCGCGGCAGCAACCGCCTGATGCTTGCTCGCCCTTCCTAACGCATGGCCTATTATGATCCATGCATTGAACTCGTCCGAGTCTATACTTTCTGCCCGTGTTGTTCTAAATGTTGTTGTAGACACCTAGACACCATGACCATTTAAGGCCGTCACTACCCAGCAGACAAAGCCGGCCGGTGTTGTTGGGTTGGTTGGTCGCCAAAATCGTCCTCTGTATTACACCTCCTCTCTTCTTCCCCTGTAGTCACTAGTATCCGACACACACAGCCTTTCCAGCCATCTGGACACGCACACGCACACGCACACGCCCCCCAAAGTCGATATGGTAATAACAGCATTCGCTGATCGAAGAAATCCTCCACCCTTCGTTTTCGTGCCACGCGAGACACACCGCCGCCGGGAGACAAAGACAGACCGCTCGCTCGCTCGAAACCTAAATGTTGCCGATCTCGTTCTGGAGGTCCTCGAGCTCCTTCTGGAGTTCCGCGTACTTCTTGGACATATCCTCGTACTTGGTCTCCCACTGGTCGCGCTCGGCCTCCAGCGCTTGCACCTTGCGTTCGAAGTGGCCGGCTTTTACGTCAGTTTGGCGAAGTCTGTGATGATTAGTATGTCGCGAGTCTAAGGATGACCAAGGAGGCTGGACCGATCGTGGCGGGAAGGTGCCGCGTGGTCTGCCTGGATTCAACGGAACAATATACTCACTTCTCATTGGTTTCACGGAGAGTCTTGTCGGCCTCTTCGGCCTCTTCCTCGAGCAGCTGAAGTCTTCGTTGCAGAGTTTCGTTTTGCGTACCATGTTGCTCTCCTTCAGTTGCCGCCTTCTTCAGATCCCGGACCGAGGTGTCGAGCTTCTCGTTCTCAGACTCGAGCAGACCGTTCTTGTGGGACAGCGAGGTGATCTCCTGCTCCTTAGCCAGGTTCTCCTGCTCGAGAGCCTTGAGCTTGGCCTGGAGCTCCTCGACTCGGGCGGTAGACTCATCAGCCTCCAGACGGAGCTGGTTCATTTTCTGCGACGCGGGTGATTAGTTGCATTGTTCTTACGATGACAACACGACGAAGCGTGCAAGCGTTGTATTTGTAAACGGAATCGATAAATCGTAGCTCTCCCTCCGCCGACGTGACCAGACGACCGGGCTACAGATACGTCGGCTCACAGAGACCACAGATGTCCAGACGTGGAGCGCCGGTTGTGGCTACTTGGTCAAGACAAGATGGCGGGGTAATAAAAGGGGAGTCATGCGAGTGCGGTTTACTAACCTCCTTAATGCGGTCCATGGCTGCTGGTATTTCGCTTGAGATCGTGAATGCAGAATGAATGCAGAAGTGTGATGAATAAAGAACACGATGGAAATGAAGTCCGGACTCGGGGAACAATGGGAGAGGGTTTTGTAGAGGGTGGATGTGGATTAGCAGGGCGAACGAGTTCTTGAGAGAAGGGAAGAGAAAGGGTCTCAAAGGCGGAAAGGTTAGGTACGAAGCAGATGATTAGTGGTGGAGTATTGGCCCGTGGAAATCGAGTGAAAGGGGCCCTTGGGGGCCTCTGCTCATACGTACTGTACTGTACCTAGCCTAACCTGCTGTACACACCCCCTAAACACGCACTCAGGCACTACAGTGGTGTATGTACATACTCGTACTGACTGCTCTCGTACTGTAGGCATGGACATGTAGGCGGCCATTGCCTGGCTGTCCACTAGCCGGTCGCTGGACAGCCTGGCAACTCCTAACTGTTCACTGTTTAGCCACTGTTTAGTTGGACTTTTACCCCTCCATCTCCTCGCCCATTGGCTTTCTATCGGTTGGCATCAAGGCAGCAAGGTAGCTCTCCAAGCAGCCTGGCGTGTCAGCATGGATTTATGTACATCCGCCACAATTCTGCATACATGTAACTGCCTGACTATTTAGGGATGGGCTGGATGGTCAGGGGGCATGGGGGAGAGTCAATTGGACCAGTCAATTCACCCCTGTTGGTGTCAGTGTCGCGCGGTGGGTTCCTTCCCCAATTGGGAATAGTACTCATTAAAGCATATTGGGAAAGGTTGCTTTAGCAACAAACTCGCACATAATTGTTTACTTACTTAAGTGAAGGCTTCAATGCAAACCCCGAAAAAGTGCAACCGCCTTCATTTCCCGGGGCCCGACGTTCGCTTCACTTTCCGTGCCTGGTACGCAATCGACTTTAACCCACCTAGACGACATTTCATCCACATCCATCTGAATACCAGCCGATCGCAACTTTGTCAACGAGATCGGTAACCGTAAAATAATCGTATCTTACAGTACTGTCCCCCATCGAATTATCGAATCGTATATACTCTTCGCCTGGACGGCGCGGGGCTTTACCTGTCTTCAACCTGAATCCTTGTCTTTGAACTACAAACGGTACAGTCAGGCTGCCTACAATGTTGGCCGCCCGCAATCAAGAACACCTGCGCGGGTTGCAGGCCAAAACTCCCGGGGCTCGTTATCCAAAGACTCCGATCAAGGTTCCGTTGAACGACGAGAATGCGGCTCATGTCGTTGGGGGTGCTAAGGGCAACCTGACCGGCCGTTCTCGTTC
The DNA here is from genome assembly GCA_022225965.2 of Diatrype stigma. NCBI lineage: Eukaryota > Fungi > Ascomycota > Sordariomycetes > Xylariales > Diatrypaceae > Diatrype > Diatrype stigma. Next base: position 668,227 of record JAKJXP020000003.1, read on the forward strand.
TCGTGGCAATGAAAATGCCTTGACCTCAAAAGCCGTGAAAGGCATCGACAAGTCGAACTTCGTCACCCCTATGCGTAAGTAACCCGGATACTCGGTACGGGTGCAATCCGTTACCTATGCCATATGCTGATTGGAAATGTAGAACCACGGAGCAGAGCAGTACTGGGCGACAAGACTACCAATGTGAAAGCCAGAGCTTTGCAGCCGGCCAACGTGAAGAGCGCTGTCCGGAGCATCGAGAAATCTCACGCCAAGGCCCCGACGACCGTGCAACCGAAGGCAAAACAGCCTCAAGCCGAGATTCAAAAACTAGTAGTCCACGCCGAAGAGACCGAGCATCAGAATGACGACAATGAAGTGGAGTACTGCCCTCCCAAGCCCAAGGATCTCCCCTACGAATCCGACGTCTTTCCCGAAGGGGTCCTTACTTTCGAAGGCCTGAAGCGCGAGAACATGTTCAAAGGCTACTACGACTACTACGTCAATCCTGTTGATGAGCATGGCGTTTCGTTGTCTGATAGAGTGTTGGCGGAGAAGACTAGAAAGGCAATCGAAGAATGTGATCGCCAGGTCCAAGAGGATATTGAGAACTTCGAGTGGTCCATCGAGGATGAGCTCGAGGAGGCTGGCGTCGTCCTCAAGAAGAAGGCGAACCCTCCGGCTCCGAATCCAGCCAAGCCAGACAACGCAAAACAGCCCTTCACTCGCAAGGCACCACCTACCATCGTGTCCCGGGATGCCGCAACTGCTCTAGCTAACTTGGACGACACAACAAAGTCGATGCAACGACGAGTGGCCAAGCCTACGGAGAACAGCTTGCCGTCGAAGAAGCAAGGGGCAGGCTTGGCTCTACCCGGCTTTCGATCAGCCAAACAACCGACTACGAGGCTGCCAGTGCTCTCCCGTAAAACGACCATGGAGAATAAAGCACTCGAAGTCGCCTCAAGGGCCACAATCGGTTATAATAAAGGCCGGGCTACCGCCTCCGCACTTGCACAACGCACTGCGAAGCCCAACATTACTCGCCCTCAGACTGCCATGGCACGGTCTCATACGACGATATCAGATGACGCTGACGAAATCATCACTCCGGCACGAGACGCAGAGATTGATATATCAGCTGCTGCTGCCGCCGAGGATCAGGAGTGGAAAGAGCGAGTTCCCTTCCTCTCCATCTTCAATCCCGACCTGGGTGGGATTGAAGATGAGGACGAGGAATGCGACCTCCTCGCTGGCGGTCTGCCGGATAGCCTATACGTAGAGGACGACGATGACTTTGAGCTAAAGTTGGTTGATTGATTGAGGCCCTTGCCTTGTATACCACCTGTTGGACTAATGGAGCTACGGCGTTACGACTTGGCTCAGTGATTGCATTTAGGGTGTTCTGTTGGCGTACTGGGTTGACACAAGGGAGAGAACAAAATGCATGGCTCTCTAGCTGGTTACTGGAGTTTACTGCAAACGCCCTGGATTTGCATTCCTTGAGCAGGCAATCATTACTGTACATAATTACTGGTGATTAACAGAACAGGTTCCCTTTATATTGTGTGAAGCACGGGCACTTGACGACTCCAACCTAGTAATTACAGTGATACAGTGTTATGAGTCGAAGCCGCTTGATATAAAGTGCTACGATATAGCAAGCAAGTATGCAACGAATCCCGACCGGACGGCTACTCAGTGGAATGGGGTGTGACGAACAATTATAGAAACACCAACTGGACATGTCACCAATAACAACCAAGGCATGTCTAAAAGCTGACAGCAAACCGGTGCTTCGCTTCTCCAAGTCTTACCAACACCGTTTCCGTACACTGAACAAAGGCCACATACACAATGTATCTACTTGCATCTTGACTGCCAACTCATTATAGTCACTAACACTACTATGAGTTTGTTATTACCCCCCCTATCTGCCTTTGCCTATGTCGGGTATGAGCGAGCCTGAATTCCATTTCCGTTGCTTGCTGGAGAACATGTACACTGAAGTAGCAAAGAGTGACTGACAAGGCATGCAGCTATTTTCGAGCCGGCAGTGCTGGCATTGCTACGTATCTCCAGCTGATACCAAGGTAGGTACCTAAGCAAGCCATAGTATCATTATGTGGTAGTCGTCAACCTGATAGCTGCGTAGGTGCATCTTGATACGTGAGGAAGAGAGGCAATGACGTCTGATCCTGCAAGGGCAACAAGTCATCACATGTAGTCCAGTTGTATGATGGGCATTATGAATGCAGGTGTACAATAAATGAATACATACTACAGTAGGTACCTATGCCATGAGAGTTAGCCACCCCAGTGGCGTAACTGCCTGGACTGTGGCTTAGCCTGTCAAGGTTGTACCTAGACTAGAAATAAAACAATGACACACATCCATGCAGGAGGTATGCGGTATGTACCTGTATGTAGGTAACACCAGCTCCAGGTTCAATGATTGGAAATAACTACGGGGCTGGAGAAGTGGAAGTACATACATGCCGATATAGTAGCGATGGCTGTTCTGCTGTTCTTGTTTTGTTGTTTCGATGCAACCCGGTGTTAGCTTAAAATACCAGTGCTATATGTCCCGCCTCTTACCTACTTACATGTATATATGCATTCTCCTTCCTAGAATTCAGGGGTCGGGATATGGCATACTACATCACATAAAACCAGGTGTCGGATATTCAGGAGTATAATGAGTAAGAGACTTCGGGGAGGATAGGTACAATACCTGTAGTTACATACATCATAGTATGTATGTGGCATAGTCCGGCAGTCCAGGAGGTGTGCACTGTATGTATGTATGTATGTATGTATGTAACTAAGGTAGCGCTGGAACGCTAAAACTATGCCATCCCTGAAGGGGTGAATGCCCATTGCCCATTTGCCCATCTGCCTGTTTTGGCCGGCCTTGGCTTTCAATTCAACCTAAATGTCTACCGTAGGCAGCCCAGGTAGCCCAGGTAGCCCAGGTAGCCCAGGTAGTGGAATTTTTCGATAGGGAACCTCCAGCCAGCGCCTCACTAGTGCAACTAGCACTGAACTGAGTCTCTGAGTCTCTTAGTCTTGAGTCTTTGAGTCTTTCTCACCTCCCCGATTCCAGTCCACGTTACTCTAACGACCTCTCGACAACCAACACCCTTAAACCCTAATTATATCTGGATCAGAGACACACCAACGTTGTCAGCCTGTTCTTATTCATCTCGCGATTACTCCGCTGTATAATTCATCGCCTCCCACGCCTATTGCCATCCCATACAGCGCTTTACACGTCGGGGTCACATCTCGCATCCCATCACGCATCTTTGTCGCGTGGACCCTCCTACACACGCTGCACACACGCTACACACGACTTTTGCGCGTGTCCTCCCTCCATCGCCAGCCCCTACTTCGCACCTCTGTGGCATCTTCCTCTCCGCCTGCAACACCCCAATCCTAACCACGACGCCTTCTCCCTCGTCTGTGGTCTCAATGAATGGTACTATCTAGGGTTTTCAACGCAAGATATGATGGTCGGCGGGTAGTGGGAGCCGTACATCACTATCGCTACCGCCACCGCTACCGCTACCGCTACCGCTACACCATCCTCCCCTGACACTAGCAGCAATCATGGCTCCGAGCGCTGGGTATAAGGAGTTCTTTCCCAACGCTCCTCGCGCCGCCAGGGATAAGGCAAACGAGCGGGAACGGGAACGGGAAAGATCCACAAGAGCTTCAGAGGCTATCGACCGTGATTCGAGGACTGCAACGCCTGCCCCTGCCCATCCACATGCCCATCGCGATGGCCCCAAGCACGACTCCGCGTCGTTGTTATCTGATGCTGCGCATCCCCCGACTGATGATTCCGAATCCGTCCAAGGAGATATACTCAATGGCGCCGGATCGGCGAGCTCCCATGCGAGTACAGTGTCATCTGTCTTCAGCGCAAGCGCCAACAACAGCAGCACATCCGCTTATGTGAATGTTTCATCCCGTGCCTCGAACAGTAACCAGACACCCCTCACCAGCATTGGCTCTCCAGTGCCCTCTTCCACCCAGCAGCCCGCCAAGAAGCATGCCTCGGCAGCTCAACATGGCTCTACAAACTCCGCCACGGCCTCATCCCAGCCTACCCTTGTCGCGGGGCGCCCTCCGGCTCGAGATCCCCACCGTCCCATCAAGGGCATCAAGTGTATACACGATCCTTCAACCGATAAGACCTTGTCTGCGGCCGATAGGAAAACGATGAAGCCTAAATACAAGAATTTCGGCTCAGTACGTATACAATATCATACTCATGGGGAGGGGGGGCGTCATCTGAACTTAGTGTGAACCGCTTGGCTAATAATAATTTGTTTGAATAGGAAGATGACGTCCCCCCTCCAGATCCGCGCTTAGCCAAGGGCAGCTGGCTCGACTACATTAATGTAGATTTCCACCTTCCCAAGGCGAGGTTGCGCCAGACGCCCTACAACCTGAAGCCGTATTCCTATGACCCTGCTACCTCGGTCGGGCCTGGGCCGCCTACTCAGGTCGTCGTGAGCGGGTTCAACCCTTTGATCACCTTCTCCAAGGTCTCAACTATATTTGGATCGTTCGGCGATATCAAGGAGAGTAGCAATAAGATGCATCCTGACACCGGTAGTTACCTTGGCTTTGCAACATTCATTTATAAGGATTCGAGGCAACAACACCGCCGAGGAGGTCCAGTGACTGCCATAGAGGCTGCTAAAAGGGCTGTCCGAGCAATGAATGGGCGCAAGATCGAATCAAATCTGGTCAAGGTTGAATTTGATAGGGATGGGAAGAAGAGCAGACTCATGCTTGAGGCTGTCCTTAGGAAAGATCGAGAAGAAGCAGCTCGAGCTCATGCTTCTGTCGCCTCTGCTCCTTCGGCCACTGCTACGGCGCCCGTGCCTACAGGCCCGCGACCAAAGCCTGTCGAAGGCCTCGCGGGGCCACCCCCTACCGCTCCAAGAGGACCCGCCGCAGAACGACAGCGACCAGCTCCTGCCACCGAGCCGGCATGGGCGCTTCCGACCAAACCAAAAGCCTACTCGTTAATAGAACCTCAGATCGTCTCGACCACCCTTAAAGGCGAACCATACATATTCGTCTCCGATGCGAGTGTACCCGTCATGGCAACCACCATCTCTCATATGAAGAAGCGCCTGAAGTCATTTCAGTTCGATGATATCCGGGCCGATCGAACCGGCTACTATATAGTTTTCGCTAATACCAGAGAGGGCTGTGATGAAGCCCGCAGATGCTTCAAGTCCGCAGATGGAAGTGCATTCTTCACCTACACCATGCTCATGAGGCTCCACCTAGGCAGCCCTGCAGGAGACTCAGCTCCTGGTCCGGACCCTCTTCCTCGGCGGAGTGATCCGGAGAGGAAGCCGGTACCGGAACCGCGCCACCGAGACGACCGCGAATACCGCCGCCGGGACGAACGCCGCCGAGATGAAGAGGCTGTCCTGGAAGAGGAGAAAAAGCAGCGTGCTAAGAACTTTGATCCCGTAATGGAGGCTGTTGAGACCATCAGGCGCGAAATGAAAGAGCATTTGACGAGACACATAAGAACCAAGGTCGCGATACCAGCGCTGTCCAACTATCTAGATCCAGTCAACCACGTTGCGAAGAGACGCAGGCTAAACCTAGAGGATCCCGTAGGCCTGCCTCGCCCTGTCAAGGCTCTGGAGGATCGGGACATGACTCCTATCAGTACTCCTAACTCGAGGGCTGACCCTATTGAACGCCGCACGGCACGTCTCGATGTCACTGCTCTACCTCGAATCCGAAAGGCGAAGGGCCAAGGCGCGGCCCAGCGAAACTATGGTTTCACCGATCCTTTTGCTCGAAAACGCCCGACAGTCGTACGAAATGCCTTCCGCTCCCTTCACTACCGTCTTCAACCTCCCGATAGCGACGACGAGGCTTCCGAAGATGAAACAGAGAACAGAGACTCCCTCGCAAGGGATACCGAGGAGCCGGACTCGCGACCTCGCAGCCGTATGAGCACCGACGAGGATGCCTTCGATGACACCTTCGCTGATGAGGACTCTATGACGGAGGCAAGTTTCGCTCTGAACGATGGTCTCACTCGGACAAAGAAGAGAAAACTAGACCTGCACGTGGAAGCCGCAATAAAACGACAGAAGAAGTCCGATGAAGAGCTCTTTGGAGTCACTATAGATACCCTCGAGAACGAATTCCCCAGTCCAGTCGACGAGGCTGTTCCCAATGTTCCCCTCGCTGGTAGCAAGGTTGATGAAGTCACCCAGGTTCCGACACCTGTGGAGAAGACCACTAAGAGCAAGAAGAAGGCTGCTCCTGTGAAGACTAAGAAGAAAACTAAGAAGCAGTTGTTTGAGGAGCGGGAGGCTATGAAGAAGCAGCAGCAGGAAGCTTTCGTTGAAGAAGCTATGAGCAATGCAGAGAAAGAAGAGACTCAGGAGCCGGAAGAACAGCTCAAAGAGCCGGTGGCGAGTGACAAGCCCGAGGAGGATGTTATAATAAAGGACGACCGGTTCTCCGATGCGGTGCTTCCAGCAATGGAGTTGCCTAAGGACTTTAAGTTATCAGTTAAGTCCGTGCCAGATCTGCAGCTTCAAGCCAATGATCAGCCAGATATAGCGAAGCTCAAGAAGAAGTTCAAGGCTAGTGACGTAGGTGATGCCAGGCTCTGGGTCTGGCGGCACAACCGGGTGCGAGAGCTCAACGCGGAGAATCTACCTGCCTCAGAGCCAATCACCATCGAAGGTTATTACGTGCCGAACCCCACGGGATGCGCCCGCACTGAGGGCATCAAGAAGATTCTCAACTCGGAGAAGTCCAAATATCTTCCACATCATTTGAAGGTGCAGAGGGCCCGGGAAGAGAGACAGCTTCGCGCGGCGAAGAAAGACGGCAAAGACACTGCCGCTGCCGCTGCTGAAGCGGCTAGACTTGCTGCTGAGAAGCTATTAGCGAAGGGCAACTCGAGAGCCAACCGTGTAAACAACCGGCGCTTTGTGGCAGACTTGAACGACCAGAAGAGGACTCTCGGCCAGGATTCCGACGTGCTCAGGTTCAACCAGCTTAAGAAGCGGAAGAAGCCGGTCAAGTTTGCTCGCTCGGCTATCCATAACTGGGGCCTCTACGCCATGGAAAACATCAACAAGGACGACATGATCATTGAGTACGTCGGCGAAGAGGTCCGGCAGCAGATCGCTGAGATCCGGGAGAATCGCTACCTCAAGAGTGGCATCGGAAGCAGCTACTTGTTCCGGATCGATGACAACACTGTCATCGACGCTACCAAAAAGGGTGGTATCGCCCGTTTTATCAATCACAGCTGCATGCCGAACTGCACGGCAAAGATTATCAAAGTGGAAGGCAGCAAGAGAATCGTGATCTACGCTCTAAGAGATATTGCTCAGAGTAAGTTTGGCATCGCCGCTCTACGGCCCAAGCTACAACCATCGTTACAGTCACAGGGAACCAGGCTAACTTGAGATTTTCATAGACGAGGAGTTGACATACGACTACAAGTTCGAGCGCGAAATTGGCAGCTTAGACCGCATTCCTTGCCTCTGCGGTACGGCAGCTTGCAAGGGATTCCTCAACTAGTCCCCTTGCACGCTGTTACTTTCTCCAGCTTAGTCTAGAACCGCTTTTCCACCGGAAGCACCTTTCAACCGATTTCGCAGTGGTGGATGGTATGGTATGGTGTGCTGCACCCGGTCGGTCTTTTAACCTGACATTTGCCTTGGATCGACTTCCACGTATATATGCAAAGTAACGGAGTCGCTATGGATGGGGAGGGCAAAAGTTGTACTACCAATATGGAGGGTTTGGCTTTCCGCATGGTTCTTGTTGTTTTTGTGCTCGCGGAACGAAGGCGTTTTCGGCAAGGCATCAATCATATTTTCAACTGCCGCCTTTGGGAGAAGAAAGGGGTTGCGTGCTTGCTTGCTTGCGGCCTACTATCTATGTAGGACGAGCGAATAGAAATGACAGCAGTGGGAGGGTTTCGGTGGCAGAGAGAGAAGTAGAGTCAAGGCTCTCTTGAGCTCCCTGGGAGGAGGTCATTGCTAGATCTACAAATTCAATGCCGAGAGGTAGACGTGTTTCTCCCTGCTCAAGAAGTAACAACAAATAAGACCCGCCACCCAAGGTGATGCAGAAAGTGAGTCGGCATGTACATAATGAACTGTCGATCTAGCTCCGACACTCTATTTATTGCCTTCTGACTGGAGGGTTTCACCAACCATACACTGTCCATATGTAAAGTAAAGCGCATATGGCAAGATTTCTTCCTATTTGTCCCATTTGTAATTCATCGATTACTATCTATCCCCTTTACTCTATCCCATCTGTCTCGGAGCAAGCGGAACACTAGCCTCTTTTTTGTTTTGCGTAAAGGTCAACGTAAACCCCGAGAACGCCCTGAATATGTCTATATGCTGCAAGACTAACTACCTGGTGATAGAATAAAGACGATTTGTTCCCATGAAAACTCCGAAGTGAAAAGACCTCAATCCCGCACACGATGATCCCGTACGTAACATGATATGATTGACTTGGTTTAGTTGGGAGCGCCGGGCAGCCTCTCGATAACGTACTTGCCCCGGGCCACGTTCAGGATGGGAACACCTGGAATCTTCCGGATTCTTCGGCATAAGTCCTTATCGTTGGTGGCGACGATGTATATACCTTCACGCGAGGATGTCTATGTTAGCGGGCAATCTGATCTCTCGCTGTAGTAACTAGTTGGTGGGTGGCAAGGCAAAGAAAAAACATACGGTGCTTCATAACCCTGTCGACTATACAGTCATCGGCGTAGGTTCCCTTGTGGTCGCACTCCAGGCGCTCCCAACGCTCGTCCCGTGCAATTCTCAATGCCTGTAGATACGCTGTTAGTAGCTGTTCCTGTTGATATCGTTGGACCTGACCATCGACAGCTCCGGGGGGTCACTCACAATTCTATACTTAGGCTACGACGAGGCGAAGAAGGTCAGTAACTGGTAATCTCGACGCATAGGTAGGCAAAATGGGATCGGTCGCCTATCCTAATGTCTACAGAGCCCCAAGGGGGCTCCGAGCGGATTTCCATAATCCTGGGATGTAGACCATAAAGGGGCAAGGGGGTTTTCTTACTCCCAGCTTCTCAAGCTCCTATGACGTGACTCGGCGTTAGTAGACTTCTTTATAAGGGAAGGGCCTCCAGTAAATGACGGGAGCTACACAGGGTACACATCTGCGAAGGGTGTGTATGGGTTGACTCACAGCCATAACACAGCTCGTGATGATAGGGGTACACTTGGCGTAGAGACAGTCCATCATGCTCTCGAGCATAGGCAATTTGCGCTGAACCGTGTGACCTGCGGAAATCTAGAGTCAACATTTTACTCCTTTGCACTTTCCCCGACTCAGTCTAGTCTCAGTTCTCCGAGAAGAGGCATACTTAGAAAGTTAGTATCGACCAGCACCGAGTAGGGCGGCTTCAGATTCTCGTTGAACTACATCCTCTCCATGTCAGCTATCATCCACATCCACACCAACTCGGAGTTTCTTTTCCTGCCGACTGACCTGGAAGAAGAGGTTGGAGGGCATCTGGGGCACCTCGCGGATGATGTCGTTGTTGGGCGTCTCCTTCGCCTTCACGGCGTTGGCGGCGTCTGCCTTGCCGGCATTCTCCCTCCGCCGGTTGTCACGCTTGCTGATGACCCGCTTGACCTGGACAGACGCAGAGGGAGTCAGTCAACATGTGCTTCCACCTTCCACTCCTGTCAAGCAAAGCACCTGGGCAGTGAAGTCGGTTCGTTCTTCACGGACAGACAGCCGACTGCTCGGTCTTATCGATAAGCCTTTCTCCGGACGGGACGAGATCAACGAACCTGGGCAAATTTGCGTGTCTTCTTGGCCACACCCATGGTGTTGGCGGGTTACGGCTAGAAGCTACTGGCAGATTTTTGCTTGTTTCGGGAAGTCTCGAAATAAAAATTCAAACGACGAGTTCCCTGGTTTGCCGTGGATTTTCTGAGATGTTTCAAGAATTCCGCGACGGCTATGGCAAGGCTGGCAACTTTGGCTGCAGGCACAAAATTATAGTGGATCCGAGGTCCTTATCGGTGCAGGTGACTGCCCAATGGCCGCACACCTGCAGCCTCAGCCTAGACCCCTGACCCATCTGCCAGCAGCTGGAGAAGGAGAAAAAGAAGAACCTTAACCATTAACCCTGGAACCTTGGAACCTTGGAACACCTTACGCGACACTTCGTTGCATTCGTTAACAACTACGAGGTACTGAAGTACTACGTAGGTAGCCACTGTAGCTAACTGCCGAACGCTTGGTCCATGCTTTTTAAGTATGCCTTTTAAGTATGCTTTTTAATTACTTGTATGTATCAAGACCAGCATCTCGTCGCAATGTTGAAATGTCTAATAAAACGGACAAAATTGCAGTCTATGACGACCTGTCAATATGAAGTCGGTCTATCACTCATCGGTAGATATATATGCATGTCCGATATAGCTCGTATATAGCTGCAGTGCAATAAGGCTAGAACAGCCCAGCAGAAAACAGCCCCTGGATACGATGCGATGTCTAGCTACCTATACATACTGCGTAGTAATCAGCCACGAGTGAGCATGCCTGGCCTAATCGGGCACATACGTATGCACTATTCAGCCATCGCGGCGGCCATCATGTCAGGGCTACCAAGGCAACGAACGAAATAACTTCCTACCTACATACATAGTATTGTACATACTTGGTCGGTACATAACTTGCTGTTGTGCCATCGTGTCACTACATGTCTGCACCCATCCATGATGCATCAGATGTCAGTGTCATCTAGCAGCAGTGCAGCGCAGTGCAGTTTGAAGTCGGTTGGCTGCCGCTCGAACCGGCGTGCTGGAAACAGAGACAGAGTTTTTTTTTTTATCTTCGCAGTAGTTAGTACTTCGTAGTCTCTCGTACAAAGAATCGTCACCCGTCTGGACCCTTCAACTCAGACCCTCCTGACCCTCCGACGCTGGATCTGTGCCTAAAATAGCCTATTTCGGGGCCTATTTCGTAGACTACAGCAGACTACAGCAGGCCACCAATCCACCACCGTCCTTATATGTACATACATACATACATACATATGTATGTAGGTAATGGCGGAGGGATGCAGCTGATTGGCAGCTACCTCGTCTAGGTCGTTGATGGGGGTAATAAACACGAACGATCGTTCGGCTGGGGCATGTACGTACAAGTACAAGTACCTGGCAGCCTGGGTCCGAGTAACTTGCATGTACCCTCCCACTAGAATCACTATGGACGCCCACCAAGCCGACTACGCCCGCACACATGCGCATTCCGGATACGGTACTTGACTCCAGCTTCAAGGGTTCCAAGGGCAGGTGCTCTACGGTTCAGGTATTCCCTAACGACCGCAATCCCGCTCGGCTCTGGTCGCTCGCTCCTTTTCTCTCGAGTCGCCAGGCCAGGGACGTCCATCCATCCACCATACACGATTTGTCCTCTCTCTCATTCCTTGGAAATAGCATCGTCCTCATCCTCACACCCTCATCGCCATCACCATCCTTATTGTCCTATTGCGCCATTGTGCCGCTGTTTTGGTTTTATATTTTTTAAATCAAACCCTTTTAATTTGCTCTTTTTTATCTCCCTTCCTCCTCTAGAAGTGGGCGGCCCGGCTAACAAGACGAAGCACAATGCAGGATTGAAACAGGGACCGCGCGCGTCTTGTTCTAATCCGTTTGCTGAACTGCTTTGCCTGGCCCATCACCAACCCATATTCTCCTCCCTTAGTACTTGATCAATATACATTCATTCTCTCCCTCCCCCTCCCTCTCCTTCGCCCACACTCTATACTAGTATATCACGCCTTCCCGCCCGCTCGCTATAAGTCGCCCAAGATGCGTCGACAACCGCTGTCAATGAAGCGCTCCATGCTTCTATTCGCCTTTGTCTTCTTCCTGTTCGCTACCACCGTCATTGCTCAGGATGCAACCGCAACAGATGCCAATGACGATGCGACTCCGACAACAGCCGAGACTGCCGCCGAGACTACTGCCGAGACTACCGCCGATGCTACGACTACTGCGGACGCAGGCGCTACCACAACAGCGGATAATACGGATGCCACCACGACTGATGATGCTGCGACGACAACCGATGACGCTGCGACGACAACCGATGCCACAACCACTGCAGACCCGACTACTACCGATGGTGCCACGACAACCACGGGGCCGTCGGCAGTGCCTAAAATCTCGACATCCGACACCAGCTCGGCCACCTCTGCTTCGTACAGTTATCCTGCACCTTCAGTCCCCCCGACCGATAACGCGCCGTTCATGAAGCCCAGCAAGGTGCCCGAGGGCACCTTCTTTATCGCCGTTGGCGCGGTTCTTGGCGCTTTCGGCGCTGCTATTCTCTTATGGCGCGCTGTGGTCGTATGGCAGCTCCATCGATCTGTCAAACGCGCCGCACTGGCACAGCAAATGTCCAACGACAAGCTCGCGTTCTCCGCGCCCACCGCGCCATTCTACAAATACACCGACCGCGGATCGTCGCCCTCGCTGAACCCCAGCACGGGCCGTGGCGTGCGGAGGACGCAGCGCGGCCCCATCCCCTCCTCCACCCCGAGCCAGACGAACCTTTTCTTCTCGCCCACGGCCCCGGGCGCGAACAGCGCCAGCAACCGCGAGTCGCGCTTCTTACCCTCGGGCTTCTATGCTGCTGGCGCCGCTGGTCAGCAGGGCCACGAGCATTCCATCAGCTTGACGAACCTGCGCCCGGATTCGCGCGGCCACGCACGGGCCGTTGGGCACAGTCCTCCGGATTCCCCCGCCTTCCCGCCTCGCGAACCCGCGCGCCGCAACATGAGCACGAGCAGTCTGAATTTGACCCGGCCCGTAAGCGGGCGAGCCCCTAGCGCCTATCTAGACGATTTGCTCGCTGACAACCCTGACCAATTCCCACCCCAACAACCCCCGCCTCCCAACCGTAACTCGTCGTGGGGTCAGCCCGGACACAGGCACTAAGTTTTTTGCATGGTGGTTGTGATATCGCGAGGCTTAGACAAACATTTTAGACTTGGATACAGGGGTTGTTTTACAAGAGCAGGGCGGGCCGGCCATGTGTTGTTGTGTCGAAAATACCAGCATCAATCAGGCGCTATATTTGCACATTTTCTGGCTGACTATTTATTTATCTATTGTGTTCCTACGAGGACGAGGACACGGACGAAGAGGAGGATTGGGCTAAGTGAAAGAGGCGGCGCTTGGCATACCCACGTTGTTTGTTGGTACATATCTGCCATTTTTTTGAAAGCGAAACCTACCTACTTCGGGCATCACGCTTTGGGGCTTGGATTTAAGCCCCCAGCAGTCGATCACAATCATATCGGAAACGGAGTTTTCACGGCGTTCACGGGAGTTCGGAGGGCAAGACAGACGGACGGACGGACGGACGGTCGGTCTGGTCGGTCTGGTCGGTCTGTCCTGTGTTGGATGACTACTACATTACGTAGGTGTAGCTCTATAGTGTTACAGTGCTGCAGTGTTACAGGTAAAAAAGGTTGTGCTGTGTTGTGTTGCGTGGTTGCGGATGTACATAGTTTCTCCCGGCGCCCGTAACCAACCAACCAGCCAACCAATCGACCAATTTAATCAACGAGATACTACCAACCCACGCAGTTCTGTGTCTATTTTTGTGTCTTGAAGATGCTTGACCTTGTTCTGCGCTGTACATGTAGGGGCTGTACGGTTGGTTTGCTGGTTTGCTGTCTCTGTATGAATCACTTATCACTCGTTCCAACGAGCGAGGGTTTCACCATTTCCAGCCATACAAGTACCTATGTCGTCAACGTGCCTGCTTGCGTATGCATGCATCGCGCCCCTTTTTATATTACCGTGTAACAATGGCGTAAAACAAAAACAAAACTACATACATATAACAATCTCACCGGGCTTTACCCATACTATGACTTCAGGTACACACACACACAGCATATGTTTATCTCATAGTCTATACCACGCGACAGATGAGATGCCCGGTTTAAGAAAGGTACGTAAGGTGAGTGAGTAAGATGGGCGAGGTAAGGAAGTACCATCCATGCATATGAATAATGCCTATGAGCATGAGAAGCCAGCCTTACCACACACAGGTACATGTAGGTAGCCAGCCAGCCAGCCAGCCGTGCGATCGAGCTACCACCCACCAGAGTATGAATAGGTGGCCGTGAAACACTGTCGTACCGACCTCGCTCATGCAGCGGTCCGTCCCATCCAGTCCGGCACTGTCGGTGTCTCCTTGTCCCACGAGGCCGTAGACTACCTAGTCTAGACTAGTATCTCAAAAACAAAACAGACAAGGCAAAACAAATCTTCGAGAAATCAGATTCGGCGGTGCTGCTATTATATACCCATGTGTGGCTGGCTGGCTATAAAGATGGGATGGATGGAAAGGTTTCTTTCTTCCTAGCCGGCGTGTCTATTGCTTGTGTGCAATGCGTTCCTGAAGCTGCCTTTTCCCGGCTGTTGGAGTCTGGACTGTTGATGATAATGACTTGATATCAGCCAGCTTCTTGTTGTTGTTTGCCAGCCAGCCCCAGACGGCCAGTCAGTCATTCCGTTAGCCGACTGTAGTTGTGATCCGTCCCGTTCCGTTCGTTTGTCAAGATTACAGTAAGTAGTAGGTATTGGCAGTGTCCGGATAGATAGGTCCAATCGGTGCATATAAGTCAGATGTCCATATGCCTGGATGTATGAGTATCCGGCTGGTCGGAGTTCGAACCTCAACGACATGTGAGAATCAGTAAGTCATCATAAACGATAGCCGCCAAACCTACCAATCATCTATCCATCCCACCCGGCTCTTGAGAGGGATCGGGTCGGAGAGCAGAGCGGGAATTTGAATCTGACCGACCTACGCCACCCCCTCTAGTCATCAATAGGGATAGGGGGGGGAAGTCAACAGGAATGTCGTGCTCCCAGGAGCGATGGCGAGCTCACTTCATCATCGGTCATTATAAATCATCACGCCAACCATCCCATCAATGCAACATGGGAGGGGGAGGGGATAGAGGCACGGATGAATTTGATGGATGCATGGATGCCCGGATGGAGTGCTGAATGTATCTTGGGATAGACAGATATGTGGAAGGAAGCATAGAACCACTTCATTGGATCTGTAGAATACCTGGGTATGAAGAAAGCCATAGTAGTAACTATAGGAATTACTCGCCTTTCTCTGCTTCTTTTATCTCAATTTATTCCTCCTTGCCATCCACCCATCTCTTATAATTCGCTTATACGTATGAAATCCCCATGCTTGTAACATACTGGCATGCTCCTGAGCCTGTGTTTTTACGACCATCAACGATATATATGAAGGAGGTAGGTATGTATGTCCTTCAGCCAAGACGGTTGGGTCCGACTGTGACGAATAACAAGAGCAAATACCCACCAAGTATGCATGCCCAGACTTCTCCTTCATTATCGCCTATATACAACACGCACGTAACTACAAGGAGCAGACCCGAAGCTTCCGGTACGACCATCGACCATCGTACCACACATATATATGTGTATACCATATTTCAGTTTATTGCCGCCGAATACCTATCTATTCATAATCAGCTTCACTATTCACTTGCATCGCAGCAGCATCATTACCATACAAGTCTGCCTATATTACTTATACGTATGTAGGTAGTTGCTCGCCTCGTCTTGGAACGCGTACGACGGACGTCAAGGGATTCTCTATATGTATGGATGTCCCTATCCAACATCCTTTCTAGCCATGCCCGCTTGCTGTTTTCTTTTTGCTCCAAATATTAACCTGGGCACGTGCCTTTCATACCCGCCGTCTATATAAATCTTTTGTTCTCCCCCCTTCTTTCCATTATATGCATATGAATATTAAACCCATCATTCGTCATCCATCGTCCATCCTTCATCGACTATGCATCAGCAGTTCCAGCTCCTGAGCCAGACGCCTCACCACTACCACCACCACCACCACCAGCTTCAATAGCCTTCGCCGCCGCCATAATATCATCCTCCCTCACACCGCTTCGATCGCACATGCTGCGGAAAATGCCGCTCCCTCCATCCTTCCGATACAGGTTCAGCGGCGTGTCCAGCTCGGCGATACGCCCCCCGTCGAGGACGCAGACGCGGTCGTAGCCGACGATGGTGCGGAGGCGGTGGGCGATGCAGAGCAGGGTGCGCCCCTGGAAAGCCGCCGCCATGGTGGCTTGGATCTTGTCGTCCGTCTCGACGTCGACCGACGACGTCGCCTCGTCACACACGATGATGCGGCTGCCCCGCACCAGCGCCCGAGCTAGCGCCATCATCTGCCGCTGGCCCAGCGAGAAGTTCAGCCCATCCTCCTCGACTGCGCTGTCGAGGTGAATGCGCCCCGCCGCCTGGTCCTTGTTGCTGTTCTCGTTGCTGTCATCGTCGTCGTTGTTGTTCGCGCCTTTGTTGTCGCTGTCCACGACGTCCTCCGCTGGTACGAGATCGGCCTGCCGCAGCGCCGACCAGAGGACGAGGTCGGTGTGCTCGCCGAACGGGTCGAGGTTGCTGCGGACTGTGCCGCGGAATAGTGTGGGGTCCTGTGGGATGATGGCGAGCCGCGACCGTAGGTCGTGCAGGCCGAGCGTGGAGATGTCGACCCCGTCGATGTAGATGTGGCCGCCCGAGAGCTCGACGAGACGGAAGAGTGTCGACATGATGGAGCTCTTGCCCGCACCCGTCCGCCCCACGATCCCGATCCGCTCCCCGCCTTTGACGTGCATGGTCAGGCCCTGGAGCACCAGAGGCAGACCAGCACGGTAGCGCATCTCGACGTTATCGAAGATGATCTCGCCCTTCTCCGGCCACGCCGGGCGCACTTCCACCGTGTGCTCGGGCGCTTCCTCTTCCAACTGCGTGCCATAGTACTCGATGCGCTCCACCGCGTTCATCCCGTTCTCTACCTCGGCCAGCTGCCGCACGGTGAATTGCAGCATCTGGACAATGGAGAGGATGTAGCTGAGCACCAGGCCGCCTATGGACGGGTTCACGGAGAATCGAGAAGTCACCACCAGAATAGCCGTCGCGAACACCAGCGCGTTTCCGATCACATCAAGCCTCAGAGATAACCAACGCTGGTTCGAGAAGGTCAGGTAATACGCCCCATTCATATCGTCGATGGCCTTGCGCAGATCCGCCACGAATCGGTCCTTAAGTCCGTAAGCGCGGATGGAAGCGACACCGGTCAAGCCCTCGCCGAACTTGGCGAACACAACGGACCGCAGCACCGATTCGAAACGTTTCACCTCTCGAGCCGAGGCTCTGTAGTAGGAAGCCGCCATCACGAAGAGCACGGACAGCGGCGCCAGCGCAAGAGCGAACCAGTGGAAGTACGCAATGATGAGAGCGAAGACGGAGACAATGGTCACCAGCGTCATGAAATACATCCTCATCGCATCCGTCAAGTTATTATCCATCACGTCAACATCCCTGGAAAACCGATTGGTTATACGACCCAGCGGTGTTGTATCGAAGAACGACATGGGCGCCCGAAGCGTTCTCTCCACAGCTTGCCTGAGCAGTGCCTTGCTGGCGTTGGTGCCGAATACGGCCAGCAAGATGGAGAATGTGAACATCAGTAGCGCTTGGGCTGTCCCGAGACCTGCATACACGCCGATGTAGGCACCTACGGAGAGGCCAAGGGCATCAGACGTCCAGAAGGAAAGCCAGAGACTCGTCATGATGTTGGAGCCCTGGGAGACAACCAGGAAAAAGAAGATCACCAGCGCGTTCAACAGCGAACCCGAGGCGCGAACATAGGCCGTATAGACAGACCACGGTACACTGGCGACAGCACGTTCTTCTGCTTGCATGAGCGCTTGGCCACGCCTTTTCTTCTTCTTGTCCTTGGGTTGCTCGGACGTCTTATCAACAGCTGCCTCGCCTTTCTCCTGTTCTTCCTCGACTGCAGTGGTCTCCATGAGGTGCTTGAATCCGGCGTCGTTGGCCATCAAGTTGTCAAAGGTGTCGACGGCCTGGATCTTGCCATTTTCCATCCAAATGATGCGGTCGCAACGGTTCAGAACCCACAGCTGATGGGTCGCGAGGATCCGGCACTTGTCTTTGAGGAGCCCAGTGATTGCATTGTCGAAAATGTGTCGACCTACGTGCGCATCCACGGCGCTCAGCGGATCGTCCATCAGCACGATATCGGCATCGAAGTATATGGCTCTTGCGATGTTTAGCCGCTGCTTCTGACCTCCGGATATCGTGATGCCCCTCTCCCCAATCTCTGTTGCATCACCGTCGGGTAACATGTCGAGATCTTGCTGCAGCGCGCATCTATCTCCAGCATCATTAGTACCACGTCATACTTCGGTTCATCCTGGGAGAAATCACTTACGCTTTGATGACTCTCTTATACCACTCGCGGTCCATCTCTTTACCAAACAAGATATTCTGCCTGACCGTAGCATTTTGAATCCATGCGTATTGAGGACAAAAAGCCTTTGAGGCTCCAAAGACAACCTCGCCGGATGTTTTCCGCATGTCGCCGGCGAGAGCGGCAAGTAGAGATGTCTTTCCACTACCGACACTACCGATCACGGCAACGAGTTCGTTGCGTCCGATCTCTAGATTCATGTGTTGAAGCTTGAAGGCCACCCGCTCCTCCACTAGGGTGCTCGCTGTGTCGTCTGAGCTTTCCTCTGCAGAACCGGCGGCGCCAGACTTGTTGTTTTCCGATGTAACCGGGACCTTCTTAGATCCCTTCTTTGGGGTTTGGCCAGCGTTGTTCATGGCAGCCGAGTCGGCCGGGTCCTGGGTCGGTGTCCTCTCCCACGTAAAGGAAGCATCGCTCATTGTGATAGCATTCTCGCTCTCAGGATTAAATTCGGCATGCTCCTCTTGCTCCTCTGACAGCATAAACTCTTGTATACGTTGAAGTGACTGCCAAGCATCTACCACCTGGCCGATGACAAGCGGCAACAAATTGAGCGGTAGCCGCAAACCGTTGAATAGGGCGAGTGAAGAGAAGACTGCTGCCGGCGCCAGGCGGTTGTCGGTGAGCGAATAAGTGATAAACGAAAGCATCGAAGCATAGATCGGGAGAGACATGCTAACAGCATTGATAGCGTTTCGGATGGCGAGGAGCACTTGGATTCCTCGTATCTCACGGCCTCGGATTTCGCTGAGGCGTTCCTTGAACGCGCTCTCCCAGCCGAAATACTTGACGAACCTGATGGATGACAGGATCTCCTGGGTAAGGCCCACGCGCTGATCAGTGATCTTGTTGATGCGAGTTCGACGCCGGAATAGAAGCCGGATAGCTCTGGTGAGTGCTGGCACACCAATGACAAGGAGCGCAAATCCAGCAAGGGCACTATATGATAAGTTTACAATCAACAACACAAGGGTGATGATGCAAATGACTGGCCCAGTCCAAAGCATGTGGAACAGTGCGGAAGCCTGGTCCAAACGGTAGGTGTCGACGCTCATCAAGTTGACGATCCGGCCATTGCTCCAGCCAGTTCCGTCACCAATGACGCCGGACTTCCCGGGTTTATTGGCATCTTTCTTTGACTTATGACTCTTGCCTTCCTTTTCTTTCTTCTCATCCCCTTTGGTACCCTCCTCTGCTGGAGCCTCAGTCACCTCCTTACCGCCGGCTTTGGCCCGTCCGGAGAGCACTAGGGATTTCTCAAAGATCAGACTGATCAGAACAGCTCGCGTCTGACCGCCGATCAACATGCCGCGGTAGATGAAGTGGGTGATGCCCAGACTCTGGCACATCTGCATGAGGGTCACGCCGAAGGCCAGTCCGATGCCAGGGCCTATCGCCGGCGGAGGTTGCCCGCTTTGGGAAGCATTCCACGCATCCTGGGCAAATTGGATGAGATAGCGAAGGGTAAAAGGGGAAACAACCTGAAATATAGACGAGCAGAGCGAGCAGAACCCGCCGAGCCAGAACTCGAAAAAGAACGTCTCGTGCATAGCCCACAGTAGAGGGTACTTGTCACCATTCTTGAGTCGCCTTTCGAATGATGCCCTGGCCTTGGTTGTCATCTTCTCGGCCGACCTGTTCGGATTCACGGCCCAGATATCATTTTCGGTTAACGGCCGCTTGTACCCGGTCTAGTTTTGGTGAGCATATGTGGCTAAAAGGGGGGGTTTTCTATACAAGCAGAGTTGACCTACGCTCATCAAAGGTGCCATCCAGTGGAAGGTCAAAAGGCTGAAGACACTGGCGCCATACTCCCTAGAAACTTGTCGTTCCTTGGGAACGGGTGGAATAGAACCCCATCGTAGTGGATTCGGCGTCTTATACCACGGCTTCTGAGGCGGCGGCGGGGCCACTGATGCTCTTGTGGTAGTCCGGGTAAGACCGCTGGCATCTGTTGCGTAGCTCTGAACGTGATTCAACTCCGCTCTCTCGGCGCGCTTCTCATCAGGTTCTTCCTGCCTCCTGATCTCCTCCTCGGGGTCGCCATTGTGTGATATAGGGGACGATGGCTCAGACTCTGCTATGGCATCGACCTCCTTGTCCAGACTCTCCTTGGCCATATCTCGACGAGCAACTTCTGAGGTAGATGCCAAGACCGGTCAATTCAGCCCTCCGAGTAGTGTTCTGTACAGGCAACTCCAGCGAAGCTGTATATACAATAGAGTATATACCCCCTAAGTGATGCCGAGAGTTTTTTTGCTAGGCTCGGAGATAAGCGGGGGCCTCGGGACTGAAACCGGGGCGGTTTCCAAGCAGGCAGAGCAGAGGAGCAATCTTTGTAAGAATGACGCACACGGGAGTGTCTTGAATATGGTTCAGTCTAGGTAGTGGTTGCGACAACTCAAGCCAGGCCTTATGATCACGAACAAAGAGCAAGACGGTTCTTGTAGACGGGGTTCATGTCCAGGTCAAGAGGTACGGTATTAGACTAGTCCGGAGTTCCATGGATGAGAGAAGAAGCAAGCAGGTATAGGTATGGGTATAGGTATAGGTATAGGCAGTAAGTAACAATAAGCCGGAGGTGGCGGGGAACTTAAGGGGAGTAAGAGCCAGTCGAACCCCGGGATCAGTCAGACAGACAGACAAGTCGGTAGCCAGCAACAAGGGGAGCAAACGACCGAACGACCGAACAAACAGAGTCTGATGGTTCCAGGGTTGGCTGCAGGGACCTCTCCAGACAGACGGTGACCGGCAAATCGGATACACTCAAGCTTTTTTCCTGCTCGTACATACGACCAACCTAAGGCACAGAGGACGGGAAGTACTACGAAAGAAGCGTGCATGGATTCCTGGAATGGCATGGACGATGGGCGATGAGCGGGCCCCGTATCATGTCTGTCTGCATTCCAGTCCATCCCACCTACCCCAAGGTTGTCTACCACCCTATATGTCTCTTAGCCTTTAGGTAGGTGCTATGTGGTAGTATTCGTATGCAGTGTGAGCAGGTAAAGCCGGGTTGCTAGTTACCGTAGGTATTATAGGTATCTAGGTAGGCACTCTGTTACGTAGTCTGGTCCGTTCATGCCTTCCCTAGGTACTACTGGTTGGTAATCTAGACAGGGACATACAGAGTCCGGGTAGTACTTACAGACATAGTAGTTACGTCTCGCCCTCAACAGCTGGAACTAAACTATGATGCTTCGACTTTTTTTTCTCGAGGCGGCCCCGCAACCCGGCTGGGAGCTGTGAATGGGCAATGGACCGCCAGACGGGCAGGGCATGTCATGCAACTACTAGTATTGTACGTACAGTAGTAGGTCCCTCCTTCCGTGCCCCTCGGCTGCTCTAGCTTTGCTGAATCAGGCAATACCTTAGGTAGGTAATAAATCAATTGATAATATAATAAATACATCGGACTCTGTCTGCGAATGCTCCCGTCGCTTCTCGATCTTGCGGCGGAGATAAGCTGGTTTAATCCCTGACCAAACTTTAACTATCAAACGAACCGAACCAGACCGCTCGGCCACTTACGCGGAGACATAGTCTACGGCTTATTAATAATCAAGTATAGCAGTTCAACCTTAAGATCGACCAGGCCAGCCAGGTCAACCCTTAACTAGTGCTGGACTATAGTCTAGGTAGTTCCAAGGTTGTTATGACTTGGGTTTCGCTGTCCTTGTTGAGTATATGTCACCCGCCGAATGACTAAAGACGGATTTCCGATGCGATCAAATTGCGGCATTCCGGCATTCGCAGATGGTAGTACGGGTAGTTACGTAGGTGGTGATACTTTACGAAGTACTTAGCGACGTTACATCTCGACGTTGTGACTCTTGTTGTCGGAAAGCGAGAGAACCTGCAAGTGGCTGCTCGGACACTAAAAATCTCCGAGCCGTCATCTTCGCAGCCTCGAACTTCGTACAAGAGCTGGAGGTAACCACTTACGTCTGCACTAGGTAGTCAACTGCTTCGTAGACCGTGTTGCCGCCGTATATCGATCCACAGCGGGATTCGGAATCCCGCTCCAATCCCTACCGACATGCAGGTGCTGTGCCTTCAAGTCGGGGCCGACTATCTGCGCATAGGTAATCGGCAAGGACCAGATCAAAGGCCCGACTTAGGAACATTCCAGATCGATTCTTGCTTTCTTTCTTTCCCTTCTCCGTACTATCAACTCCCACCTCCCGAAACCGGGTACTGTTATGGTGCGGCTAGATACAAATACAAACATAGTTAGGGGTAGGCATCCTATGTAGCTTGAGTATTTGATACTAATTACTGCTATATAACGGCCGCATACTGCATAGCCAGTCTACTCTCTCATCTGCCGTAGTGACAAAAGGATGAAAGGGGGTAGGCCGAAGAAAAGGGGGGAGTAGCGTCGTATTTTGGATTTTACTGATAGACAGCTCGTCACACCGACAACACGATACAGATTATATAGACTTCGTATGATCACGGCTACACATATGATGACTCCTAATAAAAGCCCTATCCTAAAACAGTGTTGAAGTGTTGTCCAGGCTCGTTATGAAAAACCAATGAGGGCTGGTCATTTATTCAGCATACCGACGACAACACTTCTCTCTATCTATACTTGGCTGTCCGAGGATACCTATCATCGATCCATTGCGAATCATATATCCAGGAACACTTAAGCATACACCTAAGCATGGAGTTGACAAGAGCGTCATGCATGTATGACACAGAATCCAAGTACTATCCAGAGTCGTCATGTGGCCCGGAGAGCCTCAAAGAAAAACAATAGGGGCTAGTTAGTCATTAGGAGGAACTAACAGTGGTCGTTCCAACCACTCCATCATACCGACCCTCGACATAAATGTCAGAGATAATCCCGTCAAGTCAATATCGCTACCACATGCTCGCTTCATTTCACTAGGTACGTTGTGCTTGAGGAGATAACTACACACACGCACACACACACACACACACACACACACATAAATATACATAGACACAACAATTAAGTTACGTTGGAGCTTGCCTTCATTGGTGTTAATGTCCTTCGTGAATTATGGTATGTTATTACTTGAGATGTTTACTTCATAGTAGTAATGCCATCCCAGCCAACGCAAAAATAAATATCTATGTAGCGTAGAGGAGGTAGCTCGAACAAATACCTGGTGTAGGTATCCTCCACAAGCCGATGCAGCCTCCCTTTTTATCGCCCCTGCGTAGACGCCGTTTTGCCTTGCCTTAGCCAGGCCCATCGTTCCATGAAAACATCATTTTGGTTATTGGTACATAACAATGTAAAGCCAGATATCCCGGGGGGGAACCCAGTCCCCCAACGCCTCGCAACGGGGTTCACCTCGGTCCTCGTGTACCTATGAACCCTGATCAATACCTAGTCTCCGGGCTAGTCTCTGGCCGTGGTGGGCAGTTAATCATCACTTGCATCCGAGCCATCGTCGTCGAGACCCAGAAGCGTCTTATCGACATCGTCCAGCTCTTCCTCCTCACCCCCCTCTTCGCCGCCACTTGCGATGCCTAATAGTTCTTTGGAGATATCGTCGAGGTCATCGGCATCTTCCATGGGGACGTCGCCGTTAGCGTCCCCGTTCACCCTGGACTTGGCCGCTCCTCTCTTGCCCGCACCGCCCTTGCCATCTAACTCGGCATAGCGTTCTGGCGTACCATCATCCGATAGCCCATCAGCTGGGTTCTTGAATGGTGCTACAACGCTCGAGTCTGGCCGGTTAAGCCACCGCCTAAGCCGCCGATTGGCCCTTCTCAGAGACGCAGCATACGAGGTGAACTCCTCTCCAAAGTCATCGTCCTCTGTGCTGAGCTGACAGAGCCCGCCAAAGCCTCTGTCTTTAAAGGCCGCATGACTTTTGTCCGAGGCAAACATTCGATACTCCTCGTCGTCGCTGTCCGCGAACGGATCGCCCATTGCATCAAGGCGACGCTTTGCACGCATGACTATACCTTCCTGGCGGCGAACCCTCCGGGACTTATGGTGCTCCCTGCGCAGGCCACGGTCAAGGATATACTCGACACGTTGGTTGCGATTTCGCTCTACGGCTAGTTGGTGTGCCGTGGGAGGACGCGGCTTGCGCGGGACTATACCGTCGACCACATGAGGACTGCCCCCTGCTGGGGAAGAACCCTCGAAGATCTGATATTTCAGGCTGCCAGCGCCCCGGCGTCCGGTACTATTGGCGCCGAGACGCGCTAGCGCCCGCGGAGGCGGCGTAGATCGAGTGCTATCCAGGTCCGATTCGTGCTTCGAAGGTCGTATCCTGGGGAGAATAGCGGCCGTAGGTCCTTCCTCAGCCAGCAGCCGACTTCTCGAGCCACGCTTAGTCTGGTGGTCGGCCATGTAAGCCTGATCTGCGGCTATGATCTTGGCCCGATGATTCTGTTTCTCACGGCCAAAATCGAGCTCCTCCTGTGGGTCGATATTCTCTGCAGCTTCCTCCTCAGGCGTCATCTCCACCAGCTTCGGAACACCTTGGTTTGCTACATCGGTTCCGTAATCAACGCCAGCGCCGAAAGGATTTTCCTCGCACCCTTCTTCGGTAAAGTCAGATTCAAGATAGAACCACATTAACCACAGGAAAGCCCTAGCCCTTGATGGACTGGAATATTTGGTCTTCATAACCAGGTCATGGAACTCCAGCCCGGCAGGGAAATGCAATTCTGCAACATGAGATGCCTGTTGGCAGAGGAGAAATATAAGGTTGACCGGATTCGTTCTTGGCGGGTCTTTCGACTTGAATTCGGCCAAATCGCGGGGTTCTGGCCGGTCCTCAGCGGCGCCCTTAAGGATCGACTTTAATCTCGGAGCATCTTGCAACTGCTTATAGGCAGTGGCATCTTGATGCGCTTGTAGGGATGGGATAGCGTGGTATGTGCGGAGCTGGGCTCGCATTTCGGGGAAGACTAATTACAACCAATACTGTTAGTTTGGACAACGGAAGAGGGAAGGATGTAGAGAATGCCGCACAGTTCAGTGTGGTGTTCATTCGACCAACGTTGACTAGTAGACAGACCATAGCCATGCCCTTGGCGGCCTCTCGGTCACTAAGCAATTTGTCGCGAAGAACTTTGCTGGTTTTACTGCTTCTAGCCATAGTGTCGATGTACAAATCGGCAAAATTCTGCTTCTGGCCTTGGCCTTTCTCGTAGTTGTTGGTGAAGACCTTGTATTCGTCGTCAAAGACGGCTCGAAGGAAGTCGTATTGTATATCTCGTCTCCATAGAGGTTCGCCATCGTCCTTCTTTAAATGTCGTATTTTGCCGACCGATGAGAATGGACCCCCAGCCGCGCCTGAGGCACCAGCAGCAGAAGTACCAGTCTTGGACTTCCCTCGCTTGGTGCCATGCGCAGAGCCGGGCTCTATCATGCTCGACTCGAAGTGATCGTTGGGTGTACCGTCTCTAGGAACTTCACTAGATGCTCGCGAAGAGCGGCTACCTTCGGGAGACTCATCTCTCGATGTCATGGTGGATGCTACCGACCGTATGGCCACTGTTTGGGTAATGAGTATCGGTTATCGAGAGTTTCGCGCGATTTTAGAAGGATATGGAAGAAGCTATATCCATAGGTGATTATTGGCATGTGTCTAGTTGCAAGGGGAGGGGAGAGGATGCAAGTGCCAAAGAAGAAGAGTGCGAAAGAATGGGGTGAGGATAGGAACAGAAAGTGTCGTCTCCAGGTTTATGTTTATGAACAAGCCTGGTAGCTTGTCATTCTGATGGAGGGCGAATTAGATTGTAGTGTAACGTTGATGGCAATGGTAAAGAATGAAGGTACCTAGCAGCCTAGGTAAGGTATTGTACCTGGATTATGTATGAGGGCAATTGATTACAATGTGAAAGGGCTGCCACTACTTATGCCCAGGTAAGTGGAAGGAAGAAGGTACGGAGAAGGCAGGATTCATACCCAAAACCCAGGCGGGAGAATTGCGTGAATAGGGAATACCTGCAGGCAGGTAGTGAATGGGCAATGGGCAATGGGCGGGCGGATGGGCAGATGCGCAATTGATTGAATTTGGGAGCTACCACTGGCCGGTCGCGTTGCTTGACGCTCCAGCGCTCGTAAGGCTCGGAATGCTTCAGCCACTTTCCACTTTCCACTTTCCAAGGTCCCTTGTAGCCCGACCCACATATTCCTTGTACACGCATAAGTAGCTACAGATGCACTTATTGAACATAAGACTGTCTACTCTTCTTATTACATAATTAGTAGCTTCTTGTTTTTCGATAGTCTAGGTACCTAGGTACATATTATAAAACGTAAACACGTATCTAGGGACCTTAGATACGCAATGTCAAAGAGTATGGCGGGCAAATAAATACCTAGGTAGGTAGATATAGAGGCAGTATGACTGTTATGTTGGATAAGTAGTCATGGGATAATGTTGAATGTTCCGTGTTGCTCAAGTGCTTGCAATATCAAAATTGAAGGCAGGACAGTCAGCATACCTATGGAAGTCTCATCTCGATGACACTATCACCACCACTTCACATTTTAGAACACAGCACATCGTTGCATTACGTCGGGCATATAGAACATGAAACTCTTTTTTTATTGGGAGTTCTCAGTCCACCGCAGAATGGTGGATCCATATGCTGCGTCCACCACAGCATAGAGAAGCTGAAAGGCCTCGAAAGCGTCTCGGCCGCTATCTGCAAAAGCACTACATCCCCTCTGCCTGTAATTTGCCCAGCCAGATGAAATGCCTTAAACTTTTCCACATGCCAAAACCATGAAAGCGCACATCAAAGCAGAACGAATCCTCTGCCTCGCAAAGAAAAGCCACGAGCCTGTGCCTATGCCTATGCCTATGCCTTGCTCGCCTGCTCGCCAAGATGCCCTTCGTCCTGTCGTCAAGCGTTGCGTCCGAGATTACCATTCTATCTTCATTGCCCTCTATGATAAGAGCCCCCCTTGCCGTGGTGAAAGCTCCTTTGCCAGAGCCTTACCAATCAGAGAACCGAGAATTCCACTTTTGTCTATGAATATGCCATCAACAAAACCGCGGCTGGGCGAACACATGTCCTTTCGCCCCCTTCCTATGTAACCGCAGTAGGGCTTCGTGCCCCCTTCCAAAGGGCAAAAGCAGGTGTATCGAAGCCGAGACCGTCATCGTCGTAAAAAAAAGGAGCTCACCGATCCACCGGGACCGGTCAACTTCTATGCGATGAATGTCTCTCTAGGGTATCTTCGTCAAGGCAAGTAGTTGGCCTCGAAGCGTCTCATGAGGCTGCTCGCATCAGGCCCTCCCACGTTCGTCTATGGGTATCAAGCGTGGAGGAGGGCTGCAGCCGAAACAAAGACAAATGCCGTCTATCATATGCTAGAGTCCTGCGCCCGAGGACTCGAACCTGCCGATCCTGACTCGAGGGCCAGAAGTCATATCTGCCGTAGAAGGAAGTATGCCGGGAAGTGTCGAAGAAATGCCGAAAAGCTCTTCGCAGATAAAACACAAAAAAATTAACGAAACCGGAAAATTGAGAAATGTAACGTCGGCGTTACTCATGTACGTGGCATAGGTAAGCCTAGACCACTGCATCTAGCCCGTGGTGTCCGAAAAAAAGAAAAGGGACTGATCGGGCTTTGGTAGTCGAGGCGAAGTTTACCACCAGGAGGCTTGGCCGCCAGGTCCACTAGGGTTACCATAGCTGCCGCCGCCGTAGCCGCCACCGCCAGCGCCTCCGCCGAAGCCGCCGCCAGCACCGCCGCCGCCTCCACCATAGCTACCACCCGCGGGAGGACCGCCGTAGCTACCGGAGAAACCACCCTGAGGGGGACCGTTGAAGCCGCCACCGAATCCAGAGCCGCCGCCGCCGCCACCGCCGCCGCCGAACTTGCGGAAGTCGCGGTTAGCGCCTTGGCCACGGCCCCGTCCGCCTGATCGACCGCCACGGCCGCCACCACCACCGAACGAACTCTCCCGAGCGATGGTCTCAAGGAAGGCGGGTACCTCTTGGTTAGCTTCCTTCAAGAGCTCGAGGAGGTCTCGCACAACACCACGGTTGCCGCGGTTGAAGAAGGCGGTGGAGTGACCAGTGTTTCCTGCACGTCCGGTACGACCAATTCGGTGAACATAGTCATCAATGTCGGTGGGTAGGTCGTAGTTGACAACGTGGGTGACGTTGGGAATATCCAAACCACGAGCGGCAACTGCTGTGGCAACCAAGATGGGGCATCGGCCATTGCGGAACATTTCCAAAGCACGCTCACGCTCGCGTTGAGTACGGTCTCCGTGAATGGAGGTGGCGGGGAAGTTTTGGTTGATGAGGAAGTCGGAAAGCGAGTCAGCCATACGCTTCGTTTCAACGAAGATCAAAGTGAGACCAGCACCGTGGGTGTGCAGGATGTCCAGCAGGACAGAGCGCTTGTCGACATCCTCGACGTACTCGACCTTCTGAGTAATGTTCTCGGACGTGGAACCGACACGACCAACCGAAAGGAAGACGTAGTCCTTGAGGAAGTCACGGGCTAGCATCTGAATATCCCGCGGGAAAGTGGCCGAAAACATGAGCGTCTGGCGGTTCTGGACGGGAGGCATGTCCTCGCCCTCGACGATACGACGAATCTGGGGCTCGAAACCCATGTCAAGCATTCGGTCGGCCTCATCAAGAACAAGGTACTTGATGTTCTGGAGGGAGATGCGGCCTCGCTCTATGAGATCGACAAGACGTCCAGGAGTGGCGACCAGGCAGTCACAGCCACGCTCAATTTGGCGAAGCTGGGAGCCAATGTCGGCACCGCCGTACACAACGCAGGGCCGGACCCAAGAGCGATAGGCGAATTTGCGAGACTCCTCGTAGATCTGAGAGACAAGCTCACGAGTTGGGGCGAGGATCAGCGAAGTAGGGTACGCCTTACGCTGGCGACCATAGCCACCACCGGCACCACCGGCAGGCATGGGCGACGGGCCAGTCTGGAAAGCTTGCGAGAGAATCGGGAACAAGAAACCACCCGTCTTTCCAGAACCGGTCTGGGCACAAGCCATCAGGTCACGACCACCCATGACAATCGGGATCGAATACTTCTGGACGGGCGTGGGTACTTTGTAGTGTGCGAGCTCAATGTTGCGGATCAGATGATCATCAAGAGGAGGGTTGCTGAAGGACAAAACAGGCTCGGGGACATCGTGACCAGAAGCCTCGACAGGAATGTCGTCGTACTTCTCGAAGTTGATTCCGGTGTGTTGCTTCGAGGGGTCGTCAGGGGCGCCAAACAAGTCGCGCTCCATGCGAGGATTCGGGGGGCCAGGAATGTGCTTGCCATCACGCCACTGTCCGTCACCGGAGCCTCTCGCGTAACCGCCGCCGCCGCCACCACCAGCACCACCAGCGCCGCCAGCACCACCAGCACCTGGGTTGCCATATGCATTGCGGTCGAAACCACCTCTGCCACCGTAGCCTTGGTGGCCGCCGCGCGCCTGCGGTGGTTGCTGCTGAGGGAAGTCATGGTTGGGACCATTCCAACCTGCCGGGGAAGGGCGGGCATCGAAGCTGTTGTTACTGGACAGACTGGAAGTCAGTAATTACTCAAGAGACGGGGAAAATGGCATTGCATCTTCAAGCCAGAAGGCAACGACATCTAGCAGGGAGGTTACGAAGATAGTGGAAATGGAGATTGAACTTACCCAGCCCAAGCGCTGTTGTTCAAACCATTAATGGCAGCAGGCGAGGGGCCAGGAGCGGGACCCGGGCCCGGGCCCATGGCGGCGTTACCGCCTGCGCCCATCTTGCCTCGCATGTGAGGAGGGATGTAGGAACGGGGACCGTTCTGCTCGTTCAGATTCAAACCACCCATGTTGAGTTGATCAGCCATGTTGGGAAGTGATCAAGGGAGGATTGTATTGACGGAATATTGTCGAGTAGAATAGATCGATATCCGGTATGGGGTAGGGGCTGTTGTGTGAATGGTGTGGAAGAAATTTCTTTCGTATGAACCAGACCAGGGCGTTGTCACTGTAGAGAAGAAGTGAACAAAAATCTCCTGCAAGCGGAGTGGAAGGATGGAAAGATGGAAAGTAGAGGAACAGATAAGATTAAATCTATGAAGGCTCCCAAGATGATAAAGGAACCGTCGAGATGTAATGATGTTGCTGTTCCGGATGGGAAGTTGCGGATGGGTAAGGGTGAAAAGGGTTGATCCAGAAGGAAAGAAGAGGCAGGAAGGGACAGAAAGTAACTGCGGTCTCTCTCGGTCAGAAAATTATTAGGTAGATAGAGATGCTATTCGTTGGTGATAGTTGGAGTGCTGTAGATCACAAGCCGTGCACACACACTCTCCCTGTTTTTTATGATCACGTCTGGAACAGGCGAAATCTCTAAACGCCTTCAAGATTCCTCTAGAAAAGAAGAAAATGAAAACCCGGGTGTTTTCAAAAGGAAAGAGAGAGAAGACACTCTCTCGGGGTAACTGCAAGTGTTTGATCTCAGGTGGGAGGGAAAAAGTTCTCAAGGGTAGGGGGAGGGAGGGGAGATTTAAAAGTGGCAGAAGTGATAGTCGATTTTGCTGGGAGCAGTGGGAGGCGAAAAGATTTAGTCCCTAGTTTTTAGGGCCCTGGGGCTGCGGGCTTGCGGGCTGCTGGTTGCCAGGGTTTGGTTTTCCGCCTTCTAACGGTTTTCAGTGGTAGAAGCCCAGGTAATTATGGGGCACGAAGGTGTGTAGGTGCAAGTACATACATCGGGTGTCTGATGTACCTACCTAATGGTACCTAGGTAGGGATGTATGTAGGTTTGTGGTTCTATCTGGCAGTGAACAGCAAGAATTCTGCTAGCACCTGGGCAGTTGCTCGTACCTGCACAGCGTTTGTATGTACACGAAGCAGTTGTGTAGGTACTACGTAATCGTTCTTTTCTTTCTTTCTTTCTTGCCTCTTTCCTTCCATCTTCTCATCGAATAGCAAACATGGTAAAGAGATGGATATGACCTAAGAAAGGTACCATGGGTACTAAACATAAACAACCTTGGGAGACGGAAGAAGACGTGTATCTATCTCCGAATACGACTCATAGGGCAGTTGGCCATGATCTGAATTTTATCTGGTCTAAATAGTACGTGCTACGTATGTATCTAGCGGTGACCCCAGAAAATGACATATGTACCTGCCCAACCAACCTTTTAGCCCGGCCAACCTCCTGAAAGTATACGCAGTTATATACCAGGTATGTGTGTACATAGGCCTGGTATCATCTCTTACCGGCAACAGACATTCACGGTTTCAGTAGTACCAGGTAGCTATGTACAGTCTAGGGATGGCCAATGTTCAGTCTTTTCTGTATCACTGATAGATAACCTCATATCATGTCATCTTCAAACGACCTCCTACCTGCTACCTATGTAGCCAACTGGACGAGCTAACACTACCTACCTCCCTACCTCCCTACCTAATAGCATGTGTGCCTGCCTATGTAGGCGCTTATCTATACACACATACATGTATTCAGGATGTTGATGGTCCTGGGCTTGAACCTGCCTAATGAATGCCACCGTTCGGGAGCATATGCCTAAACTGCCATGAGATTCAAGTGGCAAAGATTCACTGACTCTCGAGGCTATTGGTCGAAGCACCAACTTCCTCGACCTCCCCAGCTCTTCATAAGCAAACCGGTGATGGGCATCAAATGCTGCAATGCTAACGAGATTCAGGTCGAGAGCTATGTACAGTGGTTACATATGTAGTCTGTATCGAAGATACAAAGCCAATGCGATGTCTGAAATGTTGCGTGGAAGCTAGCACGGGCTTTCGCCGTTCGTCTCGTCCGTCCCCCGAACTGACTAGCTAGTTCCATATAGGAGCAGAGGATGTACATACATCGTAGATAAGATGAGAATGGCTTTGGGGGGAAGGGGGGAGAAGCACGGGAAGGTGTGACATTCGACAGCAATAGCAACGTTGAACCCAACTACAACATACCTAAATTACGTGCCTGACCACCTAGTGTAGGTATATTTCCATATCGAAGATGATGCGTCAGGTACATACAAGCCAAACCACCTATGATGGCATCTATCACGCTGCATATCCTGGCCGTTCGTAATATTGGGCAGGGTGGATCCAGAGTCCAGGCCTATATATGCCTATAAGGCATGCGACCCAAGGAAATCAGGGCACCCGAAAATCACCCAGTCCCTGGCTGCATTTCAAAGCAAAATTAAGGACAATAATAGGGTGCCTGCAAGTCTTTGAGGATCATGGAGATATTTTCACCGCCCATAGCCTGTAGCTAGAACCTGGTTGGCTTCAACTTGGGGGGGACACATTTCGATGGTTTTTCCTCTTCGTTTTTCTTTACACCGCCTTTATCGATAAAACGAACTTGCTATTGCCTCGCATCGTTATGTAGGTAGCCGTATATGCTATGCTCTCAGGCTCTCTGCCTCATTGCCTCTTCTGAAAATGGACGCGGGGTACACACCAACTTGATCAGAATAACTCCCCAAACGACGATTGGAGCCACACTACCGAAGGAGTGACAGTCTCCAAAGCTCTGTTTGGAAGAGTTGGGCAAGAAAACGTACTTAACCATCAGAAACTACATCACAGTGTAGTCATGGGTGATGTCTAGGCGCTGTACAGACGATATCCTATCACGCAAAACGATAATGGCTCAAGATATCCATATGTATAAGCTCAAACCCGCCTCGCAAGAGTTCTGCATTGTATCTACTCTTCGGGAGCGCTTGCTTGAGGTCCAGGAAGAGAAGCACCGTACAGCAGCAACGGCATCGGGAGTTGCCTGAAGAACCATGATAGCGTTAGATCGCTAGCAACGATCTCGTGAAATGATGTGGTGCTGATTGTTCGTTCGTCATGTCGGGCGTACGGATATATATCCGACCTCATAACGTAGATCATCTAATGGTACAAACTCATAATAGCCGCTCGTGTATTGTCACGACCTGGCCTTGCCTTGACCTTGCCTTGCCATCTGTCTGGCCTTTCAAGCACTCTTGACCACCTTGTCGTCATTGAACTCTATATCCACCACGCCATCCTTCGTAACCGCCTTGACCGTCATGCCCTTGAAGTCGATGGGCATCCGTCTCTTCAGCTCGTCCGTGCACATCTCCAGGATCTTGATGCCCTGGTGGAGCGTGATGTCCGGGTGGTGGTGCTTGTCGAGGATGGAGAGGCAGTAGTACTGGGCGTAGCCGTGGGCGGCGTAGGGCACCGCGGCCAGCGACGCCAAGTAGTCCAGCCAGAACAGGCTGGGCTTGTGGGTGATGGGGTCGACGCCGCCCAGCAGCAGGTTGACGTGGTAGGGCTTCCGTGACCGCAGGCTCGACGCCAGCTCGCCGCGGACGTAGTGTGCTAGGGCGGTCGGGGAGAGGTCCGTCTCGTTGCGCATCGAGTAGAGCTGGGCATTGGCTTGGATGTATTCCGTGAATTGTACTATCATCGCCCTGCGGTTAGCTAACCGGAATAGCCACAAGGCCAGAAAGTAAAAACCAGAAGGTAGAAAGCGGAGGCGGAGGCGGAGGCGGAGGCGGAGGCGGAGGCGGAGGGGATGAGAGAAAGCGGCGTGCGTGCGCAAACGTACTGGTATCTCCGGCCTCCCCGGAAAAGGCCATGAGAGTGTGCTTGTTGAGCTGCCGGGTCTTGTCATCGGCGGCTTTCAGAATGGTGACACCTCGCATGGCAGCTTTGGAAGCTGCCACTAATGTGAAGTCCTTGCCCGTGATGCCTAGTAGTACCTCCCTGGTTCGGTTCTGTCAGTCGATGGCGGCCACCAGAAGAAGGGTGCACGAAGACTCACATGTTGCAAGGCGGTGGAATTAGCTACTGGGAAATACTAGGGAATCCTAGAAGAAATGAAGGCGAGGAGGTCGTTCGTGGGCTTGGTGATGACGATCGGGGAATGGAGCTGGATGTGGTAGACGCGCAGACAAGCTTCAGCCTGGTCAGCCTCATGAGAGCTACGACGTATGTATGTACATGCGCTACCTACAGCGCTACAGGTAAGGTTAGGTACCTACCTAGCACACTCCTAGCACACTCCTAGCACACTCCTAGCACACTCCTAGCACACTCATAGCACACTGATGTACTGTAGACTACCTAGTACTCGCTTACCTATCAATTCATTCCCCCACACAGTGCCTGGATAAGCATTTGTAGGTACGAGATAAGCTGCCCCAGGTGCCGATATATCGAGGGGTAGTCTAGGTAGGGGCAATAACTCGCCTGCTCGGTGGTCTAGAACTGCCTGAACTTCCCTCTTGTTTCAGCGGGTACGAGGTGAGTTCGAATGCACCAGCCACATCAGCTCTACCTACCATTGAAGCACTTAGCAGCCGAAACATTGTTCCCGGTCTTCGGGTTATGTGAGATATTCGTCTGCAATATTCGTCTGCAATATCCTGTTTCTATCTAATCAACTTCAATGGTGTTTCCCTTACTTTCTACTCCGTTACGTAGTATGTATTGGGCATGTAGCACAGATCGATGCCCAGCGACTTGCAATATCACGTAGTGTCTCTATTCCTTACCCTTGGTCTCAGGGGCCAATAAACCGTAGAGATCCAACGTCGACGGTGTCCGACCTAAAACCAAGTATTCGCCAAAGTTTATGCAGTGATGTTGGCCTCCCTATATATAATCTAGCTATGTACTGAATAAACATGATAGGTATGCTTTTGGGGCTCACCCTCAGATAAATATTCTATGCCAACATATACTATCAAACAATATCTGAGAGAAAACCAGATCATAGGCCCAAAAAAAGGGGGCAAAACATTATCCATGAAACCAGGGGGAGGCTGAAAGGGTGTGACTGGCCTTCTAGACTGACCTACCAACAGGGACGGTGCCAATCTCATAATCTACTCTTCGGCCGCCACAACCTTGGAACGAGCCGTCTGATGAACATATATATGTTGTATTCTTGTGTGAAGGCAATCTTGGCGACGTTTCTAGTTATAACGCGATAGTAGGGCAATTACGCCCGCGCGCGCTCTAATATGATTTTGTACTCTTTCCGCTTCTTAGTCTTCTTCAGGAGAGCCAACTTTGCCTGGCCAACCTTTCGAGCAAGGCCTGGCAGAATATGATTCTCGGCAGTCCACGCAATGAGTAGATAACAGCAACCAAGTACCAGGACGGCGCCTTTGAAAGTGGAGCTGATGGGGGTCAGCTGCATCAGCTCCATCAACCAGGGCTCTGATGATAGGACCATATATGCTGATATAGCCAGCGCGGCGGCAATGGTCGCCATAAACGGCCCTATTCAGTTGTCAGTTCAGGTGACTTAATCGAACAACGTTCTTGAGAGGATTTTCACTCACAGTTCTGGCTCATGGGCTGCCTGAAGGGCCGCCCAGCATTGAGAACGACACCAATGAATATGTATTCGAAACAAGACATCAAAAATAAGGCCGTGTTTTCTGAGTTGTCGATATTGGACTTGTCCGGGTTGACGAGTGGTGGTATATACCTGAGAGGCTTGCATTAGTGGACAAGGCTTACAGGCCAATTGAGTTCAGGAGACATACCAATCCTGCTCTCGAACGATCAACCATGCGGCAGCCTGGATGAGGATGCAAATAGCAATCTGGCCAAGCAATGGCGTGAGGACCTTTCTAGAAACCAAATCTGCCGTAGGCCGCTTCTTGCTGAGGACCGGGAACGGCCCTGACCAACCCACTATCGGCTGAGTTAGACAACTAGGGGACATGTTCATATCTCAGGGGTGCACTTACTGAAGATAGCGATGGGTAGGATGAGAAGAACGTCTATAAACAGGAACTACTCTATGTTAGCCGGTTACGAGAGACACTGTACATCCTGTAAAAAACATACCTGGAAATCCCCTAGATTGGAGCCCGATGCATATAGGAAGCTGACGGAGGTGAATTGGATGGCTGAATATAAGCTCATGTACTTGAAGCAGCTGAAGCTAGTCACTAGAGCAGCCCGGCCCTCCCTAGAAGATAGTTAGCCATCAGGGCACGCAGTTACTAGCAAGAGCGTTCTGTCAACTCACCGTATGACGTCTGGCACGCAACGAATGTCGAATACTCTCGAGGTGAATGGCGCGGCCACTGATGCTTCTGCTTCTGAGAGTGAAATGCCTACGTCTGCTGCCTTCAAAGCTCCGCAATCATTCGCGCCATCTCCGCAGAATCCACAACAGTAGTCGATGCTCTGCAGTTTTTCGACAAGCTCATGTTTCTCATCCGGCGACATGCGCGCAAACACCTTGCCCAATACAAGCATCTAACAGGAAGGTCAGCGTCTGCTGTCTATGGATTGACAAACCAGTACTCACTCTCTGCATGACCTCGTTCGGTGCGAAGTCTATTATCCACCGGAACACGTCGCCACTGACAGCGAGCGTGTAGTTCCTCAGGTTTGTAATATCATAAGGCAAAGATGCATCGCGTTCAGTAGGAGGCGGTAGTGGCTACAGGCAATTCCTGGTCAGAACTCGTACAAAACAACCATACAGAATTGGCTTACCAGTAACGTTCGGTTATCTAGCTGGAATGCACCGTCATCTATGCTTTCCCAGTGAAGTCGAGCATTAGGGTCGCGATTGTTCCCTGTGGAGATAAATGAGCAATTATCCATGGTACGCCTCATAAGAGGTAGTCATCGTTGAGTTACCTTCAGCAAAATGAGGCACGAAGCAGTGTGCATTTTTGTCAATCAGGCCGCAGTTTCTGGCCACGCTGATTGCCGTTAAAATGTTATCACCCGTCACCATAATTGAGCCAATATTTGACTGTCTCAGTTCCGTCAAGACAGCTTCCGTAGTGGGCTTGAGTTTGTTCTCAAAAATAATGAACCCCACGAACTCGAGGTTTGCCTCGACATCGTGGCGCTTCATCTTTTGCGACTTCACCCACGGAAGCCTCTCGATATGCCTAGTAGCACATGCAATAACCCGGTATCCTTTGTGGGTGTAGTACGACAGCATCTCTTCATAATCTTCGGGGACTGTCGAGTTGTTAGGTTTGTGGTTACGGGGGTTGGGGTTACGGGGGTACAAGGAGCACGTACGAGTCTCGGGTCGGCATATGTCGCGCATCGACTCTGGAGCCCCTTTGACATAGATATCTCCGCTCTGCTGCCCGAAGGTGCGGACAATGACACTCGCTCTTCTGAGTTGTGCGACAAACTCAAAAGATTTTAGAACACCAAGTTCGATAGGACCCTGGTAGACGTTAGACGGGATCCGGCATAGCTCACAGAACACTGCTTACATTGCGACCTTGGGTGTTCCCATAGGGATCGGTGTCATACAGTGGTGCTGTGGGAGGCCGAGCAATGGAAGGCGACAGGCCTCCTTGTTCTTCATCATCTTGGTCACCGCCACTGCTCTGGTTTCCCTCTTCAAATGTCCAGCCGGTGAACTCGAACATTTTGAGATCTAATGGGTCGCCAACAAGTTCGTCATCGACAGACCGGAGCGAGTGACACGTAGCCATGGTAAACAACGCTGCACGGCTCGTTTGGTATTGATCATCTGCACTATACTCCATGCAATGAGGAGGGACCAATGCAGATGCGTTAGTAGCAATATCCTCGAATCGTTTCGTCGACCTGGAGACCAGCTGGAGTCCTAGAACGTCCAAACCATCCTCAGTAAGAGTCCCTGTCTTGTCAAAACACATGACATCCAATTTCCCACCAACGTTAACTCTCTGTGGACTTATGCAGAATATTTGTTTCTTCTTGAGGCGAGATAGTGCGAAGTTGGTCCCGATCGTAAGCGTGGCCGGCAACGCAGGCGGCACGACAATAGTGATTAGGTCCAGCGCCCTCACAACTATCAGATGCCAGGCTAAGCCAAGGCGGATGAAGTTGACGAACGATACGACAAACCCAAGGAGGGCCACACATGCCATTACCGCGATGTACCGGAAAGAATCACGATAGAATTTGAACCCCGAGGGTTTGGGGAAGAGCATCGATCGCACCAAGGAGCCCTTGGTAGTGTTGAACCCGGTTCTTACAACCATGGCAAGAGCAACAGCTTGGTCATCTCCATCATCTTGCGGCCGCCTCGCACGAATTATCTTGGTCCCACAGAATAAGAAATGCCGAGCTATCTCAGGAGAGACTGTCGACGCAGATAATTCCATGGCGAACAGTGTATCATCTGTTGCGGGATACTTGGAAATAGGCACAGATTCCCCGGTGAGCATACTCTCGTTCACAATGCAGTCACCGCTGAGCAGTAAGCTGTCGCTTGGGAAATGAGTTAGACCCGGGTCAGTGAGCTCATATACATCGCCGGGAACCAGATCGCTCGAGGACACATAATCCCCTAGATGCTGTTAGCAGCTTGAACGCAACGAAGATTGAGAAGTCCACATACAGAATCCGTCTCGGAGAACTCTCACGTCGCATTCGAAGCGGGAGATATCGCGGAGACGCTTCATAGTCTGTCTTATGTTAGCGAATACATCACCGCCTGTGGCATACTCGAAGAACATACTGCCCGCGTCTCCACCAATGTTGCGATGATGCTACCGGCAGACATGGCAAAGATACATATTGCATAGTAATAATACTCGTCCAGGGACCAGAGGACCAAGCTTGCAATCTGAAAGACGTAGAACGGATGGAAAACCTAGAAGTCGTGAGTGGCGATGGACAACATCTGGGGGAAGGAAGACCTCGTACCTCATCTATTAGTAGCTGAGGGATCGACTTCTGCTCGATATCGATGAGATTGGGACCGAAAACACGTTCTCGTTGGTCCTTCTCGTCGCCACTAATACCAGCACATAGCGATCGAACATGGGTCCAGGTTGGGTCTTTCCACCCATTGCAAATAATGAACTTATCCTTCAAAGGGTGAAAGAAGAAGCTCACGTAGCGGTAGGTCAAAACGCGAAGCTCTGGGAGCAATGGGTCGGCATCTTCCTCTAGCAGTTGTGCGAAGACCTTTTCGGGTGCGCCGAAAACCGTAGAAAGTGGGAGATGGTACGGATAAGTACGGACGTTCAAGACAGCCATTTCCCCCCATTCGTTCTAAGTCCTGGTCAGAATTGGTCTATAAGGGTAGAAGTGTGGGAGAGTCTGGCATATGGCCACCCACCTCAAGAACTACCCAATCGCTCTCCCTCAGAGGGCAAGGTTGGCCTATCAGCTTGACAAGCGACCGAGGAAGCCACCTAAGGAGAAGATAGGCCAACCCTAAGGTGGCAACACATAGGAACATGTAGACAATATAGCCAATAGTACTAGTACGAAAGCCGGCTATGACAATAGTAAGATCCTCATTGACCATACGTAGTTTTTGGCTCACTCGGCCATGGCCGTGGCCATGACTACGAGCATGGCCACTAACGTCTGTAGTCACGCTGTCTGATCGAAGGAGCCGTGTATGGAGGGAGCTTCTGGACAGAGTCGAAGACCTCCTCCTCATCGCGTAATCATGCCGGGCATTGCCATCTTCAAGCTCGGGGCCAGAACTCTCCTCTTCCTCCAGAAACCCATCCTCCTCATCTAGGTCAAACGGGATATCGCCAATATCGAGGATTACGCTACCGTCATCGACGCCGATAAGCTCTTCTGGGCCCTCATCTTCTTCCTCGTTGTAGTAGGCAAAGCTCGTTATGGAGTCGGCACGTCGTCGGCGATGGGAGAAGGCGGAAAGACTTGTAGGAAGACTCTCGGCCATTGGTCCAGCATACAGCTCATCCTGGGCCATCTCGACATCCTCGAAGATGCTCGCGCTGCTTTGGTTGGAGCCCAGCCTGTATAAAATGGGTTGCCCATTGCTGTTGAGGGCTGGGTGTTGCTGCTGTTGTTGTTGTGACGGCGCACCGTCTTCGCCATCGGAATCCTCCATTTTGCGACAGAGATTGTCAGCAAGCAAATGTATCCCGATACACCTAGAGATACATAGAGACCACTGCGAATTATATACCCGATCCCTTAAGCACTTAAGCAAAGAATGAAACAAAAACGAGTCCTTGCCCTCAAAAGAGAAAGATGGGCTTGTCTACAAGTAGGTCACGACCTTGTTGTATGCATGATGTTGCGACGTCATTGTCATTGGTGTGTTTAGTTATGAGCTTTGGCAAATCCCGTAGCTTTCCTTATCTTAGCTCATTTACCACCCAGATAGTTACCTGGGTACCTGGTATCCAGCCAGTTACTTAAGGCAGTTAGGGGGCAGGTATGGTACATTGGTGAAGGCTAGCGAACCCTCTTACAACTCCAAGTCTTCATAAATTTGGTATAACTGAATACTACCCAGTATGTAGTAATCCCGCATGATCCTTAAGTACGATTCGTATAAAGTGTGGCATTTTGTTTACCTGGCAGCCCTGGATCACAGCTAAATAATACAAGGTGCACTATGTATAAGAATCTGAGTATATAAAAACAATTGGCAAAACATATCATCCATTCATATTACTGTATGACCATGTATGCAGGAGATAGGTGGTTACATAATGCCTAATCCATTTCCCCAAGTCCCATGCGCCCAGGCACCTTATGAGTTCCAGCCTACCCCAGATGACTAACTCGGAGGGGAGGCTTCTGATAGGTGATAACGATAAGATAAGCTGCGTAGCCTATCCGATGTTAGTCTGTACTTTGTCGTGCCAACAAATTTTATACTCATGTGTAAGGGGGTAGGTCTAGACTTTGCATATGGCCCCTATTACTACCTAGTAGTACCTATTAGGTACGACGCAGTATGAATCCTGGATGACTAAGCGCCCGAAGCTGTAAGCATGGGCTCAGGCAAGTAAAATATATACACTAGCTACCTAGGTAGTTAATGCCTCTTGAAATCCATATCCGTATGTGGTCGTTTGCAAAGACAAAACTTGAAACTTTTGGTGTAGGTGACTGTATGTTTTGCAGACATGGCCAGATGTGTACGATCCCCGTGCTCAGGGGGGGGGGGGGGGGGGACAGT
>JAKJXP020000003.1:709546-731668 GCA_022225965.2 Diatrype stigma
CCCCCCCCCCCCCCCCCCCCCCCCCCCCCCAACGTAGCGGTCAGATGGAAGTGAACCCATTCCTACGGAGTACGGATACGGGGCAGCTCCCCCAACTGGAGGCTTAGATGATTGCTCTAGGCTTGGCTGGCTGACCGACTGACTAACCGAGCATAGGATCACTACCGGTCTTATGGGTTTTCTGTATGGTCAGATCTATGCGTAGATTCAGGCAGTGATAGCCCATGATCAATGTCTTGGACATGGGTAACTAGTATGTGAATACATACCTAACCAAATCTATGTTTGTAGAACATGACAATGTAAGGTAGAACATGACATACATATGCAGTTTTTCCTGATGTATATCTAAATTTACCTGCCAGCAGCTACTAGGTACCGAGCAGCAATAACATGAACGCCAGGTCCGCCTGTTAGGTATATATCCTATTCAAGTTTGACCAACAAGTTTGACCAATCAGAGAGTTCCAGTAGCAATATGTTCATTCCATCACGACCATAGTAAGGAGGTTGATTCCTCTTAGAGCTGACAGAGACTATGAAGGAGCAAAGACCTTACTCAAGCTGCTATCCATCAGCAACCCAACAACAACTCAAGTATTTTTCAACAGCTGCAGGTGATGGGATAACAATGCTATGGTAACAGTCAGGCACGGCTGGTCGTTGCTAGGGTCTTCTTCGTTACTGCATGCATACCTGGTATGTACTAGGGATGCATAGACCCATAAAGATACCTAGGTGCCTACTTACCTGGCCTATTTAGGTCTATTAATCTAGGATTAACTACCTACCTACCAGCTTTGTTTGATGGATAAAGTAATTATTATGTATAGAGCATTTATTATTTTCAAGGATGACTAAGTCTATGAAAGAGGACGTATGTATGAAGAAGACTTCAAAGGCTGTGCTATCAAAGTTTCGTTTTGGGTTCCTATGGAGGCAATGACTTGGTTAGGTGTTAATGTGACAACCTGGAAGTCATGGCATTTCCTAATGCGGCATTCCTGTTCTTCTCTTATTGCATATATTCATAGGTGCACACCTACATAGGCACAGTTGCACAGATCCAGCGAAGGAGCTGCCTTACCTTCATTCACCTATTGGAAGTACCCAACTGCCAGAGTAGTTGCTTGTAAAAAGATTTCTAAGCATTGAGTTTGAGTGAATGCAGAACCACAAGATTAAGAACTGCTTGCTACCTACATGTAGTAGGTATTTCGTAGGTCAGTACTACATTCTAGCAGTCTGGATAAATTGAGAAATCGGTAATATGTGGGGTATCTGAATATCTCCAAGTTGTAACTAGCCTCTCCAACATTGAATGGCGAGACTGTGATTTTATTGGCGCAGGATAAGTGAATTGCCATATTAGCGTTGCTCCAGCTGTCAATGCCCCACGACTCACCAAATTCACGTTCACCTATCCGCTGCCAACGCCAACTGCACTACGGATTACTAGGGCAGCTGGGTACTACATACATAGTACATCCTAGACAATACAGGCCTACCTACCTATTATCCTTCGCATTGCTGACCCTCCGCTCGGTATGGTCTCGACTCATCATTCATAACCTTTTTTCCTGCGACTTCTCCCTTCGCCTCACACATATTTATTGCCACACTTGCAAAATTCTCCTTCTATTTTTCGAGTTGAGTGCCAATCCAACCCGGCATCGCTCTTCCTCTTTACCCATCTCCCTACCGACCTAATTACCCAGGTAGTTAACCGGCTGCAGCAGTGTTGTGCGTCGTGCCGTCACCATTACTTACTGCCTACTGGACCTACTAGTACTACCTGCTAGGTACTGTACCTACAAGCCTGCAAGCAGCCTACACGCCTGCAAGCCTGCTTCGTACGTACAACCTTAAGCCTACAGGCTAACTACTGGCCTACAAGGTGCAAGGTGCAAGGGTGTACTCCTACAATTGACACCTAAAAGTTACCTAGGTACCGCCGTGCACTTCCCCCTCAACTTTTTTTTGTCTTTGTGAGACCGCCGGTCCCCACTAACCTAGACGAAGACATCTTTTTTTTCTAGA
Organism: Diatrype stigma; assembly: GCA_022225965.2. Lineage (NCBI taxonomy): Eukaryota > Fungi > Ascomycota > Sordariomycetes > Xylariales > Diatrypaceae > Diatrype > Diatrype stigma. The sequence continues at coordinate 711,587 of JAKJXP020000003.1, forward strand.
CTACCTGCAATCTTCTTCCATATCAAACGCCCCTCCCCACCGATCCATCCGTCGTCGAGAAGAAGTTGTTGAAGCCAGCAAGACAATCTACAATGGCTGAACCTATCAAGAATCGTCGGGCAGACGTCCCTGCCCCGTGAGTGCACTTCTTTGTTCATTCCATTTGTTATCGTTTTATCTTTGACCATGTTACTGACCGTTGATACCGCGATACAGTACCCCGCAGAACACGCCTGCCAGTAATGCCCCGATCTCCAGCCATGCCCAACAACCCGGCGTCGCAAGTATCAAGGAGGGTAAGTCAAATGACACTACCATACGAATCCATGCGACCGCGTAGCTTTGCTGTGTGCAAATTGCAATTCGGCTGTGGCTAATTACTATGACTACGCTGCAGAGGATTTCGATCGTGCTGCCGCCGCTTCCATCTTTGCCCAGAACCCTAAACTGGTGCAGATGATTCAAGGTCGCCTCGGTTCTCTCGTTGGCCGATCATCAGGCTACATCGAGTCGCTGCCTGCCCCGGTCCGTCGCCGCGTTGCCGGCCTCAAGGGTATCCAGAAAGAGCACTCCAAGCTCGAGGCCGAGTTCCAGGAGGAGGTCCTTCAGCTTGAGAAGAAGTACTTCGCCAAATTTACACCGCTCTACGAGAAGCGTGCCGAGGTCGTCAACGGCAAGAACGAGCCTACTGAGGAGGAGATCAAGGCTGGTGAAGAAGAGGATGAGGCCGATGAGGCCGACAAGGCCGACAAGGCTGAGAAGGAGAAGCCCGCCGAGGGTTCCGAGGATGTCGCCGGTATCCCTGAATTCTGGCTATCCGCGATGAAGAACCAGATCTCTCTAGCTGAGATGATCACTGACCGGGACGAGGGTGCGCTGCGCTATCTGACCGACATCAGAATGGAGTATCTGGACAAGCCTGGTTTCCGTCTCCTCTTCGACTTTGCCGAGAACTCTTACTTCACCAACAAGACCCTCACCAAGACTTACTACTACCAGAACGAGAGTGGGTACGGTGGCGACTTCATCTACGACCACGCAGAAGGCGATAAGATCAACTGGAAGGAGGGCCAGGATCTCACAGTCCGTGTTGAGAGCAAGAAGCAAAGAAATAAGAGTAAGCTGTTTGGCCCCAAAACGTAGCGTTACTCGCGCAACCGGCAGACTAACACACCAGTAGACACGAAACAGACGCGTATCGTCAAGAAGACCGTCCCTACCGAGTCATTCTTCAACTTCTTTGCACCCCCCAAGGCCCCTGCGGAAGATGACGAGGATGATGCCGCATCCGACATTGAGGAGCGCTTGGAGCTGGACTACCAGCTAGGCGAGGACATCAAGGAGAAGCTGATTCCTCGAGCCATCGACTGGTTCACTGGCGAGGCCCTCGCCTTCGAGGAGTTGGAGGACGTTGATGACGACGGATTCGAGGATGATGACGACGACGATGATGACGATGAGTTAAGCGATGATCGTGACGATGACGAGGAGGAGTCAGAGGATGACGTTAGTCCACCAACTATCCCGTACCGCGGAATTCTTCAATTTTTATATGCTGACCTAATGAATAGGACGATGCCGCGAAGCCGAAGCAAGAGGCTGCTGAGTGCAAGCAGAGCTAGATGGCTACACACATGACATTCTCGACATCAACAGCATACTAATGTCTATCGAGGGAGATGACGCAACTCCACTGGCCCAGTTGGCCAGGTAATTACAGTCTGGAAGGCACTTCTACATCCATGCGGCGGCATACAGGCTGTTTTGTGAAGCTGCCGGCATGGGGCAACAATGACCCCGGTCTTTGCGAGCACAATGCAGAAATAGATTGACATTCGCGGACTAGGTTCTAGGTTGATTTCGGAATCTCATACTGTATTGATTGGTGGTTTTCTCGTTAGTTCTCGGTCGCGATGTGCATCTATAGTTACAACCTTGCTTCTAAAAGAGGAAAGCCGATCGATCATTCATGGTATGCTCCTTACTATGCAACCCTCCAGTGTGTCAACCGGCAGCGCGACATCGAGGTACGAAGCAGCAGCTAGCTAGGTATACGGCACAAATAATAAACAGCCAATTGTACAGTTATCGTTATGGACCTGGCGTGAATATGTGCTGCATGTTAGTTTCAGGTTTCTAACCAGACATTCGATGAGCGCTCAAACCTAGGTATGGCATACTAACGTCATACTGAACTGCCCGCCGCCTTATCTGTTCTCCATGGAAGATATTCGTGTTCGAGACTCAAGGGTCCCCAATGTCCTGGTCCGTTATAGTTCGGTAGGCAAAGCAACATAACTATATTTCAATGGGAAGTTCCTGACGGTGCTTCCCTGGGAGAGCCTTCCCTCCATCATGGAAGCCCTCCCCCCTGAACTCCAAAGCACCCAACAAAGCTCAGGAGGTATACTGAACATGGCTTTTGGCAAACCAACCGTGGGGCTCGGTTGGCAAATTGATGAGGCCCTCTTTAGAGACCAGCTGAACGAGAGAGCCAAGTGACAAGACTAGAACAGCCTAAAACCCTAAGTGAATCGGTTGGGCAATTTCTCGCCAGGTGGACAGGACCTAAGTTTGTCGATACATCTTTCCCGTTTACTCTTTGGTGCTCTACGGTGGTTCCTACTGTTCATACACTTGACACCTTCAATATCGGTATATATCCGGGCCTCCTGAATGGCAGAGCACGTCTATATATGCCTAGGTTATCATTGGGAACCTCGGATGCCGCTCCTGGGAGCACGACGTACGTGTAACGAATGGTGGAGTAAATAGACACTCTGACAATACCCATCCCATTACCTATACCAAAGTCTTACGGCGGGAGAGGCGGCAGGTACTCGAATAGTGCTATAGAAAACTGCGACGACAATGCTCTCATAGAAACTAGGGGACGGGGGGTCTTTGGGTGTGTATGGTTGCTATGCAGTTTATAGGCTGAGCATCAAGATCAACGGCAATCAAATCGTCTTGGCTAACTCCTCGAATGGAGAATGAATGGGACGTATTATCCTCTCGCGACATCGATGCTCGCCTACAGCACGTAAGCCCATTACCAAGTTATAACTTCTTATAGCTTTGCGAGTTGCTTTACTTCTTGGTGCCCATGTGGTGACCATAATGTCCCTGGGTCTCTGCCGGCAAGTAATAGACGAGGCTTATAAGTTACTGTTCAGGCCGTACTATGTAGCGTGATGACAATACAGTCGAATAGATCCCAGGGATACCTATCCCCTATTCTGTGAAACAGGAAGGTGAAGTTATCTTTCCCCACCCAAAGGCTGAGCACGCGAACAGAGTGGTAGTTGTCACGTTGCCAATTTGTATACCTAGCGATTAGACACCTAAATTACCTACTTGACCGGATGTATTTGCAACTGGCTCTCGGCGAGTGATATAAAACCTGCTCGGAAAATGTTGACTTTCCACCTTTCCACCTTTCCACTTGATCGTGTGCATACAAATACCTGCAATCAATGAATCACACATGCTCCCTTCCACAGCCATGTTCCCGTTTCCAATTTGTCATGCGCATATGGAATTAGCAGGCAGCCCCCCGAACAAGGTGTCATGTCGTATCGAAAGTAGTCATACCGGCTATCATGTTAATGGTTAGGTCAACTGGTAGTGCGTAGCGGGACCCGATGACGGAGGTGGAAAATTTGACAATATATATGGGCTGATTGATGGTTAATTCAGACTGAATTAACTATAGGTAATTATTATGAGTCTCAGTATTATAGCAGGAACGGTACATCTAGTTGGTGGGCTTTGTGCCTGCCTGCCGTTTAGATACTGTACGTATTTCAGATAACTATATATATTTTCCCACTATTGCAACCTAGATTTATATCGATCGTGGAGGTCCAATGCATGCATGCAATGCTCCAGCTGTCACTAGACCCTGACCCTGAATTGTCAGATTGTCCAACGGGCTCAGGAGCTGAGGTCCCTGTTGTACAGACGGGATAGTCGGTCCACTGGTGTTCCGGTTCCTAGGTAACTGGCCATCGACTGCCAGTTGGCAGCATGTTTAGCGGGCTCAAGGTACCTACATACAAGCAGGTATTTGAGTGTAGGACAAACTTTGGTGAAGCGAAACCTGCGAGGCCAACACCTCCATAACCCACTGCCACTTGGCACTTACACAAAGGGACCGTAAAAAGTATGTGGTAATGGATTCCAATTGCACCAGCACCAGGCCATTGTACCAGAGCTGCTAAAAGAGTGGTGACTTTCCGGGCCTTCTGGGCTTTCCGGCACTGTACTTTCTGTACTTTCTGTACTTTCTGTACTTTCTGTACTTTCTTCCGTCAAAATCTCTCTGGCATTGACACTTACGCAGGTAGGGTACCTCAAGGTTCGTACGCTGTGCCAATTCGAGAATTTTGGAATTCCCAGCTCTACTCTGACTCAACCCTCACGCGGGCCCGCACATAAAAAGCATCCCACGTTCTCTTAAAGGAGACTCTGCCCTCGGACTCGTATTGCAAACTTCCCACCTTGTATCTGGCATCTTGCAGCAATTCTTCAGCAGGGAGTAAAGTGGAAAAGAAGAACATTCCCACACAAAGACAATCAAGGCCATCGTCATGACGGAAGCAAGGAGCATTGGTATTGCAGTGCCCCATAGGGCCGATGGGTCGTCACACCAACTGAGTCTCTCTCCATCCACCGTACAATCCCCGCCAAACAGCTTTGGCGGGGCACTACACGGGGCACCAAAGCAGCTCAAGCCTTTCAACACCCAAGACATCAAGATCCTGCTCCTCGAAAATGTCAACCAGAGCGGCCAGGAAATGCTCACTAGGCAGGGCTATCAGGTGGAAGCCCTGAAGAGCTCGTTGCCGGAGGACCAGCTGATCGAAAAGATAAAGTAGGTTCTGCCAATCCACAAGGATAGGATTGATCACATGACGTACTCAGGGGTCGGAGAGGTATGAGTCCACTTCAAAGATCCAACCTGTCTAACGCCTTCCCAGAGATGTGCACGTCATTGGCATTCGGTCCAAGACCAAATTGACAGCCAAGGTTCTCCGAGAAGCGAAGAACCTGCTCGTCGTTGGTTGCTTCTGCATTGGCACGAACCAGGTGGATGTTGAGTTCGCAGCGGCTCATGGCATAGCTGTTTTCAACTCACCCTTTGCCAACTCCCGCAGCGTGGCTGAACTCGTCATCGCCGAGATCATCACTCTTGCCCGCCAGCTCGGCGACCGATCCAATGAGATGCACGCCGGCACCTGGAACAAGGTGAGCGCGAAGTGCTGGGAGGTCCGGGGCAAGACCCTCGGTATCGTCGGCTATGGTCACATCGGCTCGCAGTTGTCCGTTCTGGCAGAAGCTATGGGCATGTCAGTGATTTACTACGATGTCGTGAACTTGATGGCCATGGGTACCGCACACCAGGTGGCCACCCTGGACCAGCTCCTTAACGAGGCCGACTTCGTGACCCTGCACGTTCCCGAGCTGCCAGAGACCAAGGACATGATCAGTGGCCCGCAGCTGGCTCAGATGAAGGATGGTTCCTACCTAATCAATGCCAGTCGCGGCACAGTGGTCGACATTCCCGCTCTGATCAATGCCATGCGTAGCGGCAAGATCGCAGGCGCCGCGCTTGACGTGTATCCCAACGAACCGAGAGCCAACGGTGACTACTTCACCAGCAATTTGAACGGGTTCGAAGAAGACCTGCGCAGCGTCAAGAACATCATCCTCACCCCCCACATTGGTGGTAGCACCGAAGAGGCACAGAGGGCTATCGGCCTCGAAGGTATGTTCAACCCCCTCCTCCATATTCGGGCAACCCTTACTAATAGGCGTTGCTAGTTGGGGAGGCTCTGGTCCGCTATATCAACCAAGGCATCACGCTTCGTAGTGTCAACATGCCTGAGGTCAACCTACGTTCGTTGACCTTGGACGAGCCAGACCACGCAAGAGTCATCTACATACACAAGAACGTACCCGGCGTCCTTCGAAAAGGTAAGCAATTCGTCCAAGGTCCATGGGTAGCCATGATGCTCACATCTGAACAGTCAACGAGATCCTCAGTGCCCACAACGTGGACAAGCAGATCAGCGATAGCAGAGGCGAGGTGAGCAATCTTGATATACTCAAGTTGTCTCGTGTAAAACGCTAATTCTATGCAGGTCGCATATCTCATGGCAGACGTGAGTGACGTTCAGACTAATGATCTCAAGGAGATTTTGGAAGGGTTGGAGGCACTGAGCTGTAAGTTTCCCTTGTGGCAAGATCCTGGAGGAAGTTGCTAATTTGATCAGCCCGTATCTTGGTTCGTGTGCTTTATTAAGCCAGAATTCCGAAACTTGCGTACCTTGCCTGACCACCCGAGCATGGCGACCTACCACTGAGAGACGCTTCTGCTCCTAACACGCTATTGTATGCTACTCGTTCATATCAGGCGTTTTGCGACAAATAGGAACTAGCAGCCGGAAGTAACGAAAAAAGAATTAGAAAAGGATAGGAAAAGGTTCAACCCAGGCTAAGTCGGTAGAGAAACTCTTGTATTTCAACCTGATACAGTATATCGGTGATGCAGGTAGTCTGTATAAAAGGGCGGGCATAACACATAGCTACTCACCTTACCACCTATGTATGATACTACGTACGCAAAACGGTGCATGAAGGTAGTAAGTATCAACAATTACCGATGCATTGTACACCCATGCAGTTGGCACCCACAACAGAAGCCTGGAAGTCTATCTATTCCTTTCCTGCTGTCATCAGAACTTCAGTAGCATGAACCTTCATGAAATATGTATTCTGGCTTCATTTACTAGCTATGACTACTCACTTACATAGGTAAACTAGGCTTGGTCCAATGATGAAATGTCCCAATCAGGCAAGGCAGCTATGTACTTCGTACATCGTTTGTATGCTTGGGAGCGAAAATATCCGACGGTGAACTTGGCGTTGAACAGGATAGCAACAAAGAAGGCGATAGAATATTCGCTTCATTCGCTTCTTCGTGGCCCCCCTACCCAGGTACTGTCATAGCTATAAGTGGTTTCGCTTTATTCTCCGAAGGTTGGCGGTGAAGGGACTGGTGTGTTGTAAAATTGTCCAAGTATGTTTAGTTCTACCACGGCACCCACAACCCATTTCCCTCTTTTCTCCTACTTGTTCTTTACTATGACAAAGGAAATCAAGAGGGTAAATTGCCGTATGTGCAACAAGTGCTACCACACATGGTCTCATGAGAGCTGAACAAGACTGAAAAGAATGAAAGGGATAGGCTGATAGGGCGACATCCAGACGTTGACGATGCTGCATGTGTATCAATATATACACCAATGGTAGGGCAACAGGGGAGGGGAGAGTTAGTCAAGGACTAGACTAGTATGTAGTTAAGGCAACCCGGTGTGGAAGACCCTGTTGTTTTCTTCGCTACCCCTGATCTGACGAGCGAAGTCCGATCTCCTGAGTGGTTCTGAGCTCCCAGGCTCACTCACTATCCCGGGGAATCGTCAAACGAGGCTGGGAGCCATGGAGCACACCTGCGCAACCTGTCGTGGTTGGTCGGGGCCTGGGAGAGATCCGGCACCAACATCATACTGCAACATGTAATGAACGCCCTATCGTCCTGTTACCTAACCTAGCAGTGCCTAGGTGTTTCAACTATAGAAACGTAGGAGATGGATACTTCCATTTGAATATTGATTGTATGTATGTTTGTACGTACTGCAAATGGTTGGAGGTACCATGTGCGCTGGCTGCACCACCAATACCTACAGCACACGCACTAGAATATGGGGGGGATGGTGCAAAATGCCCCGATGGAGCTGCAGATGCTGTGGTGTGCCTTCCATTGAATACGCTACTGGTACGAAGTAGGTACCGGTAAGAAAGTCAATTAACCTTTTGCCTGCCACAGGCGCATACATATGCAGCTATGCCGTACAATGTCTACTTCCTGCTCATCCATGGATGTTTATTACGGATTATTACTGTAGTGTAGGTATTATGTGACCTGTCTACCCAGCTACCCCGTACACACCTAACTACACCCACATACATACATGTACCTAACCTGTTACCCATTACCTAGCGTCAAGTGCTGTGAGCACGGTATCGGTCAACATACCCCTGCAGCCCAGGCGACCACGCAGCACTACGAAGCACTACGAAGCACATACACTGCATACATACAGACCTCCCCGGATACCTAGAAACCATAGGCTGTACTTCGTAGGCATCTCTGCCGCACTTCTAGGGGGGACAGCAGCTTAGCAGCTTATCGATCAGAAAGGCGGGAAATCACCCAACACCGCTGCCTCTGGTTTTCCTCATAACCCTTTTCCCTTTTCTACCTCCCTCCCCTTCCGATTCGTCATACTACGTTTATGACCTATATCAGACGGTTTCCTTACACCAGCCACTTGTCACGGGCAGCAGGGGGTTCTATTGGACTATCTCAGGTACATATTCTTGCCGGGGAACGGAGAGGAGAAAGAGGAGACGGCAACCCGACGGAGTGACTGACTGGACAAACATCTAGCCCATCCGTCAACATTGAGACGACGTCAAAGATCCTATTACAACTTCCAAGCGTATAGTCCGCCTATTCGCACATCTATCCGCACGTAACCATACCGTATTGTATCGTATCATATGCAATCTTGGTGTTCTTCTCTAGAGCTCCATCCGACTCTACGCCTCCGCCTTCGCACCAGTTGTAGAAGAGACCTCGAGACCCCCTTTTCTACTGGTCAAGCCCGACCAGTTGTTTACTGGATCTGTTCGACTACCTGATATTCCTCGAGAACAACGGGCACGAATGCCTCCGGCTCTTGCTTCCCCCTAGACCCTACCTCTGCCGCTCGGAATTATAGCTTCCATCTCGAGGGCCCCAGATCACCGAGTCGCCCGGTCTATCCTCACCTAGAATCGAATATTAAGAAAAAGGAGGCCCCATGTCGCAAAGCTACGATGTTGGTACGAGAGCTTGGCAACCCGATGCCGCCGAGGGCTGGGTGGCATCCGAGGTTGTCAAGAAGACGATCAATGGCGACAAGGTGACCTTGGTCTTCCAGCTGGAGAATGAAGAGGTATGGAAATTTACACTGCATCTAGATGCTCCAGCGCTGCTCTGTCATGCCCCAGCATGCTCTAGATACACCCAGCTGGACAACGGACATGGACTCTGCTAACCGTTTCATGTTCCCAACAGGAGAAAACGCTCGAGGTGTCCCTCGAAGCCCTGCAAAATGGCAACGACCCATCTCTTCCACCTCTCATGAATCCTGCCATGCTTGAGGCCAGTGACGATCTTACAAACTTGTCCCATCTTAATGAGCCTGCTGGTACGTTACGTGCTTTCCGCCATCGCCTTCTCCCATGGCTATTACCAGTAGCTGTCGGTCTACTCTTCATGTTCTTTAGCTGATCTTCGCCCGTCCCTTCTCAACAGTGCTACAAGCCATCCGCCTCCGGTATTTACAAAAGGAAATTTACACATACAGTGGTATCGTCCTTATTGCCACAAATCCTTTCGCCCGGGTCGACTCCCTCTATGTCCCGGGAATGGTACAGGTATATGCTGGCAAGCAAAGGGAGACACAGGCGCCCCATCTGTTCGCCATTGCTGAGGAGGCCTTCATGTAAATACCCTCTCCTTTTTATGCGCCTTGCTCGGTGATAACTGACCCATAAACTCAGGAAAATGATCAAGGATGCCCGGAATCAGACCGTCGTTGTTTCGGGCGAGTCCGGTGCTGGAAAGACCGTCAGCGCAAAGTATATCATGCGATACTTTGCAACCCGAGAATCGCCAGACAGCCCTCGCAGCCGGACCAAGAAGGGCGCGGATTCCATGAGTGAAACGGAAGAACAAATCTTGGCCACGAACCCTATCATGGAAGCCTTCGGTAACGCAAAGACCACGCGTAACGACAACTCCTCTAGATTCGGAAAGTACATCGAGATTATGTTCGACAATAGGACAAACATCATTGGTGCCAGGATCCGGACCTATCTGCTCGAACGCTCCAGGCTGGTCTTCCAGCCACTAAAGGAGAGGAATTACCATATTTTCTATCAGCTCCTTGCCGGTGCGACAGAGAAGGAACGGCAGGATTTGCACCTCCTACCAGTCGAGCAATTCGACTACCTTAACCAAGGAAACGCCCCCGTTATCGAAGGCTTCGACGACAAGGCCGAGTTCGCGGCCACCAAGAGTTCTCTGGCCACCATCGGCGTCAGCGAGGCCCAGCAGACAGGCATCTTTAACCTGCTCGCTGGTCTGCTCCATCTTGGTAATGTGAAGATCACGGCGTCCCGGAATGATAGTGTTCTAGCTCCTACCGAGCCCTCCTTGGAGCGTGCCTGTTCTATCCTTGGCATCGATGCTACCAATTTCGCCAAGTGGATCGTTAAGAAACAGCTCATTACTAGGGGTGAGAAGATTGTATCGAACTTGACACAACAGCAAGCTTTAGTCGTCCGCGATTCCGTCGCCAAGTATATCTACTCGAGTCTATTCGACTGGCTAGTCGAGGTTATCAATAAGAGTCTTGCTACCGAGGAAGTCTTGAGTCGTGTAGCCTCGTTCATCGGTGTGCTTGATATCTACGGTTTCGAGCATTTTGCCAAAAACTCGTTTGAGCAGTTTTGTATCAACTACGCCAACGAAAAGTTACAGCAGCAGTTCAACTCGCATGTGTTCAGACTCGAGCAGGAGGAATATGTTAGGGAGCAGATCGACTGGACTTTCATTGATTTCTCTGACAACCAGCCTTGTATCGACTTGATCGAGGGCAAGCTGGGTGTCCTATCTCTGCTGGACGAAGAGTCGAGATTGCCTATGGGTACCGATGAGCAATTCGTCACTAAGCTCCATCACAACTTTTCCGGTGACAAGAACAAGTTTTACAAGAAGCCGCGGTTCGGCAAGTCCTCTTTTACCGTGTGCCACTATGCTGTCGACGTCACATACGAGTCGGAGGGTTTCATCGAGAAGAACAGGGATACCGTGCCGGACGAACATATGGAAGTCCTACGTGCTACCAGCAACCAGTTCCTTAGGCAGGTTCTCGCTGCCGCATTGGCCGTTCGTGAGAAAGATGTTGCTGCGTCGGGCTCTGCGGTCGCGAAGCCTACGGCTGGAAGAAAAATCGGAGTGGCTGTTAACCGCAAGCCAACCCTGGGTGGCATTTTCCGCTCGTCTTTAATCGAGCTTATGACGACCATTGGAAACACGAATGTTCATTATATCCGGTGTATCAAGCCTAACGAAGCCAAGGAGGCTTGGAAATTTGAAGGTCCTATGGTTCTCAGTCAGCTGAGAGCGTGTGGTGTGCTCGAGACTATCCGCATTAGTACGGCCGGTTATCCGGGACGCTGGACGTACGAGGAGTTCGCCTTGCGGTACTACCTGCTCGTGCCTTCGACGCAGTGGCAGACGGAGATTCGGCAGCTGGTCAAGGATATTCTGGCCAAGGCGCTTGGCTCGCTCACGGGTACGGGATCAGACACCTACCAGCTCGGTTTGACCAAGGTCTTCTTCCGCGCTGGTATGCTTGCACACTTGGAGAACCTTCGACAGACGCGGATGAGCGAGGCAGCCATCTTGATCCAGAAGAACCTGAAGGCCAAATACTACCGCCGCAAGTATCTCGAGGCTCGGGAATCCGTCATCGGCCTGCAAGCACTGTTCAGGGCTTACACCACTCGTCAAAAGGCACAGGAGCTTCGGACCAACAAGGCAGCCACCACCATCCAGAGAGTCTGGAGGGGACAGAAGCAGCGGAAGGACTTCTTGCGCATACGTGGCCATGTCGTGCTCGCCCAGGCTGCTGCCAGGGGTTACCTGCGCCGAAGGGAAATTATGGAGACCCGTGTGGGCAATGCTGTGCTTCTCATTCAACGAGTGTGGCGGGCGAGAAGGGAGCTCCGCAAGTGGAGACAATACCGCCGGCAGGTCATTATTATCCAGAATCTATGGCGTGGAAAGACGGCCAGGAAAGAGTACAGGAAGGTTCGGGAGGAAGCTCGCGATCTGAAGCAAATTTCCTACAAGCTGGAGAACAAGGTGGTGGAGCTGACCCAGAACCTGGGGACCATGAAGACGCAAAACAAGAGCCTTCTCACACAGGTCGAGAATTACGAGAGCCAGATCAAGTCGTGGAAGAGCCGGCACAATGCCCTGGAGACCAGGACAAAGGAGCTTCAGGCCGAGGCGAACCAGGCTGGTATTGCTGTAGCCAAACTACAGGCCATGGAGGAGGACATGAAGAAACTGCAGCACAACTTCGAGGAATCCACACAAAACGTCAAGAGGATGCAGGAGGAAGAGCGGGAGCTGAAGGAGTCTCTGCGAACTGCCAATGCAGAGCTGGAACGCATCCGCGAGGAGAGGACACAGCACGAGAACGAGAAGGTCTCGCTGAGGGAGCAATTAGCCCAGATGTCAGAAGAACTCGACCTGGCCAGGCGCACCGGTCCGGTCAACGGAGAGTTGACCAATGGCAACGGAAACCCGCCTCCTCCCTATGGTCTCATCAACCTGGTTTCGTCCAAGAAGCCCAAGCGACGAAGCGCCGGTGCGGAGATGCGCGACATGGATCGTTTCAGTGCCGCTTACAACCCACGCCCCGTCTCTATGGCCGTCGGGGGCGGTACTAGTAGACCTCTTCCGGGTGCCGGCTTCATCCCCGGCGTGGACACGATCGAGATGGAGCTGGAGAATCTCTTAGCCGACGAGGACGGCCTGAACGAGGAGGTGACGATGGGTCTCATCAAGAACCTGAAGATCCCATCCCCCAACACAAACCCTCCCCCCTCGGACAAGGAAGTTCTCTTCCCATCTTATCTCATTAACCTAGTGACGTCGGAGATGTGGAACAACGGCTTCGTTAAGGAGTCGGAGAGGTTCCTTGCCAATGTGATGCAGTCCATCCAGCAGGAGGTTATGCAGCATGACGGCGAGGATGCCATCAACCCCGGGGCCTTCTGGCTTTCCAACGTGCATGAGATGCTCTCGTTTGTCTTCCTGGCGGAGGACTGGTACGAGGCCCAAAAGACGGACAACTATGAGTACGACAGGCTATTGGAAATCGTCAAGCACGACTTGGAGAGCTTAGAGTTTAACATCTACCATACGTGGATGAAGATCCTGAAGAAGAGGCTGCACAAGATGATCATTCCGGCCATCATCGAATCCCAGTCGCTGCCCGGCTTTGTCACGAATGAAAGTAACAGATTCCTCGGCAAGCTACTGCAGACGAATTCAGCCCCCGCCTACAGCATGGACAACTTGCTCAGCCTGCTGAACAGCGTCTTCCGGGCGATGAAGGCGTACTATCTGGAGGATTCCATCATCACTCAGACGGTCACAGAATTGCTCCGCCTAGTCGGTGTGACAGCGTTTAACGATCTGCTGATGCGCCGGAACTTCCTCTCGTGGAAGAGAGGTCTGCAGATCAATTACAACATCACCAGGATCGAGGAGTGGTGCAAGAGCCACGACATGCCCGAGGGCACGCTGCAGCTTGAGCATCTTATGGTAAGTCAGCCCAAGAGGTGGCGTCACGATGATGTATCTGTCTAACTTGGACTCCAGCAAGCGACGAAGCTTCTCCAGCTTAAGAAGGCGACTTTGAACGACATCGAGATCATTCAAGATATTTGCTGGATGTAAGTCTTTTTTCTCCCTCCCCCCTTCGGGTGCTCTCGTCCTTCAGAGTAACTAACTTGGCTTGCTCAGGCTTTCCCCCAACCAAATCCAGAAACTACTTAACCAGTACCTTGTTGCGGATTACGAACAGCCGATCAACGGCGAGATCATGAAGGCGGTGGCATCCCGAGTGACAGAAAAGAGCGACGTCCTCTTACTACAGGCAGTAGACATGGACGACAGCGGTCCTTACGAGATTGCGGAGCCAAGAGTGATCACTGCTCTGGAGACGTATACCCCATCATGTACGTTTGGACTTGCCTGCCCCCTCCCCCAGCTCGGAGTGATTAGCTAACTAGAATGCTCAGGGCTCCAAACACCCCGACTGAAGCGGTTGGCCGAGATAGTATCAGCGCAAGCCATCGCCCAAGCGGAGAAGCTCGAGTCGGAGGAGTACGAGGGTAATGGCGAGGACTTTGCCGAAGCAGACGAGGACGAGGTTGATGCTGCTGCTGCTTAGAAGAGCAATGTGGCTTGCAAGTTTAGATCCTTTGCGCCACGAGCTCTATCTATATAATGTATTACCTGACGGACGTCAAGCTAGTTGCTGTGTGTATCCTCGGCTCGGTAACTGTTGGTTGGTAGAGCGGAGCCTGAGAAGAAGAAGGTGAGGGAGAAGAAGCTCGGTTCTGGGAATCGGAGCGGGGGGCTTCTGTGGTGGTTTTTATGATATGAACTCTAGCTGTATATGGGACAACGCGACATGATGAAAGCATAGCAAGAAAGAAAGAGAGAAAGGCGGAAACCGTCGCAAGAACAGCCGAGGGTTTTCGTCTTCTTCTAACGACGAGAAATGTGGAAAGTGCGTAATTGAATGGTCGGTTGGTGGAATGTAGAAGCATAGAAGTATTTCACGGACATGCATCATCATGGGAACTACCTAAGGGGGTGGCGTTCGAAGAAAGTTGATTGACTGATTACCTTACCTTGGGCATTGACGCTGGCATGGAGAGTGTGTGCTGAAAAGACGAAGACGACATCGTGGAGCAATCTGGGTTGTACGAACACGGTCTTGTGTTGTGAATATACATGATTGAAGTGCGGGAGAGCTCACATGAATGATGATAGAAAGGGGAAGGGGAAGGGGGAGGGAAGGGAAGCACGTGACTTTCGAGTGGTAGCTTCCAAGCTTCAGACGGTAGGGCGAATAGAACAGCAAGGGCGGATAGCAAGCAACGCCGATTTTTTTCAGGTTTTTACCGGCCTAAAGTTAGCCGCTCGCTCGGCTCCAGTACAATACCTGCCAATACCTACCAATACCTACCAATTGACTGCAAAACCAAGAACCTGCAGCAAGTTACGCTATCCTACTTTAAGTACGGGAGGACAAATAAAAAAGACCTGAACTCGATTTCTCTTTCCACTCGCTCAACATAACAAGTCGAAGAAAGAAGGGAAGAAAAAGAAAGAAAATACAAGAGGAAAACGAAAACGAAAACGATGCGCAACTCCCCAAACATCATCGTCACGGGCACGCCCGGTGTGGGCAAGACCACGCACTGTGAGGCGCTGGCGGACCGGACCGGGCTGCGCCACCTCTCGGTCAACCAGATCGTCAAGGAGAAGGGGTGCCACGAGGGCTGGGACGAGCAGTTCCTGAGCTGGATCGTCGACGAGGACAAGCTGCTCGACGCCATCGAGCCCGACGCCCTGGCCGGCGGCTGCATCATCGACTGGCACGCCTGCGACCTGTTTCCCGAGAGCTGGATCGACCTCGTCGTCGTGCTGCGGGCCGACTCGGCCACGCTGTACGATCGGCTGGCGGCAAGGTACGTTGTTTAACCTCTAAAACAGGACAGGGCAAGACTGCAGCTTACTGACTGCTGAACCCCGTACTCCAGGAAGTACCCGGAGGAGAAGCTGCAGGAGAACCTCGACTCGGAGATCATGGAGGTGCTGCTGCAGGAGGCGCGGGACTCGTACGACGCCGAGATGGTGGTCGAGCTCGCGAGCAACAGCGCCGACGAGATGGAGAGCAACGTCGACCGCATCGTGGCGTGGCTCGCGCAGTGGAAGAAGGACAATGCGGAGCAGGAGGAGGAGGCCGGAGAAGGCGGTGGTAGTGGTAGTGGTAGTGGTAGTAAGCCAGCAGACGTAACGGAGGCGGAGACGTGAGATGACAATTAATGAAGAACTAAAATAAATAAACAAAAAACAAAAACAAATAATGACATAAAAATACAAGACGGAAAGTCAAATCTACAGAAATGTTATACCCGTTATGCAGACACTGCCTATCGAGCAGTCCCTCTCCTGAGTATTTGGTATATTCTGAACAACCTGATTATACTACACCCCTATGATACGATACGCCAATCATTGATGAACCATAGCAGCATAGGCACCACATACTAACCGTATGCAAATATATCTATACTGTGTAGGCATGTATGGTACTATCTCATGCACCTAACCTCACCTCCTTTTGCACTAAACATACCTAGGTAGCTACCTAGCTTCCAGGTAGGCTATAGTTGGGCGGGTTTGAGGGTTTGGGCTGCTCGGGCAGTAGACGGTATACTTCGTATGTACATATATTACCCACGTACTATGCAGCTATACAGCTTTTATTGCTCACTCGAATACCTACTTACCTATAGGTACCGTGGTAAGGTACCTGCAGTGGCCGGATGTGTCACCCCCGGCCCCGACCGGGTCACGACTCACAGAAAGTGTTTCTCCCCCTCCTGGCAAGGTATCGACATATCCTAGCGGGTATATAAGAAGCTTCCTCTCTCTCAGTGCATGCCGCCTATTGAGCAGTTAAGATATCAAGTATAGTATCTGATCAGCAAAAACCGTCTACAATTATCACTATCATTTGCATACACACTCAAGTTCGACAACGGGGCATTGCTTTCTCTCATCTTGTTTTCAACTGGACCCCATCGACAACCAAGCCAAGACCAACCCCTGAATCACCACCGAAAAAAGGGGGGCGAGTGGAAAGAAAAGCCAAAATATTTTTTCCTTATAAAAAAAGGAGATAACTAAACCCAACCCGACCCAACCCAGCCCCAACCTCAATCCCAACCATGGCGTCCCCACGACCCGTCCTGAACTTCATAACGGGCAACGCCAACAAGCTGGCCGAGGTGCAGGCCATCCTCACGCCAGCCGGCATCGAGGTGCGGAACCAGGCGCTCGACCTGCCCGAGGTCCAGGGCACCGTCGAGGACGTCACGCTGGAGAAGTGCCGCGCCGCCGCCGCCCTGGTCCGCGGGCCCGTCCTCGTCGAGGACACCTGCCTGTGCTTCGGCGCCCTGAACGGCCTGCCCGGCCCTTACATGTACGCAACATTTTCTTTTCTTTTTTCTTCTCCTTCTTCTTAGTGGTGGTGGTAGATATAGTTGTAGCACACACACACACACACACACACACACACACACACAGGAGGGAGCTAACGGTTCGTGAAAAAATCTAGCAAGTGGTTCATGAAGTCCATCGGCCACGAGGGCCTGAACAACCTCCTGGCGGCCTACGAGGACAAGTCCGCCCAGGCCGTCGCCACCTTCGGCTTCTCCCGGGGGCCGGGCCAGGAGCCCATTTTATTCCAGGGCAAGACGGATGTGCGTGAATATGTCGAATACCACCCCCCTCCCCAGCCCCAAACCCCCCGGGGGTGGGAATGAAGAAGCTTACTGACTGACGCTGGATTAAACAATAATAGGGGAAGATAGTGCCTGCCAGAGGGCCCACTCTGTTCGGTATGTTCTTTTCTTCTGATTTTTCTGTCCATTCATTGTTTTTAGGAGAGGGAGGAGGGGGGGATAGGATTCGAGGACATTCTTCATTCCGCACCAAAACGCATCTGGATATAGTAGCTAACCAACACCCCTCTCCCCCTATTATATAGGCTGGGATCCCATTTTCGAGTACAACGGCGAGACGTAAGTTTTCTTTCCTTCCTTCTTTCTTTGTTTCTTCTCTGCCCCTGTTTCTTACACGCACGCTCCTCTCATACCATACCTGCTTTGGTTCGTTCCGCTGAAACACAGCACTGACACTGGTATGGCAGATACGCGGAAATGGACAAGGTCGAGAAGAACAAGATCTCGCACCGTTTCAAGGCTCTGGAGAAGCTGCGGGAGTGGATCGAGGCCGGGGGCATGAATGAATGAATCGAGAGCGTACAGTAAAAGCTCAGGCAGGCGAGCGGGCAGGAGGACGGGCGCTATTAACAGATTCACTATCTATATGTAGGAAGGTATGGTCAATGGTCGACTGATATCTTCCGCCTCGCACATAAGTGCACATAGGGAAACCATAGATGCCATAATCTTGCATTGGGAAGGTTTAGATTAGAAGATGTCTAATTCCATACCAACAGGCTTCCCACACCTAGATATGTGAATCATCCCATGGTGATAACGATGATGCTGATGCTGTGAATGATTGATTATTCGCCTATAAACCACTCGTTCCTCCTTGATGTGTGCGTAAGCCTTGCCTAGCCAGCCACCCATATCCTAACTAGCCTTTCCCAATCTTGGTATAGATCTATCTAGCAAGAGATGACTGTGTCTTTTACCGCTCATCACCATCGCTGCCATATATCAGTGGCGCTACCGCATGTCCGATGACCCCCTTTCCCTTCCCTAGCCTAATCTAGAGCAGAGATTGCGTGTTAGCTCGGTGAGGGACGTTGGGTTAATATAGATAATACAAGTAGGTATGGGCTCCATTGGGTCCCAAATATAGCCTTAGGGGATCGGACACAAGATGGCACAAGACGCACCTGAGAATCTCGAATTCGTGGTACTTCCGGAGGTACTTGGGGCCCCGGCGGTACAGCTTCAGCGCATGGTCGGGGTTCCGGAACCGGGTCTTGCGGCCCACGTTTTCGGCGATGGTGGCGGGATCGTGGAACATGGGGTCGAATACCAGGAGCTCGGCAGAGCCGCTCGTTCGCCTCTCCAGACCGAAGATGGTCAGGGAGTGGCCTATCAAACTGTTAATACTGATGTTATATTATCATACGAAAGATTTGTTCTTCCGGAGCGTTTAGGCTGACGTTAATCTCTCTTTCCCTTATACCGCTCGTCTATCATTGTTCCGTGGGGAGGAATAAGGTTCGGAAAGAAAAGGGGTAGAGGGGGAGAGGGGGAGAGGGAAGGGGGGTCACTAGCTATATGGTATTCACTCAACTCACCTCGGTGCTGAAAGTAGATCGGCGGCAACGACGTGCACCGCACCTTGTCTCGCGGGTCGTGCTCCGCTGACTGGAAGTACAACTCGATCGCCTCGAACAGGGCGGCCTCGGCGGCCCGCGGTTCCGGGCTCTTGAACGCCTGCACTTCGCACCTGGAGAGCAGCAATAAACACATTTTTTTTAGTAATCAAATCCGTGCGCGGTAAAAAGAAGGAGAAGAAATAACCCCCAGAAAAGAAATCCCTCGTTAGATCCAGACCGGGAAAGGGGGGGGGGGGGGGGGGTTTCTTCTTTTGATTGGCTTCTTACGGTATCTGCAAGCTAGTGAGAACTGCTTGTGCCTAGAGGAAGGGAAAGCACAAACCAAGCAAAGAACAGTTAGTAAGTAACCCAGCTTAGTTTTAGGTAGACATCTATAAGAAGAAGGGAGAAACTCGCCTCCGACGTGCCGATGTACTTGCGGGTGCCCTTGACGCCGCCCGTCTCGACCCGGCCGTGGGCGTTGATGCCCGCGTCCCACGCGGCCTCGATGTAGTCCTGGATGCGGAAGATGCTGGGGACCCGGCCGTGGAGCCGGTCCGCCCCCGGCCCGCCGCTGCCGACGATGTACGACGCCATCATCTGGATGTTTCGGTAACCGCAGAAGCCGCCTGTATATCTTGGGTTTTCGGTGTTATAGAAGGAACGAATGAGAAGAAAGTTCAGATGGGGAATGGATTGCGAACCGAGCAAGAGAAGAAGAAGCTACGCTTCCTTTGGGCAAGAGATGGGGAACAGAGAACAGAGACAGGGTTTTTTTGGGGGTTTTTTTTTGTTCCTTTTTCTTTTCTTGCTTCCTGTTGCTTTTTTGGTTTGTTCTTACCTTCTCTCCGTAGTTTGGAAATGTGCTGCACGCACGGGTGGCAGAGGTAGGCGTAGTGCGTCGTGGGGCTCTGCTGCAGCAGTTGCTCGACTACGGGAATGATGCCTGATCAAAGTGACTTATTAGTCGACAAATAAGGGAGGAGGGGGCAAAAAGGGGGTCGAAAATTGACGATGGTATCTAGGATCCCACATACCCTCCGAGCTGACGTATCGACCCCTGCGCAACAGAGAAACTAGCTTCTCCGGCATCTTATCCTCGTGGGCATACCTGCCCAGCTCTGACTTCTGTGATATCCTATTAGCTAGCATGCCACACATGGGACTCTACGGAAGGAGGGTGGGAGGGAAGAGGGAATAGAGGAAAAAGAAAGGACAA
>JAKJXP020000003.1:731678-952727 GCA_022225965.2 Diatrype stigma
ATAACAAACCCCCCCCCCCCCCCCCCCCCCCAACCCATGAAACTCATCCATGCCAAGCATGCGTATACGTACCCCAAGCCTCTTCCGGGAGTCATCCCAAACCGGCCCATCACTACCACCAGGGGAGCCAGTTTCCGGCTGCTGCTGCTGCTGCTTTCTCGATGGCATGTGCAGAATCCGCTTCCACTTAGCAACGGACTCGGTATTTCTCGAGTTCGGCGCTACCGCCTCCTCGCTGCTGCTGCTACTAATATTGTCGCCACGATCCCGATCCCGTTCGTGATCTCGGCGGGAGCGCCGCCGCCGTGGTCGTGGCGATCGCGGCGACGGCGACAGTGACAGTGAACCGCCCTCACCTGCTACCAGCCTACTGCCCCGGGTCCCCCCCGCCGCCGCCGCCGCTGCCGCCATCGCCGCCGTGGCAGTGGTCATGGCATAGGATGGGTCCTCGTCGTCACCATCAGCGGCGGCGGCATGGAGCTCGATGTGGTCCTCGAGCTCGGCCAGGGTGATGACCTCGCCGCAGCCGTCGATGGGACACTCGGCGAACATGCGCTCTTCCTCATCACCGGCGCCGTCGTGGCTCGCGTTGTCCGCTATTGCTGCTGTTGTTGGGAAAGCATCGTCCCCTCCCTCGTCGGCGATGAAGGGGGATTTGCCCTCCGAGTGCAGCTTCTCGACATGCTATAGTGATCGGGCACTTAGTACATAGTATATAAGCAAGGGCGGGTAAACTGACTAGTAGCATGGCATATTGGTCGCCTTCCTGGAAGTTGCAGAAGGGACAGCGCGGTAGTTCGGACATGGCGGCGCTCTGCTGCGGTGGTTGTCGACCTCGTCGTTGTTACGATGACTAGTTAGTTACCTGATGAGGTGGTCCCGTATTCCCGTATAGTAGAAACAGTCGGCTAAGCCACAACGCCAGCACGATGACGACGACTTAGAGGCGGAATTTCTAACCAGAGTATAGCACGTGCAAAATAATCATCAAACAACGCGAGGATTGCTGGAAACCAAAGGCGTGTAGAAGACTTAGATATGTATGTGCCTTAGACGTACATGCACGGTCGAGGCAATGCAGATGCAGATGCAGATGCACTTCACCTGCGCTTAGCCTTAGCAGCCTTAGGTATGTATGGCCGGGCCTGCTTGCGGCAGAGCCGGATGGATTATGCTATAAATGGTGCGAATGAATGTGAGATGTGACAGACAATTGGTTGGACTAGTTAAGGCATTTTCGATCTGAACCAGCCAACCAGACACAAACGTGACTTGAGCAGGGTGTCCGTGTTGGTTATTGACACACGATAGCTACTCGGGACGAAGGGGATGAACGAGTGCATTGCTAACATGAGTATTTAAGCAGTTACCAGTTCTTATTCATCGCATCAAAGGGATAGCGCAGTTCCTAGATAAGCGGCTTGCATACGAAGACGGGAATAATAAGTAAGTATAACTGCTTACAATGCAGTACATCACCTAGTTACGCATGTGTAGTTAGTAATGTATATTATATAGTCATTATATAGCCACTTATGCTCATACCTATTTACTTTTCCTACAGTCAACCAAACTTTATACACAGTTCCGCAATTGGGAGCCTTTACATCATAAGGAACATCGGATGAGTGCTGTGCTAAGTTGTACCCTTTCCGTTATAGCTGCATTCACTCGCTGTTTGACACTTTGAGTCCCGACATTCCATGCTGGTATCCTAAGTCCATACCTAGCTGCCTAGGTACTTACCTACATACACAGGTTTCGAATTCGCACAGGTTTCCCGATACTACTAAGGCAACGGCAACTCCATCGTTCCGCATCCGGTACGATGACTTGACATTTCTCTGTAGGCACCTATTGGTGATCTCAACAAATTGACGATTAAAAGAGTTACTGGTAAATTTTAGTGACATTGATCCTACGGGCTGTCAAAGCAGCCTAGCGAGGTACATTGTGTTTCAGTTCTCATGGTAAGATTCTCATAGCAAGGTTTTCATCTCATAATAACTGACCCAAATCGTACGCGATGATCTATGCGAGCTTCTCAAGAGCAACGGGATAATGCGACATACCGGCCACCCAACTCCTTCTTTCTACCATTGGCTTCATCATAGAGCAACGTCCTTCAGCTTCTCCCCGGCTTCGGCAACTGCCTGTCCAGCAGCCGCAACCTTCTGCTTGATAGGCTTGTCCGCTGCCTTAGCAGCAGCACCCTTGGCCTTTTGTGACGTGCTGTCCTTCGGCAGCTCCTTGGAAAAGGGGATGAAGTCAGGAGCCCCGGGCAAGTATTTCCGAAGCGGCTCAGGCACGCGAAGACCCTGAAGTCAAGTAATTAGTCTCGCTTGTCATTATTCTGGTTGCCTTTTCCTATTTAAACTTACATCTTCGGTTTGGTAGTTCTCCACTATTCAGAAATCAACGTGGTCAGCCTTCTCCCTCGTTTCACCTGTATTGACACCATTGTATACTGGCAAGTGGGCGGGAAACTTACATATGCAGCACAGCGCCCGCTCTGTTGCACATAGTGTTGAGTTAAGCGCATGGACGTATTTCTTCTTGGCCTCTGTCTGGGTTTTCGTGCCGAATCGGATTTCCAGAGCCCGAGCTACTACACGTCAGTACTCCGAACAAAATCTCGAACCTTGAATTCCAAGTCTCCTTGATTCGTCGAGCGCAGCAGCGGGGATATCGACTCTCCCCCTTGCCAGGCAAGCAACGGACAAAATAACAGAGAAGGCCAAGAATAACATACTGCAAGACTGTTAGCCAAAAATCCTGATAACTGGGGAACTCGTCACCTCGGCTTGGGAATGCCATCATACGTACCATTGGTAATCTGTGCAGTTAGAGCAGGATACTAGCTCCTTATACTCCCCTTGGAAGGGAAACCAGGCTTCGAGGTCGAATTTCTTCGCCGCCGCGTTGTTCAGGGCGCCCGAGACGATCGCCACGACTTGGTACGGCAACCCCAGGGACTTGTAGAATCCCTCCGAGGTCTCGAACATCTCGTCGAACATCTCCCACGACTTCTCGGGATCCGTCAGGACAAACTGCTCTACCTTCTCGAACTGGTGGACTCGGAAGATACCCCACGCGTCTCGTCCGTGAGAGCCAGCCTCTCTCCGGTAGCACGTGCTGAAACCGGCGTATTTAATAGGCAGATCCTTGGCGATGATCCATTCGTCGGCGTGGAATGCCGAGATGGGCTGTTCCGAGGTCGCAATCAGGTATTTGTCGTTCTGCGGCTCACCGTCGACTACTTTATACAGCTCTTCGTCGAACTGTTCGAGCTGGGCAGTCTTTCCCATGTAGTCCTTGAGCATGAACTGGGGCGTCTGGAGAGGGGTGAAGCCCTTCTGGGAGAGATATTCGAGACCGTAGTTGATGAGAGCCTGGTTCAGAAACACACCCCACTGCTTCAAGAAGTAGCCACGGTGGCCAACAACTTTTGTGCCTCGCTCCGGGTCGTAGCCATCCAGGCGCAGGAGGACTTCGTGGTGGGAAAGCACGTCCTTCTTCTCGACCTTGACACCTTCAGGAGCCCACGTTCTCTGGATGGCATTGTTGTCTTCGTTGTTGCTGATGGGTACCTGCAGGATAGCATTTAGCATTGAAGATGAAGGAACAAACGTTTACTTTGGGGTGAAGCTGACCGAATCATGAACAATGTTGCCGATAGACTTGACCTTAGTCTTCAGGACAGCCTCCTTTTGGGTAGCCGAGTCCAGGAAGGCTTGCTTCTCCTTTGTCAATTGGGCCTTGTGCTGCAACAGATCCTCGGCATCCTCCTTGGCCTGTGTTCAAGATCCCGTTTAGCTGGCTTTCTCATATCGCACTGGTAGTCGGGTAGTAGGAAACCGGGGAGGGTCACCTTCTTCTTCAGACCGATCTGCTTGTTTACGTCGTTGATCTTGCTGTTGATCTGCGTAGCAGCATATTGGGCTATTCCAGAGCGTAGCAGCAAACGGTTAGCATATTGTACTGCACTGCACTGTACTGCTTCTTTCTCTTCTCTACTGGAACTGGATAGAGACGGGTTCTGGAACGGCTTGCGACTAACTTTTCCGGTGGTCCTCGAATAGTTCGATTACTTCGTCGACAACCTCGACACTGGCGTAACGGCGGCGCTGAGATTCCCTGTAGCGGTCCTGCCGGGTTAGCCACTAGGGAGGAAAGTCGAAGAGGGGGGAGGCAGGAGGGAGGAGACAGGAGGCAGAGGAAAACCCCTGGCACGCTCACCGGATCTTCTCTGGGTTTCCGCCGCGCTCCGCGATGAAGTCTGTAACGTCGAGCATGGCGGCCGCAGGAAGGTAGGTAGGTATATATGTGAGTGAGTGTTAATCGTGGTAATCGCGATTGTGTAGCCTGTGTGCCAGTCAATTACCTAGGTAGACAAGTAAATCGCGAATGGGTGCCGCAGCGAAAGAAGACAACCAAGGAAGAGTCACAGGTCGCTATGGCGTTGATTAGGGAACTCTTGATTAGTTGATTAGGTACCTACCCTACATCTGTCAGGCCCGTCCGCCCTGTGTAAGGTTGTGTAAGGTACCTGCCACATGCGAATGGCGGGGTCAAATCAATCACTTGGGCACTGGCAGAAATTGTTCCAATCGCGGGGCACTTGGTAGACTACATACCTACTTATGTAATAGGTACCTACATATGTAGGTACGTACATCGCACGACTTGCACGTTAAGGGGGGACGTTCTGATGGTTTATCGATTATCTCTTTAGCGGGGTGTCCTTTCCATATACTATAGTAATGTCAGGGACTGATAAGATAGAACGCTATTCGTCAGGGCTCCAATCGCCTATGAGCTACGTAGGTAGGTATGATCGATTCATGAAGCATGAGACTGAGCGATCCTGTTTACCGGCTGTGCGTGGTCTTCATTCAAGTGCTGAGGCGAGGGGTTTTCGAAGATCAACTCGTTAAGGCAAATATTTAGCTATGTACAGACCCTAGGGGTATCTGATGCTTAACACAACTAGCTCTCTTTGCTTCCTGCTGGTGCTCTCGACAGACGATGCCTCGAGCTCCCTAGCTTCTATGTAGGTTAGTTACCGTGAACGCCGTAAACCATACCCTTCCTACCCTACCCTTTCCTCATTCATCCATTGGATTGCTAGGTGGAACTGTAAGTTGTAATTTGGTAGAACCTTATTAGGTATCTCATTATTAGGTGTCCATCCTGCAATCGCTAGCTCAAGCCCAAGACCAGTGGCTATCGGGGCTTTCCTCCGGCTACGGCCTGAGGAGCCGTTTACATGGTGGTGCACTTTCCACCGGCAGGAGCCTCGTTGGGGTTTTGAGACTTCTCGATCTGCGCGATGAGAAGCTCGAAGGCTTTGGAGATGTTCTCGTTGTAGCGAGCACTGGCCTCTGTCCAGGCACAGTTGAACTTCTCGGCCAACTTCTTGCCGTCCTCTTGACTGACTTGTCGCTGCTCCGGTCGCAGATCGCTCTTGTTGCCTATGATGACGATCGGGACCCAATCCGTGCCCTAGAGACTGTTAGCTCCCCCTGTACACCGGAAGGGCATGCTTGTTGCTGGGGTACGAACCAGGTGGTTGAGGATTTTATCTCGGATTACCTGGACCATCTCGAACGACGGCAGGGACGAGACCGAGTAAACCAGCATATAGCCATGTATGCCAATGAAGTGCTTAGAATTTAGTATGCTGTATTCATCCTATGGTGAGACCATCATGTTAGCATTCGTCAATACCCTCCAATCCGGCTTCATATTGGGGAGATGCGTGGGTCTGTGGGCATGCGTGGCAGCGCGGGTTTGTGCGCGCGCGTATACATGAGCACGGGCGTCAAGAGCTGTTGTGTATATGTAACTATACAGATGGGCACGTGTATCTGCCTCGGCGTTGGGGGAGAGTGCATATAAATATGTATGAAGCATCTGCTTCTTGCATACCTGGCCGGCCGTATCGACAATTTCGGTCGCAAAATCCTGGCCCTTGTATCGGATGACCTTGCTGAAGGTGTTCTCTATGGTGGGATAGTAGCTTTCGACAAAGTGGCCGTCAACGAACTGGACGGCAATCGACGACTTGCCTGCATACTCAAATCAACCCCCCAACTGGGTCAGCTTCAATTCATGCAGACGGTATGTAGAAAGCAAGACTGCATTCATGGCAAAGAGGAGGGCCAAGCCGAAGGAGAAGGCATACCAACACTACGGCTGCCGACGATAGCGACCTTTCGCTGCTTGGCTGGCGCAGGCATTGCCGGATACAGAGCAGCGACTGGACGCTGACTTCTGACTTCTGGGTTCTACCCAACGCAACACGTTCAGGATTCGATTGGTTTGCGATGCGTAATGCGCAATGCGTAATGCGTAACTCTGGTTTCTGTAATCCGTAATCCGTAATCCGTAATCCGTAATATGTGATCTGTAATCTGTAATCTGTGACCTGTAGGCAGACAGCTGGAGGTAAGTAGCGAGGCCGGGCGTGGGGTGGATTCCTATTGCCTTTTCAGAGTGGACAGGACAGCTGGGTAGGCTGGTCGGTAGGTAAGTGCCCAGGTGGAAAGCAGCACAGCAGGTAGGCAGATGTAGGTATGTCGATGCAGGCAAGAGCTAGGGGCACGAATGGCTACCTAGTAGGTATGGTGGCTATGGGCTATGGGCTATGGGCTATGGTGAGGTAGGTGAAAGTTAAGGTTTAGGTAGGCCCAGGTAGCGCGGCTTCCAACATTCAACCGCCTACCTCAAGTAGCAGATGTAGGTACCTGCCTTCTCTTGTGTAGGCACGGTAGGCTGTCTGCACTTGCGGTATCCCACTTGTTATAACCTACCTACTTAGGTAGATCCTTCGGCAGCAGTTACCCCCAGTAGTCACCCCGTCGCCTAGGGGAAAAGACCACAGACCGTCCCTGAAAGCCAGAGACGGAAAATAGAGGCTATGACGTTCCGGTGCAACCCCCCTGATCAATGATCGAGATTACCGACTATTAAGCTCTAATTAGTTGGTAAACCACCTCCTAGTAGTTCCCTTGGTGTGCTGGTATGTGGTAGTCACAGTGGTTTACGCAGTCACGGTGCTTCGCAGGCGATAGGTTGGTTTAAGTACCTATGTAAGAGTGATGTAGGGAACCTGGAAGGAAGACGATTGTGAAACGTGTTGCAAGCTGTAAGTCGTAGGTTGGTTCCATTGATAGACCAATCCGGTCGGTCCGTTCGACTATTCTGGAAGTCTAAGGCAGACCACGTAAGTGTATTTGTTACCATGTGATTGCTGGGCATACCTACCTAGGTACAGAATAACGGCGGGTATAGAAGCAGACTAGAATCAGGCATTTGGCAATGGAACAAAGGCTACCGAGCTACGTGCGCATAACAATCAATAAAACAGTTAATATATTAATGCCCAATTTGCCAGTCACACAAACACAAACATGTTGCCAGAACATGAGATGCTTCCATCTTTGGCGGGGTATAACTTTGACTATACCAGGTACCCATACATGTAGGTAGGGGTATGTAGTAAGTATCTCTACTGACTGCAATTGCCCCACTAGTTACGTCCATGTTCTTACCTATTAGTTGCTTGGTGTCCAAGCATCCAGTTATGAGTCCCAAGTTATATAGGTCTAGAATTATGGGAATGGTAGCGAAAACCACCTCACAGTATATACCACCAAGCAGCAAGTTGCCATGTTACACCACAAATATACATTCAGAGGGACGGGTTAAGCAAACCATAATAATCTGAGCTATGATTCATAATAAAAACTCGCACAGGAATCTTTCGTCTACCTATCATGGGATATCGTACGGGTTAGGCCCCTCCCCTGTGCCAAAAGCTCTGCCTCTGCCTGGGTATCTATCTCTGAATATGTCAGAACGCCCCTCCACCGCAATGCCACCAAGCCAGTGAATACCGTCGCAAGCCCCCCTTCCCCGTTGTCTCGGGATCTTCTGGAAAATCATCAAAAGAACAAGAACAAGAACAAAAACAAAAACAGGGTCCTATCAAAAACAAACGAGCCGGCCTTCCTATCCTACCGCGTGTTATGCAAAGTACAAGAACATCCTGAAGCAACAGCTCATGCTGCCTGAGCAGCTTTTTGTGAAACCGTGGAAAGCTCGTCGTTGATAGCATGTGTTTGAAAATCCGTTGCCTGCTCGCGGGGCTAGTCGTATGCGGCTTCATCTTCCAGTTTTCTTGCAAGAGCTTCCATCTCGGCCCATCCGCTCTGGCCATGGGCATCGTCTTCCCCTTCATCTGTCTGGCTTTCCATGGTTTTGTGATGGTGCGAGAACTCCCTGATCGATTCAAGCAGGGGGCCCATGCTTTTGGCCGCGTGGCTAGACCTGAACTTCTGTCGAGCAGGCGCATACAAACACAAGTTCCCGAGAAGGACAGCCAGGTACCCAAAGGCCACGTTGAGATGACTCTTCTCCACCGAGTCAGCCTAAAGAGAAGTTAGTATGGTGCAACCGTATCTGTTTCAATCTACCATAGACCTACCTCGGCAGTTCTCCGATAATTCTCCAGGAATAGTCGGATGAACTCGTCGATGGGCCGGAAGCCCTCGTGCTCACATTCAAAAGCAACCTGTCGCACACGGGCGCTATGCTCTGTAAAATTGATGAGGATGCCGAGTCGGAGTACCACGTCATCCAAAAGCCCTTCCAGCCACTGGTCTTGGGAAATTGAAGCCAGGACCTGACCAAAGTTGTTGCAAATTGACCCGGCCAAAGCTGGGACGAGACCCTTTGAGATACATATGTCCGGAGCATTCAGGTTATTGTTTGTTAGATTGATCGCAATTTTCAGTATCGATGTCTCTAGGGTCTTGTCTTTTGGGGGAGGGCTGCGTAGGAATGACCCGAAAACATCAGCGACAATTGGCAAGAATTGATCACACCACCGGCTACTGTCGCCTCCAGAGCTAGCCACATTGGCGCCGTAGACGTCGAGGATTGCCAACGTGTTACACAGATCAATGGATCCGTCGTTCTCTGGATAGTCTAGGCATTCGGGCTCATCCGTAGCTTCTGAAAGAATTGCAAGTAACCCCTCCGTCAGGCGCTCGGGGAAAATCATGATATCTCTGCCTAGGCCTGGTTCCTGAATGACCAGAAAGTGCAGGCACTTGATGGAGAGACTCCTGGGCGAAACGGTCATACGTTTGCCTGTGCCCCATATTGGTAGCTCTCGTAGGTACTTCTGGACATCAAGCACTGCACTCTGGGTACGCTTTGAAAGATTATTCTTTCGGTCCTGGACGATCTTCTTCATGTCATCGCCATTTTTAAGGAGTCGAGCGAAAACGTTACCAATCTCCTGTTCTTGTAGCAACCGAATGGTGTGAGGGGATGGCCACTTGAATAGCAGAGTGATGAGGGTGGACAGAATAAGGTATGCAGATATGACATCAGTTTCTTTGCCTATATCCTTGAAAATTGCAGCATCAATCCCGTGATCACGAAACTGCCTCATGAAATCCTTGTTCTTGATTTCCTCGGCGATTCGGAGTAATGCGGCTCGGCGAGACGATGTGGGTTTTGGAGTCGGCATGCCAATCTGTTCAGTTAGGTCTTGCATTTCATCGGCAACGCGCGTGTTGGCACCAGCTTGTCGTAGTTCGTGGATATCGCGTATCTTGGTATTGGGGGAACTGCTAGCCAAAGCGTCCTCCTCGTCTTCCAGACCGCCAGAGTTGGACCATTGCTTAGGACCCCTGAGCTCTAGACGCGGCTTGCCTTTCAAGGAATGAGCGCTCGACTCGGGGATATCAAAAGCTTGGAACAGCATGTCATCCTCGTCTTCCTGTAGCACCTTTGTGCCCTGGCCGTAGGTGCGTGCAAGTGACTGAGGCTTTGGTGTGAAAGTAGGCCTAGCATACAGATTGCCTTTCGTCTTGGTCGCTGTTGGCCGAGCACTGGGGGTCACAGACACGCTAGCAGGGTCATGAGCCGACACGTTTTCCAGCTGGCTGGATAATGGGTGGCTCAACTCCACAGAATTGTCTGACAAGTCAGCATCGGGTCCATCTACAGTGTCTGCAGCTTGTTCCACAAGAGCATCTATTAGGCGTCTTCGGGGGCGCTTAGATTGGGGGGTTGGTGCTGGTTCAGCCTTCGCGGCGTTTGGTCCACGTTGGCGACTCGGGCCTGCCACACGAGAAGATGCTTCCTGGGAGGAGGCCTTGGGGTTTGATCTCGGGGCAAGGCGTACGGGGATCTGCCGATGCCGAGGTTTCGCGTCATTGGTACTCTCGTCATCAGAGTCGAGAAGGGTATCCCATATCTGCATCGTATTCGGTGAGAAGGGCATTCCTGCCTTGGGGGTAGCCCGTGCAACAGCCGCTTGCATCCTGGATCGTGTTGGTGTTGGAGGTGGGCTCGATAGCCTCGCCTCAACCATATCTATATCGGCATCCTCGGAAGATGCTGACTTCATACGCGGTCGCTGAGTAGATGATGGTCTCGAGGAAGGTGTATCGTCTGGCGCGGCAGGTACCGAGGGTGAACTGTCTTGTTGGCTCCTGATCGGCTTTTCCGTTTGCGCCTTTGACGAGACCTGGGAGAACTTCCGTTTGCGATCCAAGTTGAGGTCTTTCTTCACCCTAGTTTCTTCCGCCCTCCTCTTCCCCGTACGGTTGCGACTGTCGGGCTCGGGCGAGGGAGAACGGGACGTTGGCGATACTGTCGCAGCGAACCGGTGCTGTGTTGTTATCGCCTTCGTAGTCTGCTTAGGCGTCGAATCATCATCTGCAGTGGTGGATTGATACGGCGCCTTTGATTGCTTCTTCCGTGTCGTCTTCCCGTATGTCGTCAACTTCCTCTTGGGTATCATGGTGGTGGTTGAATCATGTTTCGTTACCATGATTGCTGATGAACACGATGGGGTCTCGGAGTCGCGCTCACAAATGTTCGGCTGTTCATAGGGGGGAGGGGCAAGGCAGTCCAGCCAGGGCAGTTCAGAGTTAGGGGAGGATCCGGATAGGCCGATGAAGCAAGTGGCTTAATTGATTCGTTCAACGTCTTGGTGGTTCAGTAGTAGCAATGATAATGGTCCGGTTGTGTAGATCGGCAATCCGCGCCAGTGGCTGTGGGTCCCCCGCGTAGTAAGTGGGAGTGGGAGGTAGTTATAGGGTAGGTTTGCAGCTACCTGGAGCAGTTGTGTAGCAAGTGGTACCAGTAATAACTGATACCTACCTGGTGGTAGTTATATTACCTACCTACTACACAACCCAAATCGGAGGATCTAGAGCAAGCAGTTGCTACGCAGGCAGTAGGCAGTAGGCAGTCAGGCACTTGGTGGGTTATCGTTGGTTGGAACTATGCGATATGAGTGGCACCTGAGATGTAGGCCGTATAAGTATGTAGATGCGTGGGCAGTGGTAGGTGGGAAGTGTAGAGCGTGATGGTTGGTTCTCTTTCGTTTCTATGTAAGATATGCACTGATAGTCACGGTATGTGGTGGTGGCGGTACGTATGTAGGCAGGTAGGTAACAACTCAGTTAAGAAATGTTTCGGGATTAACAAAGGCAGTTAAGCTAGCTAGGTTGATCGTAAGAAATTACTTGAGTGCTGTATGCAGCTCATGAAATGGCTATGAACGTCCGGGTGACATGATGTTTCAGCATGAGCGAAGTTGGAACCCCGAACTAGCAGAGCTGTGGTGCATTGTTTTGTTGCCATACTTCGTAGACGGACGGAAGCGGTAAAGAACAGTTCATGGTGCCTGCATCCAAGGATCTGATTCATACGATTGATGCTACCCATGCTGCCATGGCTGCCATGTACATCAGTAGTTGAGTACCTACACATAATACCTAAATACATGATACCCATGCAGGATGTGGACAACCAGACTACATAACTATCAGGTAAGGAAGGCAAGAAGAATTCTCCATTTGGAAATCTCGAGTTTAGGTATAGCTTTAACAGACTATCCAACCATGCGAACAATACGGGATGTGCAATCGTTATTAGCGGACATCCAGTATCAGACGCAGCAGGTGCCGTCAGATCTAGATTCAAATATGCAGGTAATCCCTATCCGCATTAGGAAAGTATCTACAGTAAAACCTCTCCATTACGATCCGCGGCATACCGATACCTCTCTATAACGTTACGATATCCTGATTTCTTATTTTCACCATACAAATAACGATAACCTCGATACTTCAGATATCGTTAAAATTTTCTGCTTAGTCATTACCAAAATCGTTGTGCCGAGGTAGAATCTAACCATTTTGGGCAAAAAGATGGCCGATATATTGCAGGAATTATCGGAAAATCTACTGGATTTATGAATATTTCTACCGTTTTAGGTATGGTGTGTTGGATTTGGGTGGCGCTAACCAAATTGGGTAACCGTCCTATAACGATACCTTTTCATAACGATATCAAAGCGTTGATTTTTTAATATCGTTATGGAGAGGTTTTACTGTATATCTAGAGGTAACTATGGATATTACGGAGGCACTGTCGTGTCCAACCGTTCAGCGCCATGTATACATACGTGCACATGTTTACCTACCTGACCTGCCTACTCAGCCTACCTATGCTCTGCGGGGTTACTGATGCTCGCTCGTGTTACTGCATGTGTGCCACTGTGTCACTGTTGGATGAGGATATCGCTGTGGATATAAGGCTTTACCGTAACTTATCATCTGGGAGACTGGGACATCATACCATTCCACTGGGCGCCGGGCTATTCGGTATTAGGGTTTCCAACTCTTAGCTAGCGGCCGTATAGTTGTTATAGTTGTTACCAGCTAATACATACCTACTATGTACATACCTATCGCCCTGGCTATATCTCCTTCCTAGGCTGTTAGGGCATCGCTAGCTTTACCAGCTTGACCTGACCTCCTTCAAACTTCTGCTACCTGACCACATCCCGCCCGTCCAACGTTTGATATTCAACCTCAACTGTTCTGCCTGCTGAAATAGATGGGAGCAATCCTCTCTAGCAAAAAGACATCCTAAACTATCCAAGTAGGTAGCTTTCAAAAAGACTTCTGCCGAGAATCCTTCGAGTCCCACCGGAGTCATTTGGCAAAGGAGTTCAACTTCTCCGTCGGGTTCTCTGGTACGTAGCCGCTCCGAATAGCCACCCACTATTTGACCTTCAGGGTGAAGGCACTCTAGCAAAGTAACGAGAATCACATCACACGTAGAATATGGGCTCTTCTTGCGATACAGGATACAGAAGGGGTGAGAGCCTGCTAATATGTGTATATCTGCAGGTAGATACAAGCAGAGCATATTCAGTGCGCAATGGCTTCGATTGCCCATACTCGCCCTCAGCCTGGTCCTACGCAATGTGTAGGGCCTGATTACCGCTCTCCGAGCCAGAAGCCTATTGCCACTGTCTCGACAGAGGTTGAATATGACAATGTTGTTACCTTGCCGCAGACACCACAGCTCATAGCTTTGCTCACGTGAGTAACTTCCCCATTCAGTTCTTGAGGTTCCGTGAGGCATTAGTCAATATCCAGCTTCAATCCATGTATCAGCGGACCGGACCGTCCATGATACCTGTCTGTAATATGTAGTTCTTACTTATGCGTCTTCTAACTAGGATGATACGCGACAAGGACACAGAGCGTGCTGACTTCATCTTCTACTCAAACCGGATTATCCGTCTACTTGTCGAGGAAGGGCTCAACCATTTGCCCGTAGTAGAACATACTGTCACCACCCCTGTGGGCCGCACCTACGCAGGGCTGATGTTTCAGGGGAAGATATGCGGTGTCTCCATCATGAGGGCTGGTGAGGCCATGGAACAAGGGCTTCGGGATTGCTGTCGATCCGTGCGGATTGGTAAAATCCTGATTCAGCGGGATGAGGAGACGGCGAAGCCCAAGCTGTTCTATGACAAACTACCCGAGGATATCGCCGATAGATGGGTGTTGTTGCTCGACCCCATGTTCGCAACAGGTGAGGTCGATTCCTGAAAGCCCCTGTCTAACTGTCCCGGCATAATGAAGCATATCTAACAAGGGCGGCACCTACTAGGTGGCTCCGCTATCATGGCCGTCGACGTCCTCAAGTCTCGAGGGGTTCCTGAAGAAAGGATTCTCTTCCTGAATCTTATAGCGAGCCCAGAGGGGATCAAGAACTTTGCAACCAAGTTCCCTAGACTCAGGGTCGTCACGGCCTTTGTTGACCAGGTCAGTGTTCCCGTTACTTTGGTATACTTGGGCAGAAGCTAACGCAGAATGCACAGGGCCTCGACGAAAAGAAGTATGTTCACAGTTCCAATCAAATGACATGTGTTGCTAACCTCATTTCAGTTATATTATTCCGGGCCTCGGAGATTTTGGAGACCGGTTCTACACAATGTAGTGGCTAGCTGCATATGACTGTTGGAGGCTAGGGAGGCAGAGCAGAACCATCCGTGTTTGATAGCGCTGCTATGACCTCAGCTTCCAGGTCTCGTCAGGTATATTTGGCAACGGTAACGATCTAGCCTTGTGGCCCAAGGCATGATAATGAACCAACACTTTCCTAAAGCGTAAAACCGTTGCTTCTCGTACCAAGGGGCATTCGTGATATGTCGGAGCAGATCTGGGACGTATCCAGAGTACTCATTCGGCATTTAGTAATCGTCATCGTCAGCCACGATGCCTTCCCCATCGTATCTGCGATCATCCTCGTCGTCACCGTCTGCCGCAGGCTGCCGTGTGCCTTGTCGATAACCCGGAGCAGATGCCGAAGCTCTTCCACCTGCATCCTCTTTTGCGACAGCATCTAGAAACAGTTCGAGTTAGTCATCGGGAATATCTACATATGAACATCAGTAAATCAGTGACAAGGCACATACCAGCGGCATCGACCCATTCACTGTATACATCGACGGCGGCGGATAGATCTGGTCAGGGGTGTCAGTGGTGTGAGCGCATAGGACAATGATAGAACCGGCTGGAGTTGACTGACAGTTGATGCCGCACTGAAACTTCTGACCGCACACCTTGCAATCCAATTGGCCGACGCCAGCTTTCTTATCCATCTTGACAGTAACGGCTTTCTCGTGGTTGCAGAACAGGCATGTAAAGGTCGTGGGCAGGGGTTCGTTCTGATATTAACTGAGTAAGCTTTCCTATAGCTACCACGCACGGAGTCGTTCGAGGTGCCGTACCTTCTTGGGACCTTGCGGCTTTCTGGAGCTCTTCTTGCGTTTCCCCTATTGTTCCAGAACCCATCGTCAGCAATCGTTATCAGGTTGTCAAGAGAAAGTGAACGGCAAGCTAGCTCACCATGGCTGCGACTGCTCGCGCGTCGAGTAGTGAAGAGACGAGGCAGCCCTCCCACGGCGGGAAAACTGGTACTGGTAACAGGCGGTCGGCTGGTTAAGCAGAATCGGGCAAAATCGATCGCGAGGGCAAACCAGAAACCACAGACTTGAGAGGTGGCAGTTTGCGATTTGTCTTGAAGTTTGATGAAAGGAAGGCCGGCGCGATGACGTTTTGAGGCTGCTGCGTCGAGAAACGCGTGGGTCCAGCCTTGTAGGTATTGTACTACCTAAATTCTAATAACGATAAGGGGATGGATTCGTTAAGTAGTGGACGCTAGACAAGTGAATGTAGGTACCTAGTAACATACTTACTACGGTACCAAGATAGCCTAATGTAGTTAACCTTGTATGTATGTAGATATAGGCATCCTCAGGTACGGCTTTAGGTACCTAAACTACAGGCTGCTCAGACTCCAACAACGGCAGTCCGGGCAGTGCCAGTAACTATCCGCATCTGCCGCATGCCGCAGACGGCAGAAGAATGTTGGAGGTTCACACGCATGCCTTAGTTTCTGGACTGACCAGCCTACCAACCAATCCCGAAAATAAGATACACTATGAAATCTAAGGTCTGTGTAGTAAATCCAAGAGGTAATACACAGATTCCTGATAAGGCCGGGAATGATGGTAGGATAGATCAATCGAACATTGACTTCGCGCTAGCCACAAATACTACATACATATAAGGCGCAAATAGCCCGTATTTCTTATATACTTTTGCCATATATTCCCACCTGTTAAGTACTTGTTAGTACTTATTATTAACTTGGTTCCATTATTTCCGATAAATTACCAATACTTAAATATAGGAAATAGTTTACGAATATTTTACATATATAAGTCTATATGTACATTACTTAGAAAAGCTATATATTTATCGTTTTAATACATACGTCGTCGTCGCTAAAAATACAGCAAAATGGCAGTAAGTGTGGCTTGGTTCCAGTACAAATCAGGGAATTAGCGGGGGCAAGTAATGGCTAGCGCCCAAGTCAATGTTCGATTAATCTTACGTCTCGGGAATGATCGCATAAACAAAGAGATACCAGATATCAAGTGACAGGGCAGCTGCAGGGATACCAGCAATATTATATCATACCAAGAGGCGGAGAGTTGATAACACCCCCGGGTCTGCTGCCAAGAAGAAATCAGGGGGTAAGTATAACTAACGAACGCAGCTACATCGTATAGCTATAAGCCGTCAACTTGACCATCTCTGAGCATGGTACCTACCAAATATGAGTACAATCATAAAAAGATGCTAACATTAATATAAATCACCAGAAAACACATTGCCCAAACAAACACATGCTGCTTTCATGAGCTTACATTACATGCCTAGAAGCGTGATCATCTTACTCATTGCCTATCTACCTACCTATACCCCTCAGAACACCTATACCCACTACTATGTAGACTACCTACTATGTAGAATGCCCATACACACTTACTTGTCCAAATAGATATAAGCATCCGTGATGTCTCGGGAGATAGCTCCTAAGGTACGCAGATAGGCTGAGATAGCCACACACCTCTGCATTAGGTATGTAGCTTGTAGTGTACCTACATATGCACATACACAAGAGACATAACGCTATCTCACCTGTATGTAGGTACAACGTGAGGCGTGTCAGCAGCCCAAGGAATGCCATGTCATAGAAGCTTTAGGTAGAGATATGTGCCTCTTCGGGAGTAGCGGGGCTGCTGCTTGCGACCCAAAGCTACCCCCCAAAGCTACCCGCCCTCCAACCACGTTCCTACCACCGACTGCCTAACTACTGCCTACTACATACCTATTGCCTACCTACATACTTGCCCATACATAGTCACCTCCAACTGGCTCACCGACTTCACTGATAAGGCCTGTCTCTGAGAACATCTGCTTAGTAGCTCCAAGAAGAACCGCACGCATATACTACATAGTTCATGAGAAGTCTGAGAGTGACCTGTCCATATTCAGATATTCTCCATACTTGCTTGTCACTTTAAGCTCTCATTAATCTTCAAACGAATCCTAGCATACAGCTCTTGCTCCCTCTGGTGAATTCGTCAAGGTTCAGCTCAACATGTCAACATCCGGCTCACAAACAGAAGGCGGTGTGGGTATGAGCGATGTTTTGAAGGCCTTGGAGACCATCCAGGAGGGCCAGCGTCGACTTGCAACCGAAGTTGAGTCCGTTTCCCAACGACTTGATACTCTGGCTCCGGTCGTGCAAGACCCCAGCTCCTTCATCATCGGAAAGGTCGCACCTCCGAGCACAGGCGTGACCTCCGGATCTTCGGGTACAGATCCGGAGCGTTCCGCGAACGCTAGCGAGTCCGTCCCGGACCCTTCCTCGCCTACCGCGAATGCCGCTATTCAAGCTCAAAAGTCGGGCTTCACATCTCGCATCATTCTAACGTGAGCGGACGTCTGTGTCCCACAAACCCACCAACATTGGCTGAATTTCGCAGAACCTACCCCAAGCAGAACGGCATCGAACCGATTCCTCTAGACTGGGGTGCTCGGGATGCCACCCAGCGAGGGCCAGTGGTTGTGTCCCGGTCCTCGTCCACGCTTCGCAGGCGGAATGGTTTGTCGCCGTACCTCTCCCTATTAGCAAGACAATAGTACTAACCTTTCTTTCCAGCCATCGGAGGTGAGCATGGTTTGCCGATTGTGTCCGTTGCCAGTATCTCATCGTTTTTCTAGCACACGGAGGTTCCTACTCTATCTATTTCGCTCTTGCTCTCGCCAGTAAACAGCTTAATGCCAACTACAGGTATATTAGTAACTCACACAGCCCCTATTTCGAGGCGATGTTGTAGTTGACCAGGAATCTCTCGACTAGACCCGACTTCACCAACACGGAGCCAGCAGCGAATATCGGGCCGTTCCCTCAATGGGGTGACAAGAAAAAGATTGTCGCTATGGACCCCTGGGGTCATCTAGCTCCATGGTTATTTGCAGACACTATTAAGACTGAGGACGGTAAATGAAAAGATCTCACCATATGTAGCATACACCTGATCTCATACATTATAGTGGATATTCGACCGACTATCGCCATCACGAAGGCACACATGAAGGTGAGACTTCCGCTGGTGCTTAATTATATACACTTAACTGACTCCTGAAAAGCTCCCGGAACTTCAAGAGAGCGTCCGCCGTGGTAGACTGTACGTTGCTCTCACTCATGTCCAATAAAAGCTAACCCCAGTCAGTGTCCCGGATGGGAAGGTTTGTCTGAACTCGGAGGGTGAACTCGCCGTCACTAAATTTGCTGTTGAGCCGGTGAGACAACACATCCATATCGCACACGATATGAATCAACTCCTGTTAACATGAATAGGTTTGGTATCTTCCTGGAGTGGCCGAGAGATTCGGAATTGGTGGGTAGCCCCCTAGGCTCATACTACGTCCAAGATACTGACTATAATAGACGAGGGTGTTCTTCGCCGCTCACTCTTTGAACACACCGGCGGCAGTTATCCCGAGGTATACACCTTCTTATAAAGGACGTTAGCATACAGCTAACTTTCTGTAGTTAATTACTCGTGGCGACATCAAAGTCTTCCTGCCACCCATTGGTAAGCGATTGAACAAGATACCCCCCGGGAGTCAATACAGACATTGTGACTAACAGGATGTGTCAACTACTAGGCGGCTTAACCGTGTACTGCTTCGGCGATCCAGCAAAGATGTCTGACGAGAACTCAAGGCTTGCATTGCGTATTCACGATGAGGTGAATCAGTCCAATCTCCTGTCTCTCTTTCTCATAGACCTACTAACTCGCGGGACAATGTAGTGCAACGGCAGCGATGTGTTTGGCTCCGACATTTGCACTTGCAGGCCTTACCTCATCTTCGGCATCGAAGAAGCCGTTAAGGAAGCGCAAAATGGCGGGAGTGGTGTTGTGATTTACTTCAGGAAGGAGGGCCGAGCCCTGGGTGAAGTGACCAAGGTAAAACAAGGCACTCGAATTATGTGAGAGAATTGACCAAAGCTGACTGTCTATAGTATCGTACGTACTCACGGATTGCTCCTCGCATATGAAGATACTAATGCAATCCCCAATCCCCGCAGTCGTCTATAACGCACGAAAACGCGGAGAAGACCGGGCCTCGGACTACTTCAAGCGCACGGAGAACGTTGCGGGTGTCAAGGATATGCGGTTCCAGGCTCTGATGCCCGATATCCTGCATTGGCTCGGCATCAAGAAGATCGATCGGATGTTGAGCATGAGCAAGTGGGTCAAACCTATAAAATCAACAACGGCTATTCTACCCAATACTAACACAGATCGGCAGCATGAAATATGACGCTATTGTCGGCCAAGGGTAAGACTGACTGGAAATAAATCGGTAACCCCGCCTAACGTTCGAGCAGGATACCCATCCACGAGCGCGTTGAACTCCCCGAAGACTTAATCCCCGCGGATTCCCGGGTAGAGATCGATGCCAAGATCACTGCCGGTATGGACATTCCTTATATACAGCTGCCCCTCCCCCTTCTGTGCTGTTGTAATGTCGGAGAGACTAACGAGGCAGGCTATTTCACATCTGGACATCGGATGACGGAGGACGAACTGAAGGCTGTGCAGGGACGGATGTGGGATGAGTAAGTGTCTTTCATTCTTTCGCTTGAGGGCCTCATTAACGAATAAAACAGCATTGATCATTAAGGCACGCCTTGCGTTGTTGTCAGACACGGGTGCCGTAGCACGGGATGGCGTTGTATTTCCGTATTATCATTATCAACCCGTAGTGTTGGCAGAGCCCCGCACGCCCTCAATTTAACTAGTACGAAATCCTGCCCTCGAGTCTCGAGTCTCGAGTCTCGACAGGCACGTATTGTACATAGCCTACGCTTGCCGCAGTAGCTGGCCCCACGGGGACAACGAATGAGGAGCAGGCGGTGACTGGTGACCGGTGACTAGTGGCTGTGGGAGGCGGCCAGCGCTGGATTTCAGGCATTAGACTTGGTAGGGGGTGTTGGATGTTACTCACACGTTAGAGCTCCAGGTTAGGTTAGAGTTGCCAATGGCCAGCCATTACGGCACACAGAATGCGCCTTTTACTTTTCTGGCTACTTTTCCCGCATGGGCAGCCGTCCGTAAGGAACAGACTTCCGATTGAGCAATCAGGCGCTGGCCAAAGCAAGCCGTAGGCAGGCAGGCAAATCGGTGACGTTGTGACTGTGGTCGTGACTGGTTGTAACTGTCGTTGTTGGCAGCTCTCGTCCGTCTCTCGTGCGGATTATCGCGGGCTTCGCATCGAGTATCCACTTCGGTCCAAGCTGACAACTTCGGGTCTTCTAGCCCACTCCTAGGGCTCCCAGTCACTGCGGTCACTGCAGTCACTGCAGTCACTACTCCTACTTCGTTCCTCCTACATAGCCAGCTGGCCTCGACCAAAGGAAAACTGGAGAACCGCTGCAGGAGACAGCCAAGGACAGCGTCGAGATGGGCTGCGACTGGCCACGAGCGGCAAGGATTGTCGCTGTCGCTGGGACGGGACGTTCGATGCCTTGCACCCTAGCAGTGAAAACAGCTGCTGAATTGTCAGTGCATTCCCCACACTCCTCGAGACGTTCGGGAAGTGCTAAGTAAATGGGAGTGCGTGAGTGGGAGTGAGGGGCGGTTGGGCCGTATTCTGCTTGCAGACTTGCAGATGGGTTACGCCCAAGTCCGACCGGGAGACCATACAATGAAAACCACATAGTTAGGACGAACCCCATGGCCGTCATGGCCCATGGACATGTGGCACACTAGATCTGATGCCCCCGGGGTGGGAAATGGGAACTCTTGTTCCCACAATACCACGCGGCCGAGGATAGAGCATAGGTATTATAAGAGAGAGCAGCAAGCCAGCGCAGCGCAGCGCAAGCGCGTTTTCGATCTCTGGTTGCTGCCTTGTTCTATCTATGTAAAAAAAGCCTGTCTATACTATCTATATCTATACCTATTTCTATATCCTATATATCTATATATATTCCGGAAGGACGAAACGAAATCACGAGCTGTCTTGCCCCTTCTTAGTCTACCTACGATCGTGAAAGCAAGCGATAAAGCAAGCAAAGCCTACAACCACAAAACAACAAATATACCTATACTCATACCTATACTTGTACCTGTCCGTACCCACCTGCCAAACATGGCCGCCACATTATCACCGGACTCGCACCACCGCCACCACCACCACCACCACCACCACCAGTACGCACCGTCACGGCGGGACGCCTCACCCAGCTGCGGCAGTGTCAGTGCCCGGCCGACGCGGCCGTCCCCGTCGCGGGACAGCAGCAGCAGCCGGCGGCAGCCGTCGCGGCCGCGGCTGCTCCGGGCCTGCGCCACGGAGCCGTCCATCACGACGTCCAACTCGTGCTCGGGGGTGCTGACGGCGCCCAACACCAGCCGCCGCGCCACCGAGCTGCTCAGCCGCGTCGCCGTCTCCAACTCCGCCGCCACCGAGGGCCTCCTGCGCCTGTCCCCGACCGTCTCGCCCACCTCGTCTACCCAGAGCTTCGGCGGGAGCGGCGAAGCGGACCGGGGCCGCATGGGCGATGGTGCTCGCCGCCAGCAGCAGCAGCTGTCTGAGGATGCGGCGGCGGCGGCGACGGCGCAGAGGATGATGCTGCATAGGAGCTGTACTGGTCAGCAACAACGTTTGTCTCCCTCTCCCTTTCACTCTGTTTCTGATTCTGTTTCCGCATCATCGCCAAATCAAGAGCCCCGATCATCATCGTCGACCCTGCTGACCACTTCTTTAGACTCGGCAAACTACTTCAGCTTTCCCAGTTTCGACGAGTGGGAGCAGCCGGCACAGCAGAACCAGGAGAAGGCGTATTGAGGAGAGGAGAGAGGAGGTGAGGGGAGAAGGGACTACTGTACTGTATGAAGGAGGAAGAGGAGGAGTAAGAGCAAGAGCAAGGGCGCATTGCATTGACTTCGAAAACATTCGGCCGGACCGGACCGGACCGGACCGGGCCGTTTCGTTTTTTCTTCTGACTTTCATCGGCTGGACCGAGAGGCAGACCCGTCCCGACCCGACATGCCGGCATGACGGGGGACACGGGAACACGGGAACACGGGAACACGGGAACACGGGACACGGCACGGAAACAACAGGACATGCGCGGTGTGTATATTGGCCGGGCATCACGGGTTTTCCTTTTCTTCTTCATTCATCACTGCACTTCACCCGGTGAGGTGAGGTGGCAGACGGACGGACTGGATGGACGGGATATTCTAGCGAAGGCGTTGGGCGAAACTTCATACCTAGGCACGCACCTACATACCTGGTGCTGCCGAATCCATGAATTACCAGCTCGCACTCGCACATGCAGAGCGATCGTATATAGATCTACTTTGTCTGTCTTGTTATTCCTTTACCGCTGTACATACACAGTACCTACTTGCATGGTTATTATATACATACCTATACATATATATATATCACATACCCCCATATACATACCTACTTACCTACTTACCTACTTACCGAATGATTTCCTCGGCAACATTGAAGGTTGTGTACATGGTCTACGTGGTGCAGTGAGTGAGTGAGGTGATATATCGTGCCACCAAACCGAGAGTCGGCGAAATAGTTCGGAGTAGGTAGTTGTGCGCTTGGAAGCAGAAGGGCCCAGAGCATTTACCTAGCTCTGGTCATGGGGGCTATAGACAGGCTAGCCAGGGGTTTAGGGCAGTTGTATTATAACGAGGGGGGACCTGTAGGGAGACTTACCAAGGAACTGAAGGTGCCGTCAGCGGGATACGAACGTTGTTCTAGATGGCTGGCAGTTGTAACTATAAAATACTAGAATCCCGTCTGGTGATGGTCCGAATATTCCATGTGTCTAACATGCCACTGCAAGTACTGTAGGTACCTACCAGGTAGCATATCAACATTGAAGCTCCAGCTGCGGGATGCTGCGATTTATTGTAGATGTACTCATGTAATAGGTCCACGGGTACTATAACTTCTAGGTTGTAAGTAGGTAGAATGTAGAATGCGGGGCAACTTGGAAGTGCACAACTAAGTGCATGCATGCATAACTGAGCCCAGACACACAGACCACCATAGATACAATCGTTCGCCTATCTGCTGCTATCGGCCATCTGTTAACGTCTTAGCCCCAAAGATCGGCCAGCCCCAAAGCTCGGCCACCTAATTTCTCATATAAAACCCAACTTTTTAAATTCGTATAACTTCGTTATACTTTAATGCATCTTTTTAAAACTTATATTATATATTATTTACGATATAAATTATATAAAAAGATTTTTATTTTATTTTTTAATATACATTTTAGCCTTATATATTAAAATAACGGTTAATTGCATGTTTATTAATACCGCATATATGCATAATTATATATGTAGCTTTTAAATTACTTAATATTAATTTTATATATTTTTTATATATAAACGTATTTAAAAAGAAGTATAATTATTAAGGTTTTATGTAAATTAAAGAAATATTCGTAAAGTTATGAATTTTTAAAGTATTATTACCAAAGTGAGTAATAAGGTGGCCGAGCTTTGGGGCTGGCCGATCTTTGGGGCTAAGACGTTATCTGCTATCTGCTGTCTGCTGTCTGCTGCCACGAGCTAGTAGCCACTAGCACCAATTCTCAATTTTCCCCTCGGATCACACCCGACGTTTTCCCACAGACACACAAACTTTTGAAATTTTGCAATCTCGTCTCAATTAATTCCTGCGCCGGCCGGGACCCATCGAAACAACCACACCCATTTCACGACAACAAGCCCAAATCACCAGTCCTTCCATCACCACCATTCCCCCGGTACCGTCCTGAATTGCGAGCAACAACAATCTCCTCGCAAAGATGGCTGTTGGAA
The DNA here is from genome assembly GCA_022225965.2 of Diatrype stigma. NCBI lineage: Eukaryota > Fungi > Ascomycota > Sordariomycetes > Xylariales > Diatrypaceae > Diatrype > Diatrype stigma. Next base: position 755,806 of record JAKJXP020000003.1, read on the forward strand.
AGTGAGTACCCGTGCCGAAACCCCGCCGCCGAGTTTGACTTTACCTCAATCGCTTCACCTCAACCGCTTCACCTCAATCGCATACACTGCAAGGCCTTGTCCGAGGGGATCTCTATCCCGCCGCGTCTCCCGTCAAGGCCCAGACCAGTAGACACACGAAGAACCTTGCAGCGCCTAGTACTAACCTGCCCGATCAATAGGAACAAGAGGCTTTCGAAGGGCAAGAAGGGTCTCAAGAAGAGAACCCAGGATCCCTTCGCCCGCAAGGACTGGTATTCCATCAAGGCTCCCTCGCCTTTCAACATCCGAGAGTACGCACCCCCACGGATCAATCAACCCGGTGGAAGTGAATAGTGCATATCTGACTGTTGGATTGTAGCGTTGGTAAGACCCTCGTCAACCGATCTACCGGTCTGAAGAACGCGAACGACGCCCTGAAGGGCCGGATCGTCGAGGTCTCGCTCGCCGATCTGCAGAAGGACGAGGACCATGCTTTCCGCAAGGTTAAGCTGCGGGTGGACGAGGTCCAGGGCAAGAACTGCCTGACCAACTTCCACGGCCTGGACTTCACCTCCGACAAGCTGCGATCCCTCGTACGAAAGTGGCAAACCCTGATCGAGGCCAACGTCACCGTCAAGACTACCGACGAATACCTGCTCCGTCTGTTCGCCATCGCCTTCACCAAGCGCCGGCCCAACCAGGTCAAGAAGACCACATACGCCGCCTCGTCTCAGATTCGCGCCATCCGGAAAAAGATGGTCGAGATCATCCAGCGCGAAGCTGCTACCTGCACCCTCCAGCAGCTCACATCGAAGCTGATTCCCGAGGTGATCGGCCGGGAGATCGAGAAGTCCAGCCAGGGCATCTACCCCCTCCAGAACGTATGTAGAGATATATCTGTCGATCCAGCGCCGTCACGCTAGGTAGTATTTGGGAACGTGGTGCTAACTCGGTCACTCCTCATAGGTCCACATCCGCAAGGTCAAGCTGCTGAAGGCACCCAAGTTCGATCTCGGTGCCCTGATGAACCTGCACGGCGAGTCCACGACGAACGAGGAGGGTCAGAAGGTTGAGCGGGAATTCAAGGAGCGCGTTCTTGAGGAGGTCTAAAGGAACATCAGGTGCGGTCATGGAACGGCGTGGGTTTTTGCAATGGCATTAGGTCTCACTTATGATTGCATTTATGCGGCAAGGCAGCCGCGAATACAGCATCCTCTCATAGCAGATAAATGGGAGTATTAGCTGACACACCTGGAGTTTTAAAAAGACGACTACATGACTACATGACTTCCTACATCGGCCTAAGCTACGTGGCGTTGTTTCTTGTGTTTTGATGAAATGGGCTTAGCTTGATCAGGAGTATCAAGATGAGGGACTGGCCGACGTCACGGGCCGTTGAGTCGGAAGGCGAGGTTGTCTCAACCTATAGACACGAATATCAAGACATGTCTATCCATCCGGCTTTCAGTATGATTTGCAGAAAACTACCTTCGTCTCGTAGCACCCGGGCTCTTTCACTTGAAACAGATTTGGAGATTGACGATACTGATATGCTAGACATGTATCTATAAAACGGACCAAAACTTGCAACATGGTCTGGCTGGTGTCTTAACTTCATTATGTCGGGTGATACTCGACCAGACACAAGTTTTTGAAGTACCTGATGTAGAACCAGTTGTACTAAGTCAACAACCCTGACGTTGTGATAACATCATCCGAGCTAAACCAATAATTTACATGTCACTCGGTTTTCCTGAACATGAGTTAGTGAACAATGAACAACGCTCGCAAAATATTTCCTAGATGCATTCTTCTCTTTCCGATGGCATGTCATCTGAGTGCAGGTAAGTAGAGCGAAGATAACTCGAGGTACGGTATCTACCTTATCTATGACCTCTCTCTGCCTCTTTCCCGTACCTTGTAGTTTATGTAAGTAGGTACTGTAAGTCATGACCACATGACGTTCCAAGTTCCAAGTTCCAGGTTCCCACCATTTACTTGCGATCGCATCCAATAACACCTGCTGGTCCCAACACACCTAACCCAGTCTAGACAGCTTCCGTTATCCTGAGGTCCTTAGCCTTACCTACACTTACACTACCTACCTACAGTCTGAACCTACAGGTATCCTCACCTATCGAGTACGTAGTAATCGAGTAATACGCTATCTTACTATCTATCAGATCGAGCACTTCACCTTCATCTTGTTCTTCTTCTCCTTCGTACATGATAAGCCGAACTGCACATCTGCATACAAGTAGTTATATTCCAAAGACACCACAACCAAACCACCAGCAGCCTCCACCGCCGCCATGTCGTCCGAGGAGATCTTGCCGGTGCTGAAGATCCTCTGCATCGGGCCTTCCGGGGCTGGCAAGTCCGCTTGTAAGTTCCGCCCCCATCTCCGGGTCCGGCGCTACCTACCTACCACCTGCAGTTATGGAACCCGGGGAGTCGGCTCCCATGTAGTCTATCTAGGCTAGGCTAACGAATGGTTGCGACGTCCGCCCTGCTTGCTTGCTAACTATTACTATATAGTACTGCTGAGATATTGTGACGATCAGTTCGATCCAGAAAGCTCGACTGCCACGATTGGCATCGACTTCAAGGTAAGTGGGAGGAATCCACCCATAGCGTCTCTTATTTTTATTTTTGTTTCTCCATTACCTACCCTGGACCGATCGACCTGTTGTCTATCACCACCAGTGTCTTCCTTTCTCTGCTTACGCCAGGTCTAGATGAAGAAGCTCGTCGTCCGAGATAGAGCATTCCGCCTAAACATATTTGACACTGTAAGCATCGCAACCTTACCTTACCTTGAGTCTTTGGTGTATATGAAAATCCCGGAATCTTGGTGGTGGCTAGCCGGCTACATCGATCCTATCCTATCCTATCATTGCTCCGACGCCTAACTGATGCTTGCCATCCTTCTCCGGGCGGCATAAAAACAATTAGGCCGGCCAGGAAAGGTTTCGCACACTGTCGACGAGTTACTACCGCGGCGCGCACGGGGTCATCATCGTCTACGACATATCAAACCGGAGGAGCTTCTCGAGTCTCGAGAAGTGGGTGGACGAGGCGAGGTCCAACGCCTCCCCCAACGCCGTGCTTTACGTGGTATGTAATAATGAACAAGCCTCCCACCTCCTTGATGTCTCTTACCTGCTTGCCTGCCTGCTTGCTTTCTTGTTTGCTTTCTTGCTTGCAACCAGTCAACTAACACGGGATGATTTACCCAAAGGTTGGGAGCAAGTTGGACAAGGCCACATCTGGCGGCCGAGTGGTGTCGTTCGAGGAGGGCAAGGCATTCGCCGAGGCCCACGGCGCGGGGTTCTGCGAGGTCAGCTCCAAGACGCGGGAGAACGTGCGGACGCCGTTCGTGGAGGTCGTCGACCAGATCGTACAGAACCCGGAACTGTTGCCGAAACCGCGCGGAGGCGGCGATACGTTGAACTTGGGCATCGACACCAGCTCCATCTCGTCGGCTTGCCCTTGCTGATGGAATCAGTTTGATTACGGCTTTGATATGCGTGTTTGTTCTGGACGGACGGACGGACGGACGGACGGACGGACGGACGGACTGTGCTTTCCTCTACTTGGTTGGTCGGCGGTCTCACTCTCAATGTGTATAGTAATAGATAGGTTAGGTAGTCTCATTACGGCTTCTCAAGGGCCCATCATAGATAGTCGCTTATCACATGATACCCCCTCTTATACTCATACATTTTGACCACGAAATTTGACGTGTTGAGCTCACTCACTCGTCCGGCTTCAAGAATTCGATGACGCCTGCGTGGTACCAAGTTAGTCCGTGGCCCTGAGCAAATACGGCTTCGTAGTCTGGGAATGAACGCCTTACTTTGTAGGAACGCCTCAGGTTTCTCGGATATAAGCCAGTGCCCAGCGTCAACATCTACGAGCGAGAACTTGGGGAAGAACTGGCCGATCAGGGGGATCACCTCGTCGGGGACGTATTTGCTGTGCGTGCCCCGCACGAAGAGCGCCGGCTTCCCGAACCGCACCTGGTTGGGATCCTTGTAGGGGAAATCTCCCATGTTGTCGAGCGACTTGGCTAGCACGTCGAGCGGGACGCGGAACTTGCGCGTTTTGCTGCCCTCGGGCGTGTATAGGTTTCCGAGGAGGAATTGCCGGATCGGGAGCTCCTGTTGGTCGGTTGCTTCTACATTAGTTTATCTAGAGAAAACACCGATTGATGGATTGATTGGTCGACAGGGCGTTTGCTGAGGAGCTGAGACTGACCGGTTCGTATGGCTGGAGGATCTTGTCGGCCTGGCTTTGGCTCGTCACGCCGGCTTCCTCTATCTTCTTCATCCCCTGGATGTACTTGGCGAAGGAGCCGTTGAGCGCAGCGTCGAGCGGAGCGTTGTCTACCGAGACTAGATTGTCGACCATTTCGGGCTTGCTCAGCGCCAGCGTCATGGCTGTCTTGGCCCCCCTATTTGTTTGCGCTTCATGAGTCCCACGAGATTCGCGGCAGAATATTGTCCCTGTACAGCAACTGCGCAACTCACATAGAGTGACCGATCAAGGTCGAATCCTTCAGACTGTGATGGCGGAGAAACTCGGCGACATCTTCGGCCATGGCGGTGTAGTCGTGCCGCGGCGCATGGGGGGAGTCGCCGTGGTTGCGCAGATCCTGGTGAGCCCGGGGTGGTCAGCGACGGAGCGAGGGGTGGTTTTTACGGCGGCGGCGGTCGTCTCACTAGGGCGTAGACATGGCGCCCGAGGTCTCGGGCCAGAACCCTGGAAATCCCCCAACGTGGTCAGCCCCCCAGACGCAAATCGCAAGTTCTGCAACAGCGCGCGGCTTTTCAGGGTTGTTTTTTTTATTTCCCCATCTCTTCTTCTTTCTCCTACCTCGAAACGGCTCGGTTGTTCTTCTTGGACCCGAACAGGCCGTGCATGAAGATTATGGGCGCATCTTGACGGTGACGGTCGGATCCCGGGGGCTCGTGGTGGTCGAATGCCAGGGGTACCGTCTGGATCGACGAGGAGAAGGGGCGGGAGCGGGGGCGGATCGATGGGGAGAGCGCATTCGCGATCGTCGTCGTTGTCGTTCGCGAAATTACGGGCGGGCAAATGCGCGGACGTATCATCACCATCATTATTGTGGTGGACGCCGGCGCCGGCAGCAGAGGTGCGGGACAAATGAGTCTTTTTGGCGATGATGACTCCTTTCGCGTCAATTACAGCAGGGAGGCCGGTATATCGCGCGCTAAGCCGGTGGTGGTTCCTTTGCTTCAATGGCGATGCGAGGTCGGTGGATGACTCGTTTTTCGATTTGCGCCAGCCAGGGGAGGGAAAAAGCCAGAAAAAAAAAATCTAGTTACATAAGACCAACTACTAGTAACTACTAGAATAGGTAGTCTAGAATAGTAGCATTGAGTATGTAGGCATTTTGAGCGTACACGGTTAGTCCATTGCACCCTCGGCCCACTACCGCATTGCATGCCGCACCTGCCGCACCTGCACCCGATGGCCGGCGGCATCCCGGCTATCCGAGTCCATCAGAATGGACCTCTCCTCAGCTTCTTCTGGTTTGCAGCCAAGTGCTTCATACCGTGGAAGTATTTTTGTGCATCAATTACCCGACTGCTGGAGCAGATATCTGAGTACACAAACTTTATTGCCTAAGTTATTATGCGTCGTTGCTTCCCTTCAAACCCGACTGTCATCAATCAATCAACTCCAAATTTCAAAACTCCGCCATTCTATATTAAGCTACAAAGTATACCAAAGTTCCAACTAGCTACACGTTAGCGGGTTTCACTCGTGTACGATATGCTGATGAATAATCTACGACATCATTCGCTACATTTCCCTACTTTATGGGTAGCCACAGTGATCACTGTTTCAGAACACATTTCGACCTGTTTTTTTAATAGGCATACCCCAGCGGCCTAAAGCAAAATTAGCCTGTTAATTGCATTATATATATTAAGCCTTCTTAATAATACCACTTATCCGCATATAATCATCCAGCTTTATTGCATTGCTTACGTAATTAACTCTTTTTAAGGAGCCAGCCTATTGAGGCCTTAAGGTAATTGAGGCTATGCTCCACTTCTGGATTTCCACTCGGCTGCCACCTGCCACCCACCTACCTACCTACCTACCTACCTACCTACCTACCTACCTACCTACCTACCTACCTACCTATTTATTTACCTAACTACTTACTTTCTTACTTTCTTACTTACTTATTTATTTACTTATTTATTTACTTTTTTTAAATTAAACTTTAACCTTTAATTTAAACTAATTTAAATATTAATATATTATTTTTAAATGGAATTTATATAATGTTTTTAAAAAGAAATAATTATAATATAATAAAAATAACGCGTTTTTATTAAAATAATTAAGTATTATTTAATATATAATAATTAATTAATATTTTTATATTATTTAATTTAAATTTTTAATAAAAACTAATTAAAGTTAATAAAAGTAATATTAATTAAATCTTATTAAAACCGAATTTATAAAATAAAATAATATATATTAATTAAAAAATAAACCTTATAATTAAGTAATAATAAATAAATAAATAAGTAATAATAATAATTAAGCTATTTACGTAAGTTAAAGGATTTATAATAACTAAGTAATTTAAAATAATTAAATATAAATATAATTATAAATATAATTATAAATATAATTATAAATGCAATTATAAGTATAATTATAAGTATAATTATAAATTAATAACTTATATAAGTTAAAAATGCATTTAATTATAAGGCTAAGTTTCGTAATTATTTAATACGCTTTTAAAGTATTATATAATATTATTTAAAGCGTATTATTTTATATAAAGTTTTATTATATTTAAATAATGCTTTTTAAATAATGCTTTTAAGTAATATTATTTAATATTATTTATATAACTTTTAAAGATTTTATAAGTTTTAAAACTTTTAATTATTATATTTATAAAAATATATATTAAAGGTTTTATTATTATTAAATCTTTATATTAAAAGGTTTAAATTTTATTATATAAATATATTAATAATATACTTATTTAAATATAAATAATTTTTAATAATTTATATAAATATATAAAATTATTTATAAAGTAATTAATTCTTTATTACTTTATTATATATTTATATTTAAAATTATTAATAAATTTCAAGAAAATCATTAAGTAAATAAATAGGTAGGTAAGTAGGTAGGTAAGTAAGTAGGTAGGTAAGTAGGCAGGTAGGTAGGTAAGTAGGCAGGTAGGTAGGTAAGTAGGTGGGTGGGTGGATGGGTGGGTGTGTAGGTGGGTGGCAGCTGGTAGCCGAGTGGAAATCCAGCAGTGGAGCATAGCCTCAACTGTTTTAAGGCCTCAATAGGCTGGCTCTTTTTAAGCCGCTATATTATAGCCATAGCAGCGCAATTATAGCTTTATAAAGCTGTAGCGCTGTATTATTTATAACTGTTAGAACGTTATAGCAGTTGTAGCGCTGTAATAGTTGCAGCGTTATAGCAGTTGCAGCGCTGGAGCGCTGGAGCCCTGAAGCGCTGGAGCGCTGGAGCGCTAAAGCCCTAGAGCAATAGCGTTACGGAATAAAATGCCCAAGTATTAACGTAGGTCATAAACTTGCTTATACCGTAATAAAACGAAGGGTTATTGTGTCGCTTTTTTTTTTATAAGAATTAAATAAAGTCGCCTGTTTTAAATAAGAAAGTAACTTAATATGCGCATAACGGCCCGTACTCTTTTAAAATAACGGGTTATGCCCTTTTAAAGCAATTGGCTATTAATTTGCTTTATGCTTAAAATAACTAATTATTAGTTCATATTTATTATTTCTTATAGTTTTCTTTGTTATTACTAATTATTAGCTTTAATTTTATATATTAATGCCGCGATTTTTTATTATTGCCGTTATTACTTTTAATTATTATTATTATTTATAAACTTTAAACTTTTATTATTATAACTATACCTTTTATTGTCTTCGTTATAACTTTCGTTATTTTAGTTATATTTTTATTATTATAGCCTTTTTTTTATTATTATCTTTTTATTACCGCCTTTTTATTGCTAATACTTATTATTATTTTTGCCATTTTTATTTATTATTATTATTATTATTTTTAATTTTTATTGCTTTTATTATATGCTTATTACGGTATTAAATGTATAATTACCGGCCCGGCTTTATATCGTTATATATAAAGAAACGTTTCGTTTCTTTTAATTTAAACCTTTTCTTTTTTTTTCGTATAATAATAACTATATCTTTTTAATTCTATATTTGCTTATAGCCGTAATAATTTATTGCATTTATCTTTTTTTATAAGTTTAATTTAATTATAAGCCTTAAAATCCGAACGATAAGCTATAAGCGCCAAAGGATCGTAATGACTTTATATCTAAATTAACCCTTTTCCATTACCGCTACGGCTATTCTTTAAGAATTCGAATATTTAATTCTTACGGTTTAATACTTTTAAGAGAACTTTTAACCGATTTTAAACTTAATTATTATTAATTTAACGATTAATCCCTTTTAATATGCCATTTTAAACGAAATAAAATAACGCCTTAAAACGTTTACTTAAAAAAACGAGGAATTTTATCGTTAGTTTAACGCAATAATAAAGAAAAACGATTTCGAAACGATTCCGCAAATCCAATAGCAATAATCCCCATTTTTATATATTTCTTAATTAAACCGTTTTATTAATTAAATATCCTTTTCGACTTTGGACCTCTTTTCGAACGTTATTTAATTAGGATCCTTTTTTTATTAGTCTTATTTTTAATTTATTCCGATAATTAATTAAACGTAAACTATTTGCTATATAAAATGCCTTAACGTTAAAGCGATAACGAAACCTAAGGATAATAACTTATTAAAGTTTAAAGAATTAAGCAATAACGACTTCGAAATATAAAAGAAATACGTTAATTAAAGGTTTTAAGTTTACCTAAAATTAGCCTTCGATCGTTACGTATATATAACGAAAATAAACCGAATTATGTATATAACTTAGTATTTAAATAATAAAGCATATACCTATATTAAAAAACGGATCGATATAATTACCAAGTACTTTAACGATTTTTAGCAATAACCGAAAAAATAACGAAATTATATTAACCTAATTACGTTTTTAAATATTTTATATATCGTTAAAAATATCCGAATAGCAGTTTATAAAAGCTTTATAGCTTTCCAATAAAGCAACAAATCCTTCGGAAAGTTTATAAGCCTATTCGTTAAATATGCGAATTAAAGCCAGCAATTTAACGCTATTCGCGTCGTAATATTATAAACCAAAATTAACGGAGCTTTATAAAACGCATTCGTTTCGGTAATGGATTAGCTAATAAGCGACGATATCGTAAAATGGATTAACTTATACCGAAACCTATTTAATAATTTAAAAAATAAGGCCCTTATTAAAAAATAACAATAACCCTTTTAATTAACGCATATATCCGCATTTTTATTAGCCTTTATATTAAAACCTATATAATTCGACGCAATTAAAACGATATAATTCCGTAAGCTTTTTCCGCAAAAAAAAACCCGGCGTTTTAACGGTTATTTATGCTTATATTATAAAAAGGCGGGTTATTTTTATAAAGATTGCTCCGAAAGAAACCGAAAAAAAAAATGGCGGATCGCCGGAAAAAGCTTAGCCTCCAATAAAAGTCGCAACTAAAGGCCCTTTTTAAAATATTTCGAAACTATAAAGAATAAATTATATATACGTTTAATAAGTTTTAATATATTATTTTCTTTTTTTATTAAAATATTTCGTTTTAATAGTAAACCAATTTCATTTTATGTTATAATCGATAATAAATGCTTATTATATGGTTTTGTTAATAATAATTTTGCGTATAATATTTATTTGCTTAGCCTTAACTTATTCGCTTTTAAAATATTTCGCTTTATAAACGGTATCGTAACGGAAATAATTTTTAAATATAACATCGTAAACTATTAATTAAAATCCATTAAAAAATAAATCCTTTTATATTAATAACGCCTAAACGGTTTTAACGTTATATTGGGTTTTTTTTTGGTTTTAACGTTATAATCCTAATATTAATTAAAACTATAAAATATTCGCTATTAATAATAAAATATTTTTAAATTTAAACTTTTTTAGCTTTTTTCCGATTTTAATTTAATATTAAAACCTGGTTTAAAACCGAAATTAAATTAAAAATTACGTTCAAAATTAAAACAAAACTAAAAGCCATATTCGAAACCGGACCTAAATTATAAATTAGGCCGTAAATTAATTCCGAATTTTAATATTCGAAACTTTTAGATCCGAAAAAATACCCGTAATTTCCAAACCGGTTTCGAATTATGTTTAGGCCGATACCAGTTCCGTCGATATTCGGTTTTTTTATGTTACGAACTTTTTTATATTTTGCCGTATAAACGGCGTATTAATGAATAATATATTATTTTAATAATTTATCGCCATAACGGATATATTTCGCTTTTTAATCGTAATTAATCCAAAACCTTAAGCGTTAATCGAGAATATTATAAACCAAATATTTAATACCCTTTTTCGAAATATTTTAATATAAAATAATACCTTAAATCCGAATGCAATACCGAAACGATTACGAAACTTTTACGATTAAATAACGGAAGCACCGTAATTACGACGAATTTTAAACGAAAACATTTAGAAATATTTAAATGGAAAACTTCCGGTTACGATAAAAGAAATCCTAAAAAAACTTTTTCCAAAATATTACGACTTAATTAAGGCCTTTTTTTTATACGAAACCGAAACGTTATTTTTTTATTATTTATATAATTATAAAATAAAATTATTCCTTAATTAAACCTTTCCGTATAACCGATTTCGTTCGATATTTCTTAAAGAATTATTAATAATTAAAAAATATATTAACGATTATTTCGAAAAGGAATTTATTCGGGCCAATATTTTTTTTATAATGATACCGGTTTTGCTTACGAAAAGATCCGAAAGCGAAATTCGTATTTGCATGGATTATAAAAAATTTAATAACGTTACCGTTAAAAACAAATATTTTATTCCGTTAATTCGAAAAACTTTAAATAACTTTTGCTAAGTAAAGATTTATATTAAACTCGACATTATTGCGGCATTTAATCGATTTCGAATCGCTTCCGGAAACGAATAAAAAATAACGTTTATTATAAGATTCGGCCTTTTCGAATGCCAGGTAATTAATTTCGGCATAACCGGTATTTCGAATTCGTTTTAATATTATATTAACGACATTTTATTCGACTTATTAAACCGATATATTATAATATATTTAAACGATATCTTAATATATAGCAAATTTAAAAAAAATACCGATAATACGTTCGAAAATTTTTTATTCGCTTAATAAATACTGGCTTTACGGTAAATATCCGAAAGTATAAATTTAACGTAACGAAAACGAAATATTTAAGATTTATCATATTAATAAACGGCATTTAAATAAACTTAAAAAAAATCGAATTAATTAAAAATTAAAAGTCGTTTAAAACGTTACGCGAATTATAACGATTCTCGGATTTTGCGAATTTTTATTGTCGCTTTATTAAAGACTTTTTAATCCTAGCCTATTTTTTAACGGCTTTAATAAATAAAAAAAAATGGCCAAAATACCTTTTAAACGTTATAATAACGGCGTTTTAACGATTAAAAGACGTTTTTTGCGACGTACCTATATTTATATATTATAACCTTAAACGCCGTATTATCTTAAAAATAAACGCTTTTAATTAAGTATTAAAAAGGATCCTTTTATAATACGATTTACGAAAGGATTTACGCTTTATCGCTTTTTTTTCGGCAAAATATAACCTAATAAAATGCAATTACGAAATTTACGATAAAAAGCTTTTCGTTATAATTAAAGCGTTTAAAAAATAACGTTCTGAATTATAAAGCATCGAAAAATCGATCGAAATAATTACGAATCATAAGAATTTATAGCATTTTATTATTATAAAACTATTAAATTAATGCTAAATCCGGTAATTAAAATTTTTTAATAACTTTAAATTTCAAATTACTTATAAATCCGGCAATAAAGCAACCGTTTTAAATGCATTCTTCCGATTTTCCGGCGATAAGCCAGCGAATTATTACGACCTTAAAAACGAAAAAATAACTTATCGATACCGCATCTTATTATTTTTAAACCGTTAAATATTTTTATAATTTTTTGCCTTAAACGTTAATAAATTAATCGATACTTTAATTAACGAAGCTTATAACGCGTTGCTTTTAATATAAGACTTTTTTTAAATTATAACGAATTTTTAATGCAAAAAGTTTAATTAAAAAATTAAGAAATAAATAAGAATTATTAAAACCGATTACGTAACGATTTAAAAACGAATTTATATTAAAAATAAGTTATTTATATTTCCGGACGAAACTTTTTACTTATAAATTCTTTACCGAATCCATAATTTTGCATTAAAAGGTTATTTAAAATAAACGAAAACATACGACTTTTTTCGCCGTATTTATTTTTAGCCGAAACTTTCCCGAAATGTAATCGTTTTCGTTTAAGCCTGTTATTTTTATAAACGAATTAAGAACTTTCGTAATTCAGTTATTGGATTTTTTAATTCCTTATCGGTTCCGTTTCGTTTTTAATTCGATATTTTTATTAATTACGTAAAACCATTTCCTTTTTATATCCGTAACGGTATTATATACGAATACGTCTTAATCGTAATCGATAAATTAACGAAAATGCGTTATTATATATCCGTTTTCGATACGAAAGCTAAAACTTTCGGAAACGCTTTCGTAATGCAAATTTATAAATTTTACGAAATCCTTAATACGATTATATTTAATAAAAATATATAATTCGTTTTTACGTTTTAAAATAAACTTAATCGCCGATTAAACATTAATTTATGCCATTTATTAATATATTACCTTAAATTTAATAAGCAAACGGAAATTATTAATAACGTTATAAAATAATATTTCCGCTTTTATTGCTTCTTTTATTAAAACAATTAAATCGATTAGTTTTTATTAACGGAATTCGCCGGAAATAATGCCGTTTCGGAAATAATTAATGTATTATTTTTTTTCGTTAATTACGGCTTTTATTTAGAAATAAATATCAAACCGAGCCGCCTTATTATTGCCCTTAAAATATTAATCCGCCAATAAAAATTCCATAACGTTACGACCGTAACTAATAGAATCGAAAAAGTCCTAGCAATAACCAGGTTCTTTATAATAAAATTCCAAAAACGTTAAGCTAAAAATGCAAACCGGTACCGAATTAATGCCGGCATATTCGAAATAAAAGATTAAATTTGGGTTAATATTAAGAATATTAAGATAAAACGATTTATAAAAAAGTTAAGTAATAAATAAATGGGTTCTTTTTTTATTACGAAAACGTATAAACGGGCCGTAACCGTTTAAATATTTAATTATTTTCGAATTTCTTTTATTTTTTATATTTTATTAATTTAACGGTACTAATAAGGCTTTTCCAATTAGGAAATTATTAACGAAAAATTAAACCGACGGGCCAAAAACGTTATAATACCGCAAAATAAAAAAATAAAAAATAAGAAATAATACTTTAATAAAATCCTTAATTTTCGACATATACGAATAAAATTATAATATCGAATAAAATAGCCGGCTTCGTATCGGCCCATTTAAGAATCGGCCCGGAATTTCTAGAAATGCGATGATAATATAATAAACTTTTATAAAAAGAATCCTATTAAGCCGGATCCTTTAAATTAATAAATATGGCCCGAAAAAACCGCAGCTTTAAATTATAATTAATAAAAATTACAAAATAAACAAATAAAAGAAAAAAGGTTTTTATTTATATTGGCCCAAAAGGCTTAATAAATCGTAAGGCGATTTATATTAATAAAAGAAAAACAAAAATAATAAAAGAAATCGTAACTAAAAGGCCGAAACCAAATTACGAAAGCCGAAATAAAACCGAAGCAATAATTAATTAGCCATAAATTAATGCCAAAATATTAGCAAAACGTAATCTAATATATTATCGCAAATAGGAGCCGGCAAAAAAAAACCGAACCATCGCCTAATAAGCGGCAAAATCGAACGGAAACGTCGCCATATCGTTATCCGCTTAATTACGGCCGAACTTCGCAATTAAGATTTGCTTTATCTTTTAATAAAAAACGCATTTAGCGATCGTTTAAATTTATTAACCGGCGTCGCCGGAAATTAAACGCGGCTCGATGGCGACCTTTTAAGCCGTTTAAGTATCGTCGTTTTATTATTTTTTCGTTAGCCAATTAAAAACGAAACGGATACGAAACGGAATATTTACGTTATAAATACGAAAGGCGGGGTTTTATATTTATATTAAAATATAACGCGCGGCGATTTAAGCTATATATATATTCGGAACCTAAGCGTTTTACGGTTAATTTAATATTAATACGGCATTAAACGACTAAAAAGCAAGACATATCCGCTTTTTTTTAATACCGGTTTTATCGATAACAATACGATAAGCCTTTTTGGCCGTTTCGAAAGCGACGCAAACGCAAAATACGATCGTAACGACAACAATCCGGACATTTTCCGAATAAATTCGAACGAATTTATTTTTAAAATTTAAAAGCGGATTATTATTATTATCGTTATCGTTTTAAATAATACCGAAAAAATAATCGATTTAACGTAAAAAAGCAAATAAATCCGTTTAATCGTTTTATATTTTAAACGACGCTTAAATATAAAATTATTAATAAATAAACCTTATGTTATTTACAAAATGCTATTAAAACGCCGATTAAACTTATAAATTCGTAAAAATCCTTATAACCGGCGCATAAAAAGTATATTACATTCGTCGCGTTCGTCCATTTATACGTAAACGCCGGCATTTCGCCGTTAATCGAATTGAAATGCTTTATGATATACCGAAAGCATTTTATATATAGCGACTTCGTTAAAAAAAACGAAGCGAAGGCGGTATAAAAACGGAAAAGCATAACGACGACGCGATAATAATATCGATAAATAAGTAAATAAACGAAAAGCAAATAAAGCAACAAAACGGACGCAAATATTAATCGGTCGAAAAAAAAAGAAATAACGAAACAATTACGATTCGGCAAGCCTTAAAAAAAAACAAAATTATAAAATAAAAAAGAAAAAAATGCTAACGTATTTATATTTTAAATACGGGGCCTTATAATTAGTAATTAAATATATAAATATATGGCCATTATAATAATACGTTATTCGGAGCAAGTATTTATTTCCGAATCCGGCTTGGCGCTTCGAATTAGCAAAAGGTACGAAACCAAATAATCTATTAAAACATACGCTATTCGGGGCAGGTGTTTTTTTTTCGAATCCGGTTTGGCGCTATTAAATATATTTCGAATTAATACAAAATTATAATTAAAATATTACCTTTCCGTTGCCTAGTAATTCAGAAAATTAATTTTAAGAGGTAATTAAGAATAATTATTTAAAAAAAGGGGATTTATTGTTACGGTATTAAATATATAATTACCGGCCCGGCTTTATATCGCTATATATAAAGGGACGTTTCGTTTCTTTTAGCTTAAACCTTTTTTTTTTCGTATAACAATAATTATATCTCCTTAATCCTATATTTGCTTATAGCCGTAATAATGCTATTATTATTATAACTTTTCGTTATTTTTAATTCTTTTATTTTTTATTTCTTTTAATTGCCCTTTTATTACGATCGAATATTTATAACCGAATTTTTACGATTATATATTTACGATTAAACATTCGCAATTTAGCATTATTTTAATTTTTTATTATATAAGTATTTTTTGCTGGCCTTTGTAATATTTCAAAGCTTCTTATATTTAAACGCAATATCGTTACATAAGTAAATATTAATTCGAAACAAACGTTAATCTTTTATTTATAACATTTAATTACGATTATTTAAATAAGCTAACGTATAAACTTTATACCTAAATACGATTCTTAAAGTTAATTAATTACTTTTCATTATTACTATTATTATTAAGCCTTATTAATTTTTATTTCATTATTTGGTATTATAACGCATTTTTAATATTACTAATTAAATTTATTTAACCGCTTATATTATAATACCGTTATTTACGAATACGTTTTTTAAAATCCTTTTATTATATTCCATCATATTAATAATACTTAATATAATAACGATTTATATAACTTTATTACATTTTGTTATTAAGTAAACATTTTAATAACATCATATATCGACCAATTTCCGTTATTACCAAAATTATAAATTGCATAATTATTTTTATGTATTTCATTTAATATTAACCAATATTATTATCGTAATAATTATTTATAAAATATTATTAAGCCATTAAAATATTGGGATTATTATCGTTAAACGATTAAATAATTAGCTTAATAAATATTTTATATTCGATATTATAAATAATTTGGTAACATTTAAATATAGCTATATAAAATCATATTGCCCATATTTGGAAAATGCAAAGAAATGGTAATATTAATATTGCTAAATAAAATATTTTATTATATCTTTAATTATATTTTAATTAATTATATTTTAATTAATATAATAACCATAAATTAATATTAATATAATATTTATAAGTAATTTATTTTTATTAATTAAAATGCAAAAGCATTTTAATATTTTAATAAACCTTTTTACGTCATTTACGAATATACGTATATATGTTTATAATTTTAAATAATTAATTATTAACTTAATATTTATAAAATTATAACAATAATACGATAAAATATTCTTTTCCGATTATTAATTTTGCTTCATTTTTAATTATGCCGCCGGATATTTTAAAACTATAACTCGATATTCCAAAATTATAATCCAATAAATCCTTATTATAATATGCTTTTTTATATTTTAAAACTTTTTAATATTATTTTAATTACGAAAATAAACGCAAAATATATCGTTAATAAATACGAAACGTATTATATATTACGACTACTTTTTTATGAAATAACGATTTTTATACCGATAATAACAAGTTAAATACATATTTAATTTAACGAAATAAAATAATTAATCGCAAATACGACGAATTTTATAATTATTGCAAAATTATAACATAAATTATTAGCATATAATTATTTCATTTTTATCGATCGGTTTATGGATTTCATAAAAATGCATATATTAATTACGTTTTTTATGGTAAAGACTAAAAGTATTTTTATTACGGCGGCCTTATTCGCCTTTTTTCTTTAATCCGGCTACATTTATTAAGTCGCATTATAAAATTTATAAATCGTAACTTTAAATAACAATTATCAAAAAATCTTATGCGGTTTTTAAATAACGTTAAAAAGGAATTAAATAAATTAAATATGTAATAACATTATTTCCATAAAAAAGCAAAAAATAATAATGGCATTTATGGTTTTAAAATAAATTCGTAATAAAAATATAAATTTATAATATACATTTTTTATTTTATGCATAATAATATGCCTTTATATAATTCTTTATTAATATTAAAATAATTATTATATATTTAATATATTTAAATAATATATGCTTTTAATTTATACATAATTTTATAATACATATATTTATATAATAAAATAAAATGTTCTAATAATTACATTTTCCTTATAATAATATATTCGACATATGCATAAATTTATAAAAAAAGATTTTATACATAATAAATTAAGGTATTCTTTTCTTATTATTTTTACCTTATTACTTTATTTTAAAATATCGTCATTTATATATCATAATTAAGTTTTATATTTATTTTAAATCTAAAATCCCTAACGATAAACTTTTTTCTTTTATTTTACACTTAAAAGCTAAAATTTAACATTTTTTTTAATTATATTATTACGCGCAATTTATTTATTATTTATGTTTAAAAAGTTTTATATAATATAATTAACATTTAAATAAATGCATCGCCATTTTCATTAATTTATGTATTCTTTTAATTTCGTATACCTATATTATTAATTCTTTTGCCGTTATAACCAATTTCTTAAACTTTATTATTTTTTATTAATTATATTTACGCATAAAAAGTTATATACTTAAAATATACAAACATTAATCGTTATTAATTTAATCGATTTAAGGAATTATATTTAAGCCATTTGCTTTATCTGCTTATTCGTAACGAATTAAAAAATAATCTACGTACTTTAATATAGCGATAATCTTTTAGCTTACGTCGAAAAAATAATATTAAGGCTATTTTAATTTAAGTATTAAACATAAAACAAATAACTAACCTTCGATATATATAATATATTATAAAAAAAAAACCCTGGAATTGCTATATACGTATAAATCATATTATTCCAGGATTTAATTCTTTATAAGGAATTTGTATTAATTGCTATTATAATGGCAATGGTTTAAAATATTCGTTTTATTAAGCATTTCGTAAGTATTTATTTTTTTCATATTTATTTAAACGATTAATATAAATAAAGCCATAATAAACCTTATCTCGAAATATTCGTTTTATTTTAAAATGCAACCAAAAGGCATAATAAAAATAAGCCTTAAGTTTAACATTATACGTTCATTTCGAAAAAATATTAAAATTTACGGCTTTAATTTTATAGTACCGATAAAAACATAACGATTATCTATTAATATACCACTAAAAAAAATGCTTTTCTTTATAAAAAAAGCACTTGAAATGTTAAAAAAAACCCAAACCCCATATATATTATTTCAATTTATTTTTATATTTATTATATTAATTCCATATTAATGAAATTACTTAGCGCCGTTATTTTTTTATATCTTTTTTAACCAGTTTGCCTTTAAAAGTCGGAATAATCTTTTTATCGTTTAATAAATTAACTTAAAACGTAAAAAAAAAAATACTCGTAAGACTTACCAGTTTATTCCTTATTATCTGGACGCTTAATAAACGAATTTTGCTCGGTATTATCCGAATCCGTAGTTTTAGCCGAGCCTTATTCTCGTAAGCCCAGTAATATATTATTATCGTCGTCCGAAATTTGCAGCTGCTTATTAGGCGATATTATCTTAATAACTAAAAAAGCCTAACTAAATAAAACATTTTATATGCTAGAAATACTAATAAGCTTAAAAAAAATAGGCGCAAAAAATGCCATTTATAATCCGCTAAAATTCGAATAAGCCTGTTTATTAATGGAAAATACGGCTATACGTAATTTGCGCTAAATTTTAGCAACATAATTATAAAATAACGGAAAAATAACGTTTTAACGGTTATACGTAATAGCCGGCCTAAATAAATTAATAAGGATTAAAAAAATATTAGCGAATATAAAATAAATTGGGACATATATTAAAGCATTTAAAGGTTTAAGCCCCGCAAATTCGATAAATTCGTTTTTAAGCTAACCGAAAATTATGCCTAATTTATATAATCCCTAGCTATTCTTTAATTTAAGGTTTTTATTACTGTTTACGTAAAAGAAATATCTCTTACGTTAAAGATTAATAACGAAAACAAAAATAAAAAATATATAATTCCTTTTATTTATAAAAACGCCCAAAGCCTTTTCCGATTTATTAAAAAAAAAACCTTAACTTAATAAATACCCTTTTATTTAATAAGGGCTTAATGGAATCCTTTAAACGGAGCTTACGGCAATTGGAATATAACCGTATTATGCCGAAGAAATTATAAGAAATAAGTGCTTTAACGAAAGGAACGTCCGAAAATATAGGAAGTAAAATAAAAAGCCTAATTAAAAAGCGTTAATATTATGTTTATAATAATGCTAATATATAAATTATACTTACCGGATTATTTTTTTTAAATGGCATTATATAATAATACAATAGCCATTTTTTTTAAAAAAATCGCGCATATAAATAGCCCAAAAAAAATAAAAGCCTTAAACTTGTAAAACTAAATTACGCAAATATTCATTTTAACTTATTCCCATTTCGAATTACATAACGTTAACCACTATTTCTGACTTATAAAAATAATCCACTAATACCGGCCAATCGAACAAATCATTAAAAAAAGGAATTCCTATAATTAAGATTACAGCCAAACTGCCAAAATTAAGGAATTAAACGTTTCGAATAAAGAACTCGATGCCTTAAATAGCAGCCAATATAATAACGTTTAATCCGGAATCGGCTCTTAAAAAACGTGCCCGAAAAGGAATAAAAGAAATGGCCATAATAAAAGAATTGCCAAAAAAAAGCCAATAACGTAATGTAATAAATAATATAATAAATATAAAAAAACCTAGCAAAATTAATTAAATAATCCTTATAATGCAATTAGTAATACAGAATTAATATAACCAATAACGCAAAAAATTCGAATAATAGCAATGGTTTTAAAAATAATGCAGAATAAATTAATGCAATACAAAAAAATAAAATGTCGTATCGAAATAATAGCAAAAATAAAGGAAAATATAAACAATAATAACGATAATAATAAAATATTCGTTATAATAATTTAAATTATAATTAAAAGGTATTTTTATATTATTTTAATTCGTATAATAAATTATATACGTATTCTTTTTTATTTCTTTTTCTTCGGCTTTTATTATATTATGCCAGTTTTTTTAATAATATTAAAGCTTTATATTTTTACCGCTTCGATATTTCGGTTTTAATTATAACCATGCTTTTTTATTTTTTATTATATATATACGTATTATTATAACCTATTATATAATATATAACCAAATTTAAAACTAATTAAGATATACGTAATGCGACTTTTAAATATATATTATTACGAAATAAAACTAGATCTATGCATAAATCGATAACATACGTCTTAATTATATATAATAAATATTATTATAAATCCGGATAATTATAAGAATTTATAATGCATTATTATTTTTAAATATTCCGTTATTTTTAAATGCTCCGATTTAAAATAAATAATTAATAAATAGCTTTATATATAAATAACGCATATAATTATAAAGATATATTTAAAGATATTAATACGTAAAAAAGGTAGAGACCAACCAATTAAGGTTAATCCAGGTTATCTAGCTATATATACCCTGTATGTATATATGTATATAGCGTACATCACTTGATTGGACCATGCTAGGCCCCCCTAGGCACCCGTATCAAAGTGCCGGGGACGAAATAACCTTTATCGACCTCGATAGTCTTATTGCCAGATTGGGCTTAGGGCCGGAGCGCGCATTCCCAGGTGTATATGGTGGAATGGGCTCGACGGGCTTATCGCCAATTGGGCTTATCGCTAGAGTCAGCTCGCCTTTCTTAGAATTTTTGGTATTTCGTACGGGAATCGAATCCGCCACTTTGCTGTGGCATATGCAGCACTTCTTTCCAATAAGAGAACGAGATGCGTGGATCCTAATGGCTGGGGCCCTTTCCTTATAATGGCACTATACCGCTGCGCCACCAGACCGGAAATGCTACCATTTGATACGTGAAAAAGGTAAGGACCAACCAGTTAAGGTTAATCCAGGTTATTTAGCTATATATACCCTGTATGTATATATGTATATAGCGTATACCATTTGGTTAAACCATGCTAGGCCTCCCTAGGCACCCGTATTAAATATATTATAATGTAATATAAATACAAACAAAAAAACGAATGCATATAATAAATAAATTAAACCCTTTTAATTTAATTTGTTATTATTTTATAAACTATTTATTTAGTTTCGTTTTTTATTTAAAAAAAAACTTTTTTTATATTTATCATATTTCTTTATAATTTATTATAATTTATTATATCTTTTATTAATTTTAATGTTATAAAACAAAATCGATTAATAAGGTTATTATCGAAATTTCTTATTCGATAAGATTTATTAAGCGATTTTTATTTTTATGCCTTACTTATTCGATAATTATATAAAAATATTCCGATTTTAATACCTTTTGCAATATAATTCTAACATTTAGCCTTTAATTTTATATTTTTTATTACGCAATTCCAGCATTTAATTTTTAATCATAATATTTTTCGCTTAACTTTATCTCTTATTTAATCCCAGTTTTAAAATTCTTTTTATAATGCCCCCGGTTTTACGCAAGCTTTCTTTTAATTGGATTCGGATAATTTCGAAACTTCATTAAGGGCATTAATTCCATCGCTTTCGCCCGTATTCGAAAGTAATGCCTTAAAATCCGTTAAAGCTTTATTAACGGCAATTAATTCCGAATTTTATATTAATAAGTCGGCCTTTAAAATTCGTTCGTTTTTAAACCCTGTTTTTAAACGGCATAAGGCCAAGTTAATTCAGAACTTTTAAAAACAAATTCAAATAAAGTTTATATTTTTTTTAAAATAATGCCGCTTATATTTAATATAATGCTTTAAATTTAATCTTTATTATATATCCTTTTATAAAAAATCTTTATAACGCTTATTTAATAAATTACAAACCCTTTATTTCTTTATTTTTAATAAGTACTTATATCGCCTTAATTATAAAAAATATTTTCCATTTAATAAAAACGTTAAAACATAAATTTATTAAGATTATTATCGTTAAATTAATAAGAAACGTTTTCTTTAAAAAGTATATTTAATTATATTATATATTCCTTATAAGCATTATTGGCCAAAAGAAATTAAAGTTTTTCGTTTTCTTAAAAAGCGTTTCCTTACTTTTGGGATTACTTTTAAATACATAACTAAGTTATTTCTTAATTTAAAAACTAATTATTCTTTTAGTTTTATATATTGCAAAGTTATTAATTATTTAACGGTATTTGTTAATAACATTTACGAAATTGCTAAAGTTTTACCGCGGCCCTTAAAAAACGTATTAAGCGAAATTCATATTATTTAGTATAACTTTAATCGTTTAAAAAAATAAAACCTATTATTATTTCTAGGATTACGTAAATCGGTTATAATAAAAGCATTAATTTAATTGCGAATATATAATTATTTATATCGTTAAATTATAACAAATAATGCTTTTTAAAACATATGGCATAAAGCGAATGAAATATTTCCGCTTAATATAATGGAAAATATTACCTTAATGCCTAATATAAAATAAAAAAATGCCTAACGATTAATTTATATTCCAAAAAACAAATTTATGTTTCCTGTATTTAATAAAAATGCAAATAATTTTAAAAATAATTCGAATAAAAACGAAAATATAAACCAAAGGAATAAACTTAATAAAAAATTACAAAAAAAAAACTAAACGCAGGCATTAAAAAAAACTAAAGCAATTATTGGTTCGTTTTTATATATCGATTAATAATTTGCATTATATTATAAAAAACCCCGAAAACCATGCATTAATAAAAAATAAATAATACATCTTTATTACGTCTTATACCTTTAATGTCTTTTAATTTATTTGCCAATTGCTTAAATCTTATAAAAAAAAACCAAGCATTTTATCCATAATTATCTTTTTGGGATTTTTCTTATTAAATTAAACCCGTATTAATAATACGAAAAAGGCCCAATTCGTATAAAAATCTATTGCCCTTAAGTTTTTATAAAGAAATAAATACCAAAATAACGTAACGGAAAAAAAAACTACCGAAGGTCGTTTATATGTACGGGTTCGTTTTGAGAACCACTTTTTAAGCGTCCGTAATCCAGACTATTTTGCATTTACGTTTATTAAGATCCTACTATATGGAACTAAAGGTCTTATTCCTACCAATAGCGATTAAAAAAAAAGCTTAAAGCTTAAAACAAAAACCATTTAATTTATAAAAATAAACAAAATCTTTATAATTTATTATATATATTTAATTAATATAATATAATTGGGCCTTAATAAAATTACGACAACATAAAACCCATATTAAAACCTATTTAATCTTTTTATTTCTGGTATTTAATAGAATTATTCGAAATAATAGTTTTAAAATCAACAAAACCCGAACGTTTAAATTTGCCTTTTTACGATTACGGCGCATTTATAAAACGATTATATGCAAAGAACTGCTAAAAATTAACCAAGAATTAAAATAACATAAGCCTATTAATAATTCTCGAATAATAAAGTTTTTACGAGAAATAATAATATTCGGCCGTTAATAATTATTATTAAATAAAATAAAAATGTAATAAAAAAATAAAATTAAGTTCATAATTATGCAATATAGGATTCTTTTAATTTGGTTTATAATTAATCCGAACGACTTATTTTCTTTAATTCGAATTAAATTCGGCCGTTAATTCCGCGGATCCAAATATTTTAAGCGATAATAAAAACGTATTAAAAAAAAGTTACTTATAAAAAGCCGCCGGATTTTTAAGGAAATTAACTAAAATCCTATATTTTTTATATAATAATTTCATACGCATATATAAAAACTTTTCGAAAAATTAATTTAAGCTAAAACTAAAAATAAAGCATTTAGGCCCGTAAACCATTATTTTAGCGTAATCGAAATTAATAAACGAAAAACTTTTTATTTTTACGGCATTTTATAAATCGAAAAAAACATAAATGCTAAAAACCTATTAAATAATTTACATAACAGCAAGGATTTTAATAAAATTATACGTTTTATTTTTTTGAATTATTAAATATTTTTACGAAAACTACGACGCCTATGTATTAACTATTCGAAGAATTAATTATATACGATTCGAATCGAATTCAAAGCTCGAATACGATTTTAATCGGCTAAAAACAAAATAAAAAAACGAAACATAAATAATTGCCATTATAATATAACGTTATATATATAATTAAACATGTTTTAAATATGCCGCATTTAAGAATAACAAAAAGGAAAACCATAAACGACGATATCGATTTGGCTAGCCGTAAAACCGAAAAAAACGAATTTATATTAATAATAATAGCATTTTTTATATTAAGCGCTTAAATAAAAGCTGCTTTCGTTAAAACCCGATTATTGCTATTATATTAAGGCATAATTATAATTTTTCGTTAATTTATACGAAAACCAAAATCCTTGCTTTATTATATTATATTACGGATTATGCTACCAAGTTAAAGTTTTTTATATACCAATAATTGGCCATATTTATAACCCATTTAAATACGTTAACAAAAATCCCAAACTTTATTAATCAAAATAATCCGAATATGGTTACTATAAGCTTTATAATACGTATTATTAATAAAATATTTTTAAACCGAGAATTATTCTTTATTAACGTTTATAATTATTTATTAAATTATAAAACTTATTATTACTTAAAAAAAATTAACGTTGGCTGCATATTATAACCATATATTAATTAATTCGTTAATTATGGCGTTACTTATAAAAGCTTATCGTTAAAAATGTTAACGAAAAAAAAAATCGGTTAACCAAGATTCGGTTTTATTTAGTCCAAAATATGAAATAAAACCCATTATTTTTTAGGCGTACCAAAAACGTAGCCCTTAATTTCGTAATTTGTACTTTTATAATTATGCTTTTATAATAAAAATTGCTAAAAAATCGGATAAAAATAAATAATCAGCATAAAGATATGCTAAATTCGAAGGATTTTTGCATACGAATTCTTATTATTAACGGGTTTTATATTAAAATTACGTAAAGGTTTTTATATTTATTGGGTCGTTTTTATTACAAATAAACGATAATAATATAACATTTACTTATAATTTAATAATTCGGTTCGTTTTATTCGTTCCTTAATAACATTTTATTAATAATAAAACCGAAATACCTCTTAAATTATGGCAGAAATTCCGACATACCATGCTTAAAAAATTACGGCATTATAATAATAACTTTAATTTATTATATAAATTCCGTAAAAACGCTAAAAAGGACGCTTAATTATGGAATATACGTAAAAACTAAAACATCGGAATTAAAAACGATAATCCCGTTAAACCAACGAATAAAAACGGGCTTTAATAAAAACAAAAAAAATTCCAAATTATAAAAACCTATTAAGCTTTATTTAAAACGTAACTAACATTTTAACGGATACGAAAAATCGTAAAATAAGCATTTTTAAAAATACCATACGATATATCTTTTAATTTGCCACTTTTATATAGCCATTTATTATAACTTAATTTCTTTATCGAATGGAATTAAACAGATATTAGGATTTACATAAAAAGCTAAAAGAAAATAACATAAAACGAAATTTATAATATATTATCGACGAATCGAATAAAGCCTAAAAATCGGAACTAAAGGCCTTAAAGCAAAATTTATTAAAGCAAGCTATAAAAAAATTAAATGAAGTTTCGGAATTACTTTAATAAGGCCTAAACTTTATTTTAAAGCAACGTTAATTATTCCCTTTAAAAGATTTAAATAATAACGATAACTTAATAAAAATAAATAATAATCCCATACTTATTGCCTTTAATCGATTATGCCGAACCCAATAATAAAACCGCATTTAAATTAGGCCTATCGTAATAATTATTAAAAAAAAAAGGCATAACCTAAAAAAACATAAATAAAAGGCTATAACAAAAACTTTAATTTAATTTTAAATAAGCCGTAACATTAAATATAATTCTACGCTATATAAACAAATTCGATAAATTTAAAAAAGGCGTTAACGAAAATTACGGACCTATATAAAAAGCCGATAGCCATTTTTTATCGAATAAACCTTTATAATTATTATTTTACCTTAGCAAAAAAGGTAATACAAGAAAAAATCGAATTATTAAAGCATTAACAATAGCTTTTAAACAAAAGAATCTCTAATAAAAGCTTAAATTAATTAATACATTAGGATCTGCTAAAGCTGGAATTAATAGCATTACATTTTATTCCGCATTAAACCTATAAATTATAAATAACGGCAACAAAAAAAAAACCTATTCCGGAATTTATAACTAAAGCTTTATAAAAAATTAACGTTTTAATTATCGATAAATATAACATAATAAGTAATATAAACTTTTATTAAATGCATAAGCATTTATAATAAGTTATCGACCATTTTATTAATTTTAGCGAAATGCTTATTATTATTATTTTTAAAAACTTTTATTAATTCGTACTAATTCGTTCCGATCCTATGCTTTTTTCTGGCAAACCTATAAGCGCTACCGATTACGAGGCAACGGAAAAACATTTTAATATTTAAAAGAATCTTTAATATTTTAATTACAAGCTTTAAAAAGAGTTTATTAATATAATACTTCTTAATAAATAAATAAGAACCATAAACCAGGAATTTCGTAAAATCCTTATTGCTTTTCGAAATAAACAGCAATTAATAAGAAATATAAAGATTTTAAATGCTAAATTAATTAACGCAATTACGATTCGATTTTTATCCATAATTAAAGCGATTATTCCTATTAATATTATAAAATATTTCTTAAATTTGCAAGTAATATTGGCATTTACTAAAAGACATAATTAATAAGTATATATTTTTTTATTACATTATACGCCTAAAAAAGGATTAATTATTAAAACTATTTATAAGGCGTTTACGATAATAAACGACTTAACTTTAAAGCTTTTAGCATATTTGGCCTTTATTTATAACATGCTTATTACGGTTATTATAAATAAATATCCAGGTTTTAAGGTAATTAATAATACGAAATTCATTATAAAAGGATTCGTTCCTAATTTATAAAGCGAAACTTATAAGCTATCTTTTTTAGTTTTAATTATTACTCATCCATTTAAGGTTATTTTAATTACATTAATTAATAATACAAACGTTTATATCCTTAATTTACCCCTTAATATAATTCCAATCTTTCCGGAAAAATTATATGCCACTTAATTAAGACCATTCGATAAAAAAGCATATCCCTTAATACCTATTTTTATAATAACCGAATATAAATCTTAAAACATAACGTTATAAAAGGCCTATTTAAATTTAACGTTAATTCGAATTAAAGTTAAAGAAATTAATTTCATTAATACTTATATTTAATTATTTCGATTAACGG
Source organism: Diatrype stigma (assembly GCA_022225965.2). Lineage (NCBI taxonomy): Eukaryota > Fungi > Ascomycota > Sordariomycetes > Xylariales > Diatrypaceae > Diatrype > Diatrype stigma. The sequence continues at coordinate 783,691 of JAKJXP020000003.1, forward strand.
AACTTAAAAGGCTTTATTTGCTTAATTTAATTAATAAAACGCATTAACTTAACTTGGTATTATTATTTCGAATAAAACCTATTATTAAACGATTAAAAAAACTAAACCGCCAAATAATTAAAAAATACCATACGAATATATAAACGATATCGCTTTTTACGTTATTTTTTAATTATGCTTAATTAATTTATTACGACCTTAATAATATTTTAATCTTAATTTATTATTATGGCTTATTAATATAACCCTGTTATTATTTTTAGGTTTCTTTTATTATTATCCTTAGGTTGTTTTTATTATTATTTTTAAGTTGCTTTTATTATTATTCTTAGGTTACTTTTATTATTATTTTTAAGTTGCTTTTATTATTATTTTTAAATTATTTTTATTATTATCCTTAAATTGCTTTTATTATTATTCTTAAGTTGCTTTTATTATTATTTTTAAATTGCTTTTATTATTATTCTTAAATTGCTTTTATTATTATTTCTAGGTTATTTTTGTTATTATTTCTAAATTATTTTTATTATTACCATTATTAAATTGTTTTTATTGCAACTTAATAAATTATTTAAATATGAAAAAAATAGGAAATCCAAAGCGGTAATATTACTAGTATATTTTGCGTATAATTATATATAGGCGCTAATAAATAAGCGATTAAAAAGCGTAAGAAGGCATAATAAATAATGCCGCTGCTATATTTCGGATATAATTATACGTAAGCGCTAACGAATAGGCCGCTAGAAAGCGTAAAAAAACGCGACGGCACCACCTATTAATATATTCCGGATATAATCGTATGCAAGTATTAACGAATAAGCCGCTTAAAGCATAAAAAAGTACGGCGGTATTACTTATTAATATAATTATAAGCAAACGCTAATAAATAAGCCGTTTAAAAACGTAAAAAGGCCTAATAAATAATGCCGCTATTATATTTTACGTAAAATCACGTATAAGCAATAGCGAATAAACCGTTAAAAAACGTAAAAGAACGTTTATATATAGCATTTAATATATTAATATAACAAATTAACATATAACGAAAACGTCGTTTCTTTAATTTATCCGTAACGTATATTTCCTTAAGGATGTTTTTTTATTTATTAGTATTAATATGCAAAGTTAATGCCATCGTAAATTTCAGGCTATTAAATGCATTTTAACCGTATATTTTAGGTTATGCCTTAAAAATAAACGTTATAACAAAAAGGTTCGATATTAAAATTCCTTTTTCGTATTTAAGGTAATTAATAATACGTATAACTTATTTATATTAATACATACCTGCTTTTTTAATAGCTAAAAAATATACATATATATAAAGCTTCGTTTTTATTTTTTAATTTTTTCTTATTTATATATATATATATATATATATTTATATATTACTATTTAAATCGCATTAAAGTACGTATCTAGGCATATATTATAATTCCTTTTAATAAATACGTACCTAAATACGTATTATAATTCCTTTTAATACCTATACGTAATTTATTTTATAAATTTCCTTTTATTATAATACCTATTTATTTACTTTTTTTGTAATTTTTAATCTTTAAGCTAGGCGTTCGTTTAATTAATTATAACTTCGGACGTTATTTACGGGGAATTATAATTATTTTTTTCTTATTTTTTTATTATTTTTTTCGTTAACGCCATTTTTATTAACATTTTAAAAGCCCTTAAACGCAATAGCAATGTCGTTACGTAAGCAAACGCCGGCTCGAAACCAATGCTAATCGTCCGTTTAAAGCAATAAATCACGATCGTTTATATAAGGCTAAGGCGGAATTAATATAGCTAATAACGATTCGCAAAATAAATTAATCACTTCTTATTATTTTCATTATTATAAATAATTATTAATTAATGCTTAAATACTTAATGCTACGACGCGTTTTTAATAACCGCGATATAATTAATTTAACCGGCCATATTACGTTATCGTTTTCCGAAAATACGTTTTTTATAATTACTTTAATATATTTTATTATATTAATAATAATTAATATAATAACAATTTATATAAATTCATTAACTTTTGTTATAAAACAAATATCGAAGCAATATTATGCATTTACCAATATACGTCGCAATAAAAGTTATAAATTGCATAATTATTTTTATATGTTTTATTTAATATTAACCAATTTTATTATTATAAACGTTATAAATAAAAACGTATAAAATTAATAAAATATTAAAAACGCAATTGCGAAATTATCGAATAATTAAAGCAATAAATATATATTTATAAATAATTTTAATACTTTAATATCGATATTAATAAAGCTATAATAAAATATAAACCCCAAGTTAAAATAATGCGTTAACGTAATAATGTTAACGGTATTAAATAAAATAATCGAGTTAATAAATTAATGCATAATATTTAATTATATTTAAACCAATATAATAATTATGAATTAATATTAAAATAATATTTATTAGCAATTCGTCGTTCGAAATTAAAATCCAAAAGCATTTTAATATTCCGATAAAACCTTATTAATAAGCCGTAAACGTAAATATATATAATAATAATTAATAATAAATAAAAACTAATTAAATATATATAAAATAATAACGATATGCAAATTATTGCGATTTATAAAATTATAAACCGCTATCGAACCCCGGATATTATACGTAATTACGAAAAACTTATTGCTAATATTAACGATTTAATGGAATTTATTAAAGTTAATCGTTATAAAATAAACCAATCCGGACTTATTGTAATCGTAAACCGTTAATTTAAAAATATAATATGAATTATAAATAATTACATAAAAAGCCTTAACAGCTATATTAAGGCCTTATAATAAATGCATAATAACGACAAATTCGATAAATATATCATTTAACGTAATTTAAAAATTAAGGCGATAAATAAAAAACCATGCAACCGTTATAAAATTAACGAATAATCCGATAATATGTTGCCATTTAAGTTTTATTAATTAAATAAGTTTTTTTATAATAATGCATACGCTAATTGCATATTTTATAATAAAAGCGATAAATATATTCGTAAAAGCCGCAAAAGCGACGTTTTAAATTTAATTCCGTTTAAGTAATTATAAACCAACATTAAAAAGTTTAAAAAGGATTTCGATAATAATAAAAAAAGCAAACCAAATATTAACTTAATATATTAAAAGCTTAAAAAATAAAAAGCATATTAAGCAATTAAGCAAAATATAAAATAACGTTACGAATAATAATATTAAAAAAATATAATTATGCTTTAATAAAACGTTATAAAAATTATAATAGGTTTATATATTAAATAAGGCTATTTAATATATGCAATTAAATAAATTTCGTAATTAAAATTATTATAATGCTTAATAATAAGTACGAAAATAAAAAGAATTATGCAAAAAATTAAAAATAAATGCATATATAATGCAAGTATATAATAAAGTTTATATATATATAAACGTATAATTAAGACTGGCATTTAATACTTAGGCTTTTATGTTTCTTCGAATTAAAAGGGCCTTACGTTATGTATTATGCCGCTAATGTACTTAATTAAAGTACTTACCGTATCTTTTAAATGCTATTTGGAAATAAAGAAAATATATATACAGCTAGATATAATTGTAATTTATATTAACGTTATATTTACGGTTTAATGGATTCCAAGTAGCTAGCGTTATGAATAAATGCCTAGCGGCACGGTTAATTGCATAATATCTGGCTAAAGCCGCGAAGGGGTGAACCTATAGGGTCGAAATGTGTTCTGAAACAGTCATCACTGTGGCCGACCGTACTACTTAAGTACTTAGTCTATCTAATCGATGATCCGGGTATAGAAGAATCCAAACCTGAATACCTAAGCACTCGGATAGAGTAGATGAACTAACTGATTAGATGAAGATGGATGACTGACTACCTCCATGTAGGGGTGCATGACGTATGGCGATCTCGCCCACGGCTGCGGGGCGCCGATTGCGGATTGCGGGGTGTCATCAAAACAACTTTGCACCTGCAGATGCCCTACCTAAAGGGACCCCTGTCCACATGAGCCACCTGCATGCTGAGCATCCAATTGGAAGGGTACCTGATGAAATTTTTTAATCCAACTACGTATGTTTCCGGTTTGGGGAAAATGTTCTGTCTGGGGCCCTCTGGGCAGCTGGGCTGGCCTGGTGCAGCAGCTTATTGACACCCGCTAGCTATGGGCAATGCCGAAGTACCCAGGCAAGCCCAATTAGCCAGCCAGTGTAAGCCAGGCCTTGTAAGTACCTACTTCGTAGAAATGTACATATATTGCGGGGTGTGATCGGCCGGACTCCCGAGGAAGAATGAACTCTCAAAGTCAACTTAGTCAAGTCCCGGGTACTTCTGCGTACCCAGAGCAGCCCAGAGGTAGTCCGTAAGTTTGTAGAGCGAGTGGAAACAAGGTGAGTCACCGAATTACGGCGTTTCGTCAATTGGCTACCAAGCCCCGCACAAAATCTTTCCTCTCACATATCTACATATACACTAACGTCACACAGCACGGCAGCTTAAGCCTTCTGTTCTTCTGTTCCTCTTTTCCCCCTTTCCCCCTTTCCCAGAGATATTAGAAACAACAGTAGTCCGTCCGTTCGCACAGCTTGTTTACCCATTCGAACGAACCCACCGCACACTATGGCTGCTGCTACCGAGAACACGAACGGCCTCAATGCCGCCAATGGCACGAATGGCACACGGTCAGGGCACAGCACAAACCCTTACCAGCCCGTGCCCGATTTCCTGTCCAATGTTGGAAGATTCAAGGTCCGAACCATGAATCTTGACCCAACGCAATACAAAAGGCTGACCATGCCACCAATAGATCATTGAGTCCACCCTCCGAGAGGGCGAACAGTTTGCCAATGCCTTCTTCGATACCGGCAAGTCCCGCTCTCTGCTCCTAATACCAACTAGATCTAACCCCTTGTTTAGAAACCAAGATCAAGATGTATTACTCCCCTAACCAAGCTCTATAACAAGCTCGAATACTCACCCCTTCATAGTGCTCGCATGCTCGACGACTTCGGCGTTGACTACATCGAGTTGACATCACCGGCTGCCAGTGAGCAGTCGAGAGAAGACTGCGAGGCCATCTGCAAGCTTGGCCTGAAGGTTTGTCCCCCGACATCAATTCCAAGTTGCGAGCATGGGCTAACAGTTTCCCCAAGGCCAAGATTTTGACACGTTAGTATCCGCAAATCCTATAAATCCGTACCACTATCTCACAACCGAATCTACAGACGTAAGATGTCATATGGAAGATGCCAAGTTGGCTGTTCAGACGGGCGTGGACGGCTTAGATCTGGTCATTGGCACATCTAGCCTTCTTCGCGAGTTCTCGCACGGAAAGAGCATGACCCAGATCACGGAGTCCGCTATCGAAGTCATCAACTATGTCAAGTCCCAAGGCCTCGAAGTCCGATTCTCTTCCGAAGACTCGTTCCGGTCCAACCTCGTCGACCTGCTTTCTCTCTACCGGGCCGTCAATGATATTGGAGTCGACCGCGTTGGAGTGGCAGACACTGTCGGCTGCGCAAGCCCAAGACAAGTATACGACCTCATCCGGACTCTACGGGGAGTTGTCAAGTGCGATATCGAGACGCATTTCCACAACGATACCGGCTGTGCCATCGCCAATGCCTACGTTGCATTAGAAGCCGGCGCAACACGTGCGTTATACTGAAAAGGTCACTCTTTGTGCACATACTAACAAGTATTAGATGTTGATACCTCGGTTATCGGTATTGGCGAGCGGAATGGCATCACTGTAAGTATATCCCCTGTGTCTTGATTATTGACACTACCTGGTTCTAACTTGCAAAGCCATTGGGAGGTCTTATGGCCCGTATGATCGTCGGTAGTCACGATTACGTGACAAGCAAGTATAAGCTGTCTAAGCTCAAGGAGGTCAGTACACTAGGAAACCGATCTTGTGGTTTAAATACTTACTTTGTCTAGATCGAGGATTTCGTTGCAGAGGCCGTCAACATCAACGTGCCGTTCAACAACCCCGTTACCGGCGTGTGCGCATTTACTCACAAGGCGGGCATTCATGCCAAGGTAAACATCTCTGAAGTCCGTTTGAAAGGATACATGCTTATCATACCGAACTACAGGCGATATTAGCCAACCCCTCTACATATGAGATTATCAACCCGGCTGATTTCGGCATGAGCCGATATGTGCACTTCACGTCCAGACTTACGGGATGGAACGCTATCAAGAGCCGTGTCGAACAGCTTGGATTGAAGATGACCGATGAGCAGGTCAAGCTCTTGTACGTCCCTGCCAACTTCCCTGACTCCTACGACCTGCCGGGGACTCAGCTAATATTTTGGTTTAGGACACAGAAGATCAAGCAAATGGCGGATATCCGTCCTCTCGCCATCGATGATACTGATTCCATAATCAGGTCTTTCCATCTCGAACATATGGAGGAGAGTTAGTTGGGCTTTGTTGCAACGAGCCGTTACTGATATAGCCACTATCACCACGTTGCCGTTATGGTTGGTGGGGTAGAAAATAGGTCTTGATATGGCCTGGAACGAATACCCATGAAATAATGTATGAGGGACGGTAGAAAAAATGCATGGCACTGGATTTGGAAAAGCCTTCCGAGGCAGCGAGCACAAGGGCCCCCTCCGACCACCCGTCACTATATCCTCGATGGTTTCTGCTGTAGGGCGAATGGCCTTGTGTATGGCTGATTGCATCGAGTTGCATAGCTACTAGTGACTCATATCGAGTGAGGCCCGACAAGCTTTCGAGGATGTGGTGCAAAGTCGGGAGATATCATTTGAGTCATTTCAGGAGTCTAACGGGGGTGGTCTACTGTCATAAAAGTTTGAATTTGAAGATTTTATTATGCCTTCCGCTCGATGATAATCGCTGCACTCTACCTTCCGCTTGATATATCTTTGCCCCCCTCTTGACTCATTTAAGCCGAAGGTAAGTTCTGTATAGACCTAGGTTGCCGCAACAAACTTATGTTCAGGGCTTGATGCAAGCCATGGACGACCGGCCCTTGCTTTGCTTTGCTTTGCTTTCCTTTCCTCTGCCTGTGTGTGTACATGAAGTGGATGGTTCCAACCGGGCAGCCTACACTATCGTCGAGACTCAAAGAAATGAACCGAGAATTGTCTTTATTCGACAACCTAACACGTAGTACTATGTAACAGATGGCCCAGGAAAGGTGGGTGATGTGTATGTCAGAGGCTTGTGGACTGAGAATATAATAGGTCTCCTGACCCTGCACGCTGGGTTTGCGGACGGCGAGACAGCTTAATCAAAGGTCGTGCGGATTATAGAGGCACTTAAAGTACAATGGTGCTTGGTAGGATCTGTCTGGCTGGGTAGTCCGGATCTCCTGGAGAGGCGGGCGGGCATATCATGGACAGGGACCACGGCTGATAGGGTAGACAGGGTGTTACCGTGCTGGGTAAATATCAAATGGGGATAGAGGAGGGGGGAATGGGAGCTACCCAGTTCCGTATGATGGCAAGTTCTCCTAGTTTCTGGGACAGGGAGCCGCGAATCCAGCGATACGAGCGCGAACGCGAACGTCCCTTATTTCCCACCCAATAGCTAGACTCAGGGGTCGATACACCGTTACGGACTAGGTAGGTAGATAGGTAGGTGCCTAGTAGACGTAGATAATCTCAAATACCATACCATACCATATCATACTTCCCCTTCTTGAAACTACTCAGTCTACAGGCAGTAGTAGTAAGCTTTACATAGCACCACCTCTAAATAGAGGTGTAAACAAACACTTGTGTGCCCTTCGTACCCGACTACCTCGCATGTTTGTCCCAAGTCAACCATCCATCCCGTGTGTCACTAGGTACGCTAGCAGTAGCATCGCGGGAAGGGGAGAAGGGGAAATGTAATTACTTAGCCACTCATATTGGTGTTTCCTCATCGTGGTGTTATGCAGTCTGGTTTGTTACCTGGACAGACATATGGATGGGTAAGTGGCTTCCATGTGCGTGTTGAATGAAATAGCCAGCCAGCTACCTCTGACCCGTACCCCCTGACGGTGGTCTGCCTCGTGATACGGGCTGTGTTGATATTGAACCCGTGCTCATTCGTACTCGTTTGCTTCCCCCCTTACCCCACACCCCTTTTCTAGCACCGATCATACAAGCGGCCCTTTTGTGCGAACTGGACCCGCGAGAGGTGCGACCAGGTTACAGAGGCTTTTTCGGTGAGATACTCGTAACGCAAGGCTTTGGGACGCGGTCCCAGGGGTATGGTTAACCACGTCAATCTCTCATTGAGCCAATCACTCGCAGGTTCGCTCGAAGATGCAGTAAATTTCTTTCATTGCACGCTAAAACATATAACAAAAAACACCACACCGTAACTCCGTGTATGAACAGCCGGTTTGAAAAGCTTCATATCAAGGCCAGTGTCGTCGACTAGTATGTCAAATATGCAACTACAAGACCTGTATCGTGATTGGCAGCTCAGGAAGAGCCGGGCTGAGCCGAGCCCCTCCGGACACATGCTCTTCCTTCTTGTTCTCGTTCTTCTTTCCTGTAGGTTGTCTCCTGTAGGAAGTCCCCCCTCCGCGCTCCCTTTTTCCCTCTCACACCTACCCTCGCCTCGCTCCGCCTCGCCCCCTATTACATGACGGTACAGCACGAGTTCTGCTTCTTGGCGCTCGTGTAGAAGGCCTTGCTCTGGGTGCTCAGGTCGGAGCTCTTGGCGACGAGGTCGTCGATCTTCTCGCCGCGCTGCAGCACGCTCTCGATGGTCTTGTGCAGCACGATCTTGGTCTCGTCGAGCTCCTGCTGGATCTTCAGGATGCTGTTGGCCTGGCTGGGGTCCTGGCACGTGTCCAGGTGCTCCCGCAGCGCCGGGAAGGCGATCAGGTTGTCCTGCGTCGCCTGCCCCGGCTTCCACCGCGGGTTCTCGCTCAGGAAGCTGTCGAGCACCTTGGACAGCACCGCGTGCGCCGCCAGCGCCGGGTAGTCCTTGCTGATCACGACGCCCGCGAGCCCCTCGGATCGCGCGTAGCAGTGGAAGACGTAGCCTGTTTTTAAATCGCAAAGACAATCGCATGGGTTAGAATCGGTGGGCTTTCAAAACGCTTGAGATAAGGCCAGGTGGTGGTGGTGGTGATGGTAGGTAGATGGGAGTACCTTGCTCTTCGATGCTCTGGCGCTGGCCAGGCTTTGTTCGCTCGGCGATGGTTTTGCTGAACATCAACATGAACTTGGAGTATTCGCCTCGGGTGAAGCGGGAGAACTCGCTGAGCTCATATTCGCCGGCGAGCTGGACGGCGGGCTGCTGGGTGTTGTCCAGCACTCCGATATGGTAGAGCTTCATGGTTGCTGTATTTCAGAATCTACAGCGGTGGTTCTGTATCTCTGTGTAACTCGGATGAACGGACGGACGGATGGATGGATGGATGGACGGGATGGCGTCGTGTCGCAAATGCCGGGTAGGTGTCGACGGACGGACGACCAAGAGGGCGGGAGGATGGATGAGATCGGGAGGATCGGAAATCGGTGGGATTACAGGCTTTGTCGGTACCTTAGGTATTAAGGTATCCTTAGGCTGCTAAGGCAGGTAACTAAGACAAGACTCGCAGGTTTGAAAGGAGTCGCGCGGGAAGCTTGAAGGCGGGGCGCATCACCAGATGCAAAGGCAGAACATTGAAGGGCAGAAGAGCTGCTGAGGAGGCGGTCAAAGACAGGCAGGCGAGACAATGCTACTGTAGGTAGACTGGGTATGTAGTTACTGCGGAAAGTTGTCACGTCACACTATCAAGTGCCCGCCGCCCGCCGCCCGCAGCGCCCCTGCCATCCCTGCCATCCCTGCCATATCTGCTAAAGCCATCCCCGACTGCCCCCCCAAGTTGCCCCAACTGCGACTGCCACAGCGGCAACAAGCGACTCCGAGTTATGCATGTGCAAGTAACGGCTCCAATATTAGGTCTTGGCGCGATGCTTTAGGTTAGGTCGCTGTGAACTACGAGTCCACCTGCCACCCCGCGTACGTAGTTGACAAAGAGGATGAATACTTACCTAATAAATAGTCTTGTCCCTCATCATGAGTTCTCAACATCGTATTATATGCCTGAAATATACGTCCCATGTCTCATTGCTACTGGTCGTTATAAGTAATGTGCTGGGAGATTTCAAGTTGTGATGAATTTTCTGAGTGAGGTTAGTCATTTGTTCGATAAGAGCATCTAGGACTTTCTAATGGTGGTGTGAGCCCAAGAAGAAAGACGAAGAAAAGGGGGGAGCCAGATATATCCCACGGCAAGAGTTGTCACAACGTCACAACAGCAGGTTCTGCCTGCAACTACGCGGTAAGATGGAGATAAGCCATTAGGCGTTCTTAACTAGCAACGATGCAAACCCAGGAAAGTACAGCGCTAGTAACCATATCTGTTTGCTTGCTCGTGGTGAGTCTTTAGGACTATAGCTGCTCTCAACCCTTCCACCTTCCAGATGTCAATAGGGGCTCAATCCCCTGGTTCCGTGCCAAAGAACGGGATAGATTTATAAATAGAGTGATCATTTGGTTACGTCCAGCTTGAAACTTCCTAGGTGGTTGTATAATGTGCAGTGTGCAGTTCATCGCTCGGTATTTTCTCTTGGGAACTCGAGTATAAAGAATAGGATGAACTGCTTATTAGGGATATTGGTCGTAACGGAAGCCTTGGAAGAGTATACGGATGTGGTGTAAATAGCCGTATCACCAGCATGGCCGTGCCACGACAAACTACAACACACTGGTATAACACCATCGAACATCATACATATAGACCAAGCGAGGCTGTGATGGCTGATATGTTGGACAAGCTATAAACATCTTAGGCAGAACTGGTATTTCAGAGGTAGTGCCCTCCCTTTACTTCCACAGCTCCTAGAGTTTCTTTTCGTTTCTTCTTGTCTCTATCTTGTCTCCCTCCAGATTTCAATGCAAGGTGAACATTCTACTATATATATAGACATACATCGAGATGCCCTCTATCACGATCACAGTCACACCAATACCAGCCGTCACAGACGAGCAAGCAGACACAACAACACTGCCGCCGCCAGCACCTGTCCTGCCGCCACAAACCACACCCTTCGTGCCCAGCCCCGGCCCGGAGGCGTGTGAACTATCAGGTAAACCACCTAACTCACTTCCATCCACTTCGCTAGTCACCCCTCCTCCGTCCATGCCGAAGGGAAACCAGATGACCAGCTCTGACTATGTAATTGATTGATGATATGATCTGCAGTGTACTGCAGTTTCCTCAGCCAGTACGTCTACCAGACGATAGCGGAGCACGGCGGACACCCGCTCGGGGGCGAGCAGTGCACGGCGGCCCAGACGAGCAAGTTCTCGGCCGGCTCGGTGATGGCCCACATCTCGCGGTGCTATCCCGACGGCTACTTCGACATCTTCAACACGCTCACCCTGAGGCCCAGGCAGGACGGCGCATCCGCCGCAGCAGCAGCACAGAAACACGAAGAAGAAGAAGAAAGGGGGAGCACCGCACTCGACAGCGCCCTGGCCTACCCCGGCTCTGCCTGCATGTCCGGCTGGACCACGGCGTGCACCACGACCGTCACGCAAGGGGGACGGGGGTATCCTCAAGCATGGTAAGGAGAAGCCCCCACCCCTGCCCCTTTTCTGAGGTTGAGCCCGATACGTCACCGGGTTAAGTATCGGTTATGTGAACGAAACACTAGACAGATAAGAGATAAACCTGGCTGACTCCCAAACTTTTTTTTCTTCTTGTTTCTTACAGGTGCTGCCCGCCGGGCGAGTGGGCCTGCGCCCGGGCCGAGGGTGACCGTCGCTGCTCGAGCATCCTGACCGGGCGGACCGCAATCTGGCTGACCTGGGACCCGGCCTTCACGTCCCTAGACGGCTACGAATGGTACACCTATCCGACGTGGGTGAAGAGCGAGGCCGTGGAGAACGCCGCCACCGTCTGGCATGACGTCTTCCCGCTGCAGATGACGGTGGCTGCTGGTGGTGGTGGTGGTAGAGATGGCGCAGTGCAGCTACAACTGCAGCCGACAGCCCGGGACGACAACAACAACAACCAGAGCATTGCCACGATCGGTGTTGCTGTACCGCCGTTGACTCGCAGCATTACACTTCAGGATCGCGCTGCTGGTGCTGGTGCGGCTGGTAGTGGTGCGGGAACAACGAGCGGCAATAGAGCCTTGGTCGCTGCTGCTGCCGCCGTGTTAGTGGTCTGGCCTCTGGCGACGTTGATCATGCTCATGAAGCGTAGACGTCATGTCAAAAAGAAGAGAACCGTAGCGATTGCATCTGCTGGGGCTCCGACGTATCGTCCCGAGGGGGTTTCCCTCCGATCCAATCTTCGGCCTGAGGGTGCATTGTCATGAATTGCGAGATAGTCAGAAGAGTCAGCCCCAAGACATAGGATGTAGGGACGTGAGGTGTCGATGATAGGCGGTTATGCTGGATGCAGGTGTCTGTTCTGTCTTTACATACAATGCTAGGCGTTTTTCTTGCTAGGGATTGCATTCCATTGTTGTCAGTATAAGAGTTTGTCGTATGCTTGCTTCGCTCACCACGCCATTGCCCTAGCATTCCTGGGACAGGGCCTTCCTGTCATATAGAAAATAGCTAGCCTACCTACATACGTCTTCTGAACAGCCGTCCAGAGGACGCCCTTCTAGAGAATGCAACATCCTGCCTGGTCTTTTCGTAACAACAGACGTACTCGAGGGATAACAGCTCTGACGGATTGTAGTTTCTGCGACTATGCTATGGTTGAATCGCGATGTTTCCAGACAGATATCCAGTCTTGGATGGCACCATCTTTGGTTCCAGCCGCGAAGGTTCTACGAGGCTTGAAATGAACCGTGCGAACCAGACCGTCTGTATGCTGGGCAACCTCGCCATTTGATAGAACACCACCGAACTCGTCCGTCTCAACGCGAGCCCCGGGCTGCGATAAATACGCCACGTAGGTGTGTGGCGGCAGAGCCCAGGGCGGACCAGGCTCCGCGGGTTCTCGAGATGGAAACTCAAGACAGACTAGTCGCCCAGTTGGTGCTAGGAGGTCCCTCATGCGCTCTGCCCACCGTGGTCGTTGGACCGGATGTAGTGCACAGAGGAACTTTTTATCGTGTCAGAGTAACTACCGAAACAATGAGATGTACATGTGTATGTATGGGAGAAAGGAACGAACCGTATAGTCATAGATGAGGTCGAACTTCCTTCCACTCATGTCAGCCTCTCGCAGCCAGTCGTCTTCGAAGAAGTCGCCCGACAGCCAGGTGATCGATCCACGCTCGTCGCTTCCCCGAGACACATCGTCGTCAAGACCCTCCACTGCCGGTTTTCTCTCCGCATTCTTCCTAGCCTCCTCGATGGCTTTCGGGGAGTAGTCTACCCCATATACGTCATAGCCAAAGGAGCTGAGTAGTAGAACATCGTGACCCCTGCCGCAACCCGGCACGAGCGCCGTCTTCCTCGCAGCAGCAGCAGCAGCGCTGCCGTCTGCGTTCTTTGGGCTACCAGCAGAGAGTTCCGGGTGCTCTTTGAGAAGGTCGTACAACGCCCAGCTGTGTCCGCCGCGATCCCAGGGTGTCCACTCTTCCTCCCAGCAGGCGTTCCATCCGCTGCCTTGCCGCGAAGGATCCAGGGTCTTGAAATGGTTAGTGAGGGATCGTGCGGGTGTCTCTTGTGTTGCCATGATCGCTAGTGATTATTTCAAAAGTAGTGTCTATTGTTGCAATTTGATCATGCGGAAGTTAATTATACAGAGTTGAAATCGAATCGGCGTCCTTCGTAGCGACCAAGATCATTGCCGGTGTGGGGCTAACATAAGGTGTAAACTCCAATGTGACGTAGTTATGAACTACTTTGGTGAACGCACAGATTCCGTGGGATGGCAGGTACTTCTCATCTGATCTCCAACGAAACAACAAGCCTCGGCTCATCCGCCCCTTTATCCCTTTATAGGGCTGCATGGGTACGGCCCCACTCAACCAGTGCCCGGGCCGCCGGGGTCGTTGTCACTTATTTATTATGTCGGAAAGGTCGTCTACAAAACGTCACTTATGCTTATGTACTACACAGATTACACTTAAAGATGGACGCAAAGAGCTTATTTGATGTTAATGTAAGTGTTATTCCCTCCACAATGAAGCAAGGCCCCTATGACTGACCATATCCCCAGGGCAAAGTTGTGCTTGTCACAGGAGGTATGCAAGCCGAGTCCCCAATGAACGACCCTCGCTCCCCCTCTTCCTCCCCCCTTTCGCAACTCTACCCATAGGCACCTAGCCACTTCCACTAACCGTACCTACTCCGTACCATGCACAGGGGCCCGCGGCATCGGGCGCATGATCGCCGAGGGCTTCGTCGCCAACGGCGCCAAGGTGTACATCGCGTCGCGCGACGGCGCCGCCTGCGCGCGCGCCGCCACGGAGCTCAACGCGCAGGGGCCAGCGGGATCGGCCGTCGCGCTCCCCGCCGTCGACCTGGCGCAGCTGGCCGACTGCGAGCGGCTCGCGGCCGAGCTCCGCGCCCGCGAGCCCGCCCTGCACGTCCTCGTCAACAACAGCGGCGCCGCCTGGGGCGCGCCCCTCGACGACTTCCCCGATGCCCAGTGGTCGCGCGTCCTCACCCTGAACCTGCAGCGCGTCTTCACGCTGACCCAGCTCCTGCTGCCGCTTCTCGAGGCCGCGTCGGGCGGATCTTCATCGCCGGGGGCTGGGGCTGGAGCTGGTGGTCGTGATGGTCACAGCGACAGCGTCGAGCCCCCATCGCCCTCGCCTGCGGCTGTCATCAATATCGGCAGCATCGACGCGCTGCGCGTGCCGACCATGGAGAACTACTCGTATAGTGCGGCCAAGGCCGGCCTGCATCATTTGGGACGCGTGCTGTCGCAGCGTCTGGGCCCGCGCGGCATCACGGTCAACACGCTTGCATGCGGTCCCTTCGATACCAAGATGACGGCCTTTGCCATGCGCAATTTCCGCGAGTCCCTTGAAGAAGGCAACCCGATGGGCCGAATTGGGCGTCCTGGCGACGTGGCGGGCGCCTGTATCTTTCTCGCAAGCCGAGCAGGGTAAGTTCCTATGCATACGAACTCTTTGCGATATATATGGGGAAGAGGGAGAACTTGAGGCTCTAGAGCGGTTATACTAACATCAATAATCAACACATAGGTCGTACGTGAACGGAGCCACGATATCTATTGACGGAGGTGTGCATTTGGCTGCTAAGATGTGAGGCCTTGGGTGGGTTGAATCTTGCATATTACTCTGGTATTGGTACCAAGAGGTGGTTTTACGGTGTGCGTTCTGAGGTGTAGAAGCGTTGAAATATATGAATACAGCTTTTGACTACATATTATTTGCCCTTCTTCCTTCTACCCAAAACATATATGCCCACTTGAACTTCTTTCCCCCGAAAACGAAAGATAATATTCCAAACCCAGAAGGGACACACATATAATTTCGCTAGTTCAATCGTTTTTTAAGGCACGGAAATAATAGTCCGAGAAATGCTCTTCTATTTCCGTAATTCTATAGACATTGCCCCTGGTTCCGGGTATCTATAACCTATCAATTTTCGGGACCCCTCATCAATCCGATACCGTAACCACCATCGGCTATTCCAACGACGCTATTCTATTCTATGCTATGGCTACTATCAAAGCGCATGGAAGAACAACCAAACCCCTAAAACGCACGATATACTCTCCATCATTCTTGGTTATCGGAGCCCTGCAATCACCACAAAGGATATAACTATCAAGCACCTAAGAGTCCAACAAACCGGTGACCATGACACTCTCCGGCATCAACCCAGATTTTCTCGATCGCCTCGACCAGGATTTCATCGACTATTACAACGAACATATCGCCACCAAGCCGGCTACGCACGGGATCACCATCGCGGATCTCCGGGCCGACCCTCGGAAGTTTGCGTCGGCATGGTGTCGTGATACTTCGAGCGAACCGTTCGTAAAGGACATCGAACTCAGAGCTGATGACGGCCACGTATTTACTGCGAGATGCTATCATCCTGATGAGCATACATCGCCTTTTAGAGCGGGCCCTTACCCCATATATATCAATTTCCACGGTGGGCAGAACCCCTATAGCGACACCATCAACATGGAGGGAAACGTTCACTAATCAATCTGCGACTAGGCGGGGGATGGGTATTGGGCGACCTGACGGCCGACGCGGCTATTTGTACGGCCATTAGAAATCGTCTGGGTATCATGGTAATGGACGTCGACTACAGATTATCACCAGGTAGGGCATCATCCCCATAACTTCCACTTAATAATCATAATAGGTACTAATCCAGAGCCACAGAAAACCTTTTCGGTGCAGGCGCTGATGATGCGTGGGCTGCCGTCCGTTGGGTAAGGCTCTTGACCCTAGAGCGCAGTTACGTTGTTTGGAACAGCCCTGGTAACCAGCAATGCTCAATACTAGGTGCACCAAAAAGGCAGTACTATCAATGCTAGGCAAGACTGTATCGCTATCGGCGGCATCTCAGCCGGCGGCCATATATGTGCCACAGTTCAGCAACTTGCGCGCGATGCTGGCCTAGAGCTGAAGCTAGGTACGCCCGCCTGTCTGCCTGTCTGCCTGCCTGCCTGCCTGCCTGTCCTTCTCTCACCTTACAACATCGTCCCCCTCCCCCTTAGAACCGTAGAGCTAACCAAGCACGCAAGCCATCGCCTCCGTCCCCGCGGTTATCTACGAGGGCGAGTGGGAGAAGCCCACGGACTCTCCCTACGCCTCCATGGTGGAGAACGAGTTTGCGCCGTGCCTCAACTGGGCGCGCATGGACTGGTTCCGCCAGCACTACCGGCCCAAGAGCGCCGCCGAGCAGGCTGCTCTCGCCGCGCGTCCGATCTGCTACAAAAGCCCGCTGTACGGCGACCTGTCGGGGCTCTGCGACACGTTCGTCTGCACGGCCTCGTGCGATCCGCTCCGCGACGAGGGGGAGGCCTACGGCCGGAAGCTGCTGGAGGCCGGCGTCAGGGTGTCGATGCGCCGGTACACGGGCGTGCCGCACCCGTTCATGCATATGGCTCCTGTCAAGAAGGCACGGATGTATTTAGATGACATCTGCGGGGAGTTGAAGAGGGTGATGACTTAGAAGGGATGTAGATAGGTAGTCCCCGGTATACGCAATGATAAAGGGGGGATTTCCCACATCTATTGTTACTAGCTAGCTATTCTAACCACCGCCTCCTCTCCGTACTTTCATGCCCAAGTACCGTTGGCGGGCCCAAAATAACCAATATCGGGCATGGGCAGCCACGGCAATCCCAGCCCATCCGCAGTGTTCTGCCACCTAAGCTGATTGTTAGCACTTATACTGCATGCCCGACATTACGGAGAGGGGGAGAGGGGGAGAGGGGGAGAGAAAAGAAGACACGATCAATCGGTCGATCGACAACGTAGGGAAGGACTTACACTGTGTTACCCCACCAATCCGGGAACTGCACGCCCGGCCCGTACGTGACGGCCAGGAAGATGACGATGCCGCTGAGGGCAAGGCCAGTGTCCAGCGCGGCGGCGAGGACGTAGGTGTACTTGGTCCACCAGGCGAAGAAGCGGCGGTAGAGGACCTTGTTGAAGACGACGTTGACGATGTACCAGCTGCTGTAGTTGATCCCCGTGGCGGGCGGGACGTTGTACGTGCCGACGAAGATGAGCGGCCAGTTGATCTTGCGGACGAAGTCGCTGCCCGTCCGCCGCCAGGCGTAGTAGGTGATGGGCGGCAGGATCAGGCCGATCCAGAAGAAGTGCAGCAGCGGGCTGTAGATCTGCCCGACGGAGTAGAGGCGGGCGGGCCCCACCAGGCCCCAGATAACGGAGCTGCTGTAGACGGTGCGGCCGTTGGGGCAGCTGAAGCCGTTGGCCTGGTCCTCGGAGCAGACGTCGGGCACGTGGCCCAGCATCCACAGCGTGACGCCGGTCTGGGTCAGGGCGCCGAGCACGGTGGCCAGGCCCTGGGCCCAGAAGAGCGTGCGCGGCGCGATCTTCAGGTAGTGGCCCAGCTTCATGTCGGCGGCGAAGTAGAGGCCCTGGCCCACGACGTCCTGCGACAGGATCTTGAACAGGATGTTGGCCACCGGCCGCCCGGGGAACATGTAGCCCCCGATGAACTCGGCCAGCACGTTCAGCTGGTTCGCGTCCACGTTGGTCACGCCCTGGATCATCCCGCACGGCACCATGTACACGCTCGCGATCACGAACGCCAGCACCACCCCGTACCACGGCAGCCCCGTGTCGTACGCCTGCGCCATCGCCACGCTCATACCGAACACGACCAGCACGAGCGGCGTCCACCAGTACCACGGCGCCTTCTTGTAAGTCCTCATCAGCCGCGCGTGGATGTCCTGCTTGAGCGTCCCGCGGAGCGCGTGCTTGATCTCGCTCCAGTGGAAGAAGTACACGTGCGAAAGCACACTACGTTAACGGTCAGTACGTTTCTGTCCGCGACGACGTACGAGGCGTAAGCTTGGCTTGGGAGGGGAGGAGACTTACCTGGTGATGGACGCGAAAGACAATCCGTAGACGAACGCAAAGGTCGCGGGAAGGTACGGCGGAGAGTATGCTGCGTACTTCTCCTGATCGAACAAGTTATTGGTGATGACGGCCGTCGTGTTGTACAGCTGTCCGAAGCGGTCGTACACGTCGGCAGTGCAAAGGGGCAGGTAGGAAGTGAACCACGTATTGGTATAGTAGAGCCCGGGGGTGATGATCCAGAAGAAGACCACGAATCCCGCAAAGACGTTCAGGGCGGCCCAGTGCGGGCTGAGCAGCGGATTCGTGTTGTAGGCCACCATGGACCAATCGAAGGTCAGCGGGAACAGCCCCAGCCCCGTGACCATGCCGAAGACCTGGTTCACGGCCAGGTTGTCCGGCACAATCCAGCATATCCACGTGAAGTAGGTCAGCCCGGTGAAGATCAGGCCGGGGAACCAGTACCACACAAAGGCGGCGCCTCCGACCACCATGAAGAACTTGATGCGGGTGATCCTCCAGCCGTCAGCGACGGCGTTCGCCCGGGAGTGGATGGAGCTCAGCAGCGCGATGTTGCTGAGAACGCCGGGCCAGATCATCGAAGCAGGCTCCACCAGCCAGGCGCTGGAGAGGCCCGCAATGCCGTACCCGCCGAGCTGGCAGCAGATGACGACCATGATGGAGAAGCCGGTCGGGATGTCGAAGCCGTAGAACCGCGCGGCCTGGATGAGGTTCGTGGCGTCGGCCGAGCCAAACCCGAAGGAGACGTTGCTCATGATGGTGACCAGGGCGTGCTCCTTGATGTTGAAGTGGTGGTCCGGGTTGAAACGGCTGATGGGCAGGATCTTGGCCATGGCTACCCCGAGCGGGAACGCCAGCAGCTCCGCCACAAGCGACACAATGCGAATCCCCGGGTAGCGCAGCGAGAAGAACTGGTTGACTCCGGCGCCGAGGAACACAAAGACCTGTGCTAAACGTCAGACTAACGGCCCAATGAGAGGCTCCTTCGCCCCCTCCCCTGAATCCCAGGCTTGCTTACGATGCCCAGAAACCAGGCCCTGAACGTATTGACGGGAATGGCCGGGTCGTCATACTCAGGCACCACTGCCCTCACGGCCGGGAAGGGACTCGTGTCCGCATCCCAACTGCCCTCTTCCTCGGCTTTGGAGAGGACACCGGTGATGTCGACCTCGAGCTCGGCCAGATGGCCGTTCTGTATCTCCACATCGTGATCTGTGGTTGTGAAATTGCGCGCTGTCTTGCCCTCGTCGCTGACCAGATCATTGCCGCCGACTTCCCTATCGCTGTTGTCCTTTTCAGACGGGCTGTGACGACCTGGTGTGTCTGCCATCGTCGTTGTCGTCATGGTCATGGCAAATCCGTAACCGTGTTAGTGGTTGGATTCGGCTTGGAAGAGAAAACAAGCCAAGCAGAAGGAGGACGGGACGACGATTAGACGGGATGCACATGCACCATGTACATATCGTGCTCCTTGTTCAGGGAATGATAAGGACATATTTGGAGTTCCTACTGATCCTGGTACTAAAAGATATACTAGACAATATACTAGAGATAACATCTCGCATTCGCCGCTTCCTCTGGCTGGACTGTCAGTGTTATCGAGTCTTCAATAAGACCGATCGAGCAAGCCTGCAAGATTGACGGGGTTGGAGAGATCTCGAACGGCTTACAGCCAATTGATTGCCGTCCCTTTATCTGCTCCCCACATCCACACCCCCGTTTCAGGAAGGCGACTCGGCGACTCGGTGCCGCCCCCGGGACTATAGCCGCGACG
The DNA here is from genome assembly GCA_022225965.2 of Diatrype stigma. Taxonomy (NCBI): domain Eukaryota; kingdom Fungi; phylum Ascomycota; class Sordariomycetes; order Xylariales; family Diatrypaceae; genus Diatrype; species Diatrype stigma. Next base: position 804,007 of record JAKJXP020000003.1, read on the forward strand.
TTGCAATCTCAGGATCAAGCCGATACCTACTCGATCTGGCCTTATCAATATTATCATTGTTATTATATAACAAAGAGCAGAAACGGGCCCTTACTTTTTCGGCTTGTTGCCGGTGCTGGCCGTAGCGTTGCCTGGGTATACGAAGTTGTTCTCTTATTTATTGTTCCAGATTGTTCTCCAAGTTCTCCCCTGGCACCCCTCCAATGCGCGTGGCGTGGCAAAACGGATATACTCCTCTCCAGGCCCATGACTTACCTACCTAGGTATAAGTTATGGCCTTACTATACTGTAATGGAACGACGTGGGACCCCCTGAGTTTGAAAGAGCACAGATAGTTAGTTAAGCTCTCATGTTAAGAGTATCGCGAAGCTCCGATGCCAGCTGCCGCTCCCACTTGGGATCAATCAGAGTACCAGGGCAACCTTTTGTATTCACAGTGATTTGAAATCCGACCTTGGTGTGCCCCTGGAACTGGAGCTATTCTTTGACACTCATAGAGTGTGATGTACAAGCAATAGATCCCGTTGACGGCTGGCACAAGCTACAACGGCCCTTTACATACTAGTCCTGAGATCCAGACTGAATTGTCTGAGCGTAAGCAATAAGAGACCTACAGCCTGCCGAAGATATCAAGACAGACAGACAATCTCGACGTGATACAGGTTGGTGAATACCTCTTCGCATGTTTTTTGTTTTTGGTAACGCCATAGCATTCGAAATATGTATATACAAATACCCATTAGCCCCATTCCATCTATGTATGTAATGCCATTCCCAGGCTAGGTCGGAGAACGAGTGCTCGGAACGGGGGTCTGTGATAGAGATGAATTGCAACGGCAACGGGCAGAGGCGCAATCGTCCTCTTCCTGGAAACGCCATAACATAACGTTCAGATGCACCAAAAACACCAAACCGCACAGCGGGTGTTACATGCGCGTCGTGCCCTCCCTCTTCAGCAGTTATTATACACTGACGACAAACCCCCCGACTTTTTGTGAGCTCTCCTATTTTGAGGGTCCCATCCCAGTCCACCCCAGCACAGCTCAGTAGCATCGTACACCCTATCGTCCCCTCTAGGGTCCTGGACGGGAGCGCTACTCGTCATCCACAAGCCTGCTCTTGTCCCAGGCCTTCTTGGCAGTCGTTTTCAAAGTTTCCAGGTCGCCACTCATCTCGCACATCTGTTTGAATACACCATCCTGCTTCTTAATAAGCTCGTAAGGGTGCGCGTATTCGACGACCTCTCCATGGTCTAGAACAAGCACTTTGTCATAATCCGCGATGGTGGCAAGGCGGTGAGCTATCGTGACGATAGTACTCTTGAGCTCGCGGATCGTGCCCTGAATTTTGGCGTCTGTTGCGTAGTCGATAGACGCTGTGGCTTCATCCATGACGAGCACAGTTGGGTTCTTGAGCATTGCACGGGCTAAACACAACAGCTGGCGTTGGCCCTGAGACAAGTTGCTCCCTGACTCTGCGACATGCGATGAGAGGTCTAAGAAAATATTCTTATTGGTTGCAATTGTTGGGGTCGAAGCCCCTGTTGCTTGTTCACCGTCGCTATCGGAATTGGTAGAGGAGCCAGATGGCAATAGGCCATGGCCATTGGCAAGTGCGATAGGTGTCCGCGGAGTCTCGTCTGGTCCTATTAGCTGGACTCTACGCAGGGCGGCGAAAATTTCCTCGTTGGTGTAAATGTTGAAGGGGTCGAGATTTGTCCTGATGGTGCCGGTGAACAACGTCGGATCCTGAGGAACAATAGTGATTGCTTCACGGAGGTCTTGAAGCCCGATCTGACCAATGTCTATATCATCGATCAAGATCTTGCCACTATCTGCTTCGAGTGCGCGGAAAATAGCCAACGTCAGGGAGCTCTTGCCAGCACCGGTGCGACCGACAATGCCGACCTTTTCACGCGGTTCGATCTTGAAGGTGACATTTTTCAGAACGGGGTCTAGTTCCTTTCGGTATCTCGTGGAATATCCGATAAATTCAACAGCGCCGTTGGCTGGCCAGTTCTGGGGAGGCCGGTTCTCGACAATCGCATCTGCTTCCTGTTCCACATCGAGATACTCTTTGACACGCTCCACCGCGTTCATGTTTTGTTCGTTGACAGCATACAGCCTGATAAGCCAGAGGATGTTCTCCGAGAAGCTGATGGCGTAACTTAGGGAGAGACCTGCGGAACCAGCATCAATCTTACCAATGCTCAGGATTACGAAGACTCCAGCGAAGAAAGCTACGAAATCACCGAGGAAATCTGTCCGGAATGCTAGCCATCTATTAGCGGCCCACAAGTAAATGAACGGACGGGCCTGAGTATTAATCTTCGACAGGTTCTCTCTGATGAAGCGCCGCTCATCGCCGTATGCTCGAATAGTAGTGACACCCGACAAGGTTTCGCCGAATTGCTGGAATAGAGGACTTCGATTCACGGACTCCAGTCGCTTGAGATCCCGCGATGCTCGTAGGTAGAATATTCCCACAAAGACGTATAGCACGGTTATGAAAACAGCCGCAATCAAGAAGCCCGGGGTGACCATTGCGATGAGCACTACAGTGACTATGATGCCTAAAGCGCAGCTCATAACTCCGACGGCAACGGGTGCTATTTCTTGGTCCACGGCCTCGAGGTCCTTGCTGAACCGATTCATGAGCTGCCCGAGCGGGGTAACGTCGAAGAACTTGAATTTGGCGCGGCACACGGCAGACATGAGCCGGTCGTGTATCTTGCGGGACGCTGTCAAGGAGCCAAAGAATAACCATATGTCTCGAATAAGAGCGAGGAAGGCGCTTGCTATGCCAATCAAAGCAAGTACGAGAAGATAGTAGTTGGCATTGACGTCCGGTGCTGTTGTGGCCGAGTACGTGGCGGGCGTCCCGGCATTCTTGATGAAATCGAGGACCGGAGTGAATAAGCTGGGGGACGCCAAGAAGCTTATGGATTTCTGTGCAGATGCGGCCACATGGAATCCAGCAACACTTTCCTTCACCTCGGTGTACTGGTTAGCCCACTGTCGGATCCAGAGATTCGATGCAACGCTGCCAAGTTGCTGGGTGGTAAAGACGAGGATAGTAATGACCCAGAACCACCAAGAGCCCATAGCGCGGAGGTATAACTTGATCACAGGCCATTTGACAGACCCGGTAGCTTTGGTTTCCTCCATGGCATCCTTTGATTTTGGCTCTTTCTTAGACAGGGGTTTTCCATTTGCATTACCATTGCCCCCATCGTCGACAAGCGTAGTGCCACTCTCCTCGCCCACGCTAGAGGGAACTCGGGATGGCACTTGAGACACGTGTGAAGACCCTGGTCGTGACCTGTTCTGTATTTCTTCGCCGAGCTTTCCTGAGGCCATGACTTCCGTTGCCGCTCCTTGAATATCAACTCTGCCGTTATCCAGTAATACAACATACTCTGAAGATGGTACGCAGAGACTGGTGTTGTGTGTAACGAGTATGCACGTTCGATTCTTCATGAGCGGTCCATTGACGCAGTTATTGAAGATCCACTTGGCGGTATGCGAGTCAACAGCGCTGAGACAGTCGTCGAGGAGCAGATGGCGGGAACTCGAGTAAACGGCGCGAGCTAATGATATACGCTGCTTTTGGCCACCGGATAGCGAGATACCATTCTCTCCAACCAAAGTCTCATCGCCATTATCTAGAATTTCGAGATCGCGTTCCAAGGCACAAGCAACTATGACGTCTTTATATCTCTTCTCATCGTAAGAAGAAGAGAACAAGATGTTCTCCTTGATGTTAGCATTCACCAACCAGGCGGACTGCGCAACATAGGCACAGGTTTCGGTGAGACCAGTTTCTGGATCCGGCCTAACATCCTCACGACTCTGTCCACCTGGAAGATATACATTGCCCTTAGCCAACGTCATCTCTCCAAGTAGAGCCATGAGCATGGAGGTCTTTCCAGAGCCTGTAGGGCCGCAAATGATGTTCAGCTTCCCAATCTTGAAGTCGATATTCAGATCAAGAAGACGGAAGGCCATAGTTCCATCATCGGCTACGGCATCCTTGCCCCCCCAGATGAAAGTGGCGTCTCTGAACCCGATTACCTTGTTGCCATTCTCGTCGATGTTGTCCGCTCCTAGCTGTTCGTATTTATCGGTCTCGTCCTCTTTCAGAAACTCTTCGACTCGATCAACCGAAACCTTGGCCTCCTGCACATGCGCGATCATGTCTCCTATCTGATCCAGCGGGACTCTCAGAAGCAAGAACAACGATATGGCAGTGAATGCCACAGATGGATATAGGGGTTTCTGTTCGATTTTAGTGTAGACTAAAAATGAGAAGAATGAGATGACAACCGGCACCGTGTTCCAAATAGCAACAGCGATGGACCATATGACATAACGCGTCCTCAAAGCCTTCAATTCGACATCCCGTTTCTCATCCACAATGGTCCCGAAGCGCCGCTCCCAGGCAAAGTATTTGATGATCCGGATGTTCTGCAGGATTTCATTTGTTGTATGGATCCGCTTATCCGTGGCTTTCATAATCCTCTTTTGAGTGTAGCCGAAGGCCTTGGCAAGGGCGATGTTGATAGGAAGTAGGAAGACCATGACGATAAGGCCGGGGATCGAACTTAGACCCATGACGCGCCAGAGGAGCAGGATAGCAACCGTGAGTTGCGTCGGCGCACTTGCGACAAGAAAATGCAGATAGGCCGTGACTTCGGAAACCTTGAAGCTGTCTACCGACATCAGGTTGATAATAGTTCCAAGGTTGGCCTGATCATCTCCCTCTTTGGACGGATCCTTTGAAGCGGCGACTCCATCGGCAGAAGCTTCCCCATTTTGGCTATCAGGCGTCTTGGCCTTCTTCTTGAGTCTTAGGAACATCTTGATCTTGTCCATTTTGGAAACCTTACTATCCTCCTTCTTGTCCGTGTTACCAGAAGTATTCTCCTTACCACTGGCTGCTTTGCGGCGAAGCGCCTTAGCATATATCTCTCCCACAATGATGGCGCGGATGCGGATACAGATCTTGCGACCAATCCATAAGGCTTGACCGTCGGCAATGGACCGGATAATATCCGCCACCGGGAGGAGAATAACGTAAAGCCACAGTACGTTCTTGGGGGCCATGTCCGGCATTTCCACATATTCAAGGATAGCCTTGAGTAGCAGGGTCGGCGCAAAGGTTAAGAAACCAGCAAAAACGGCCCAAAGACACTGCAATGCTACCATACCGCTGAAGTACTTCATAAGGTGTAGAGCTAGAATAGTAGTCTTCTGGATCTGGCGGTAGTCTGCAAGCACTCCAGCGGCCTTATCGCGTGGCATCAAATTCCACACGTGCTTGAGCTCGAGCGGCTCCTTGAATCCCTGCCAGAGCATGGGGTCAATCCACGAGAAGGTCAGCAGGGAAAAGACGGAGGCCAGAGGTTCACGAGAGGGCTCAATATCGCCTTCCCACTCCAGAACGACAGTCCGATTGCCTTTCCTAGTGGTCATAGCCACGCCAAACAAGAAAGAAATCAGGCAGAATTCGGTGATGCCAAGGATTTGAGTGAGCTTGGAGCTCGGACGGATCAGAACGGATCGAAACAGGATGAGCGAGAAGACCCATTGGAATCCATAGATGGTAGCAGTATGGTTCCATAATCGCGGGACTCGCCATTTGGTGCCCCCTAAGAACAGACGTAAAGAGGCGAGAACCAGGGTATATACCCAGGTCACTACGCCAGCTAGGGCAGCGAGTTGACCTCGACCATCGTATGTACCCGTCACAAGGGCGACTGCATTGGTGACCACTAATCCAAATATTGCCAGCTCTTCAGCTACGACCAGCATGTGCTCTCCCGGAGGAGTATCGGCTTGAATGATAGAGCCTTTAGTGGTAGTACGAACAAGAGCGAGGTGACCTCTGCCGGCACCGTTGATTGATAGCCCCTCGTCATCTTCATCGGTGCTCAAGGAATCCTCCTCGTCGGGCGGTAGGTCGGTGTGGTTGGTATGTGAGATTTCATGATAGTCGTCGGTTCGTTTCGCCTTGACATGACGGCAAGTAGCCTGCGCTACAAGACGGATGAAAGAAAGGCATATTATGATTAAGGGGAAGAGGACTTTGAGATAACTAGTGGATAGAAGTGTCACCGGTCAGCATTCAGCTGAGACCAGCGAGGGAGGACGGACATTGTCAAGATCCCATTGGTCTAGCTTTTTGACTATCTTTGTAAACTACCGGGGGGGACTACTTACTCTATTTGAAAACATGTGTTGAAGTCGTCGATCTCCCAAACAGGCCATCGACAGGACGCGAAGCCGCTGTTGTTACCATCGCTGCTTGCGAAGCTACTCATGTTGGGGGGTAGCAATCTTGCCCACGAGCTCAACTCATCCCACTAAGCAGCTAGAGGGTAGAGTGGTGGGCAGATGAGTGAAGTAATAGGGAGGGAACAAAGGTATATCACCAGTATCAGTGCTGGGTCGACCTCCTATCTCGGGGCAATAGTAATGCAATAGTAATGTAATGCAATTCCAGGTTATAAGGGTAGGTGTGTAGGTAAGTAGACAATGTATCGCAACAGTCCCGTCGTCCTGCTTTTCCTAGCGAGGTTTACGCGAGTGCAATGGGGGATTCGCGATATGGTTACTATTTGTGGCAGGAACAAGAAAAGTTGAAGTAAACGATCTGAGAAATCGCAACTGACGAAAACCACGTCGGGTAGCTGATTAGTCAAGCAGGAATGGCACCTCGGTAGGTATCAATTCTACCTTGTATATGGTGTTGGTGTTGGTAGTGGTAGTGATAGTTAGTGGTAGTGGTAGTGGCAATGGTAGTGAAGGTGGTAATGGCGGTGGTGGTCTAGGCAGTGCAGTAGTAGACAATAGGTGGAAGAAGAGAATGATGCATACGAATGTTAGCTTGCGCTAGAGCAGCAATACATAATGACGCTATCTCGTAACAGTCATAGTTGAAGCTAGAGAAACAGAGAAGACAGAGAGCATCGGAGTTCTGAGCAGTTCTGAGAACATCTGCAGAACAGACGGCCGCCCACCTGCCCGGGCCCCGGCTCCTCACCCCTGGTGAGCGAGCGAAATCTTTCAGAGTCTATCGCTCAGAATGCATCATAGTGGGGTCGACGGAAAGCACGCGACGAACCGCCAGCAGCACTGACCCAGGATTGTGTTCATCGGTGCTGCTCGGTTCCTGATAGCGCGACTCGGATCAGATTTTCGAGGGGGGGTCCGGTTGACCGCTGCCATCTTGGCATCCAGCCATCTTCCACTAAACAGACCCGCTAGCTACCTAGGTAGGCCTAGCTATTCGAGCTTGGTGGGGTGTCGAGGTGGGGTGGGGTATGGTCGTGTAACCAGATGTACATACATGCCAAACCAGCCCCGAGTTATCTCAATCTGATAACTTAGAGGTCATAGCTCACGTACCGTTTGGATATCGTATATATACTGCACAATACTCGCACATATACAGAACTGAAAGCAATGATAACAGGCCGGGGAGAATGCTCAGCTTCTAGGGAGTCGATGCAGTGCTGGTTGTTTCAACAAGGTATCCTACCAGGATTTCTCGTGTCAAATACTTAGCTAACTTTAAGTTGTTTGTGTGTCGAAACAATCTTCAACTGCGAACCCTGAGGGCATCAAACATCAAGAATGCTCATAACTCCGTGTTGGACCGTTTTGGAACAAACCACCACGGTATCGTACCATTTTAGTAGCGCAACAATCTGGCAACATGATGACATCGGACCCGATACCGCATGTGTCTTCAATTGTTCTCTACACGTCTTATCCAGTATCCGACCCATCCAGTCTACATACATAACAACATATTCGATATATCAACAGTACCGAATATCTAAGGTGGCATCGGGACAGCTGCGGGGTATGCAGTCAGATGTAGGTACCTAGGTAGGCATATGTAAGTTGGAAACCCCATGTTGTGTCAAATGTCAAATGAGTTGGAGGAATGAGTCCCATGTGGTTTGATATCAGCCGCATACCTACTCTTATGCGCTCTTTAGTATACATTTCGTGTAATCTCACGAGAAGTCACGAGAACAGATCCTGCACAGCAGTAAGCAAGCAATGCGACCCTGAGGCATGTCTGATCCTCTCCTAGGGCTACAACTGGTGAAGATGCTTGGGCTGGGTTATTAAGCCCCCGGCGTATGCAGTAGTAGTAAGATATATTTTTATTATACGTGCGTCTATATAGATCCGTGGATGTATGACTATAACAACCCCCTACAGGTACAGTTCATTCAAACTCAGGACAAGACTGAACACAAGCTTGACAGAGTCTCGGGCGGATGACCCGATGTTTCACAGGCAAAATCAGTTACTACCTAGGTAGGCACCTAAACCAAAGTTACCACTGCCGGGCCGGTCAACCTAACTCACCACCTTCCGAATCAAGCCGTCATGAACTTCCGTTGCGCAGGTCAGAGGTGTGCATCATTGCCCTGCCGCCTAGCTACCTTACCCCAGGGCAGCCCAGGGTCCAGAATCATCACCCTACATACTATGTACGAGAGCTACTGCATCACACAGGATCGTCCTGCTTCTCCTGCTCCTTCTTCTTTACCGCCGGCCAATCTCCTACTAGTCTTTTGTGATTACGCTTCGTACCTATGCACGCCTGTGAGGCCATCCTCGCCGGCCATCCTCGCCGGGGCCGCTTCCTGGTGGGTTTCTCGTGCATATGTGCCGCTTAGACAGCTGCAAGGCAAGGTAAGGTAAGGTAAGGTGTGGTGCTATGGTTGGGTATACCCAATACTATGAGGTAAGTATGTGAGGTGTCTCATGAATGGACGGACGAAAAAGCCCCTCATCAATTGCGCCTTCTGGTTGGCTCTTCGGGGGCCTAAGATAAGAAAGATCCAACCAGTCAGTTCAGGGTTCTCTACCCCGGTAGTTCACGTAACATCGTACTGGACCTATGTATCAGAGATCTGATTCACCTCTACAGGTATGTATAGCAAAAACGCCCGGCCAATCAGAGCAAGAGATCAGCATCGTATTATAACCTTAACGCTTTGCGGCTGCGCTCGATGTGGAATCATCGGCTGCATGCAACGACAGTCTTCTAGCTCAAGGAAGGAAGCAGCATTGCCAGTATCGATCCGTCGTCCACGCAATTCTAGACCCCAATATCATTAACCACCGGGTGTCACACGCCCATGTAGGTAGGTAGCTATATAGGCACGCTACCGCATATTCGAGATCGAGAGTAGGTAGTGAAATTGCGAAGCCTCTCTATATATGGCTGACCCCTTACTTAAGTAGCATATTCTGATGTCTAATAGATAATGTTTGATTGGTTCAACACCACGCTTGAGTGCATCCGATTGCATCGTTGCCAACACGGGCTGGTATGCAGAAGAACAGCCAAGGCCCCATGATGGCCATCTAGCAGTTGATACGCAGATAGCGTTGATGTATACTGCCATGAAGGAGGTCGAGGCCGACGATAACGGCAAACCGCACATAATGCAGAAAATCGATGCATGCGCTCGCTGGATTCGCTTATGCACGACTTCATTGGTCGCTAAATCCTGCTGGCGTCCTATTCTCATGAGGATATCAATGATACTTTTGGACGTGTCGACACCAAAGGTCTTTTTGGAGCAGCGGTCAAGAAGGCGGGTAGCAGAATACGGCGGAGTGCATTCTGGTTCCCCAGACTGCATCTCGCCGTCTTCTTGGCGAATTCAGGACAGTGTTGCCTCTCTTACATGCCCAGCCCCAAGCAGAACAGGAGGCACATTGTTAAAACCCGGGCTAACTAGGTAGATATGGTGCCGATAGGCAACAACCACTGTTTATTGAGGATATATAGAATGCAGGAAAGGGGGTGAAAAGGGGGTGTTGAGGAAGATTGCCTTAAGAAGGGTAATGTTTGTAAAATCATGTTTGCCAGGGATTTAACGACCGGCATAGGATTATAGATACTTCGCGTCGTGATATTGCCCTACAACAGTAGTACTAAGCCCAGAGGTTCGATCCGGATGAGCGACAGGAAAAAATAAAGGACCAGCTTCGTGATCCGAGATCAGTGGTGGTTGTAGCGGTGCTTTTACCGCCACCGAACGGCGAAAAGGTAGGTACCTAGTAGTCTAAGACCTTGAGGCCGGATCCCGGCGATACCGTCAACCCCACCGTAAATTCCGGCCGCTCCGCAGCATCATCCTAGGCTTTCCATGTTGCCACTCCTCAGTTCCTGTTCCAGCCCAAGCAGGTTCTCGCCCCCGCCCTGCTAACATCCGGCGCCATAAATAAAAAGCATCACCAGCTGGCCTCCTAATCGACGTTTAGCAACCGGTTGGCAGGCTCACGATAGGTAAAGATTCATCATCATTGTTTCATGTTACCCATAGTCATAGCCAGCCTGTCGTTACATAGACACCGCACCTGTTCTCATCTATCTCGTGCGCCAAATAATCATTCAATCTTGACAGTTGGTCGAATCGCCGATTCTGAGATACCCCTATGGACATCAACAGCTGGTAGTGGCTTACTGGGCCTTGATAGACCAAAGTCGTCCATACTTAACCATGCGGTCGAAAGACAGCCAGCACCGGGGTTGGTCATAGAAGGGCGCAGAACCCAGAACAAACAAGCAAGACCGGGACCTCGGTCGGTCCCACGCGGACACAACATCCACTCAACCAAAAGAGGAAACCCCTTCCTTCCAGACACGACCTGGTCGGGTAGGTCCCTCGTGATCTGGTTAATAGGTGGTTGACAGTTAGTCCAAACTTCGCCAGGAGTCGAATACTGGGAGCTGCCACTTTAGCGTGAACAGTTAATTAGCGCGCCCTTCTGCTCGGTGAGCCTCAACCTCCCGCATTTCACCACGCTATTTAGGTATTCAGGTGCTGCCCCTATTTTTCAGATATAGTAAATGTTCCCGCAGCACAGCATCTTGGTGCCTTATCGACACGTGTTGGAAACGCCACGGGCCTTGACTATTCCTAATATGTAGATAGTTAGGTAACAGTACCTCCAGACAGATATTTTGGACTGGTAGTTGCCTCTTGATAGACTGGTTACTTGTCAGAAGTCCACGCATTAGCTGGTACAAAAGTACGGATCCTCCGTAAACTGCCTGTGGATGGAGCTGGTCTAAGTCATGTACCCGTTTCGATTGTCAAATTGATTGTTCAAAAGCCATCTGGAACGTCAAATCGCGCATGAAGCATGACGAGTGTATCTTTCATGTCGTATATTCCTTTAGTAGACTAGATACACACCCTTACTGTTGCACTTTGTGCGACAGAGGCTTAGCAAGGGTGAAAGCTGACCATCACTAATGTATTCCCAAGCTCCTTTTGCCGGCCTGCTTCCCCGATATAACTTTTGATTTTCCCCGGTAATGTTACACGTAGCCAGACACCGTCATATTAATGGGTGGAAATACCCTCGTTACGATCATTTAATGAATAGCAAGTAGAAGTCACAGCCATTAGCCCATGATCATTCCCTTCATGCCAGCGAGGTCGCCTTCTTTCGCGGCGATCTCGAAATAGCCATAGATGATACTGCCTGATGTTAGCTGTCTGCAGGGAATATCTGCAATGGGGTTTAGAACTTACGTGACAGCAAGAAGGGTACCAGTACCCGACCCAAGAGCGCCCATGAGGTCACTGGCGACGGATAGCGCACCAATGCAGGCACCACCGAAAGCGGCCGCAGTGGGGATAATGCGCTTGAGTTCCTTGTACATGCTCTGGTCACGGTGACCAGCCATGACGAGACCCTGATCCTTCAGCTGCTTGGCTACCTCGCGAGGGCTAGAACCAGAAACCTCAATCCAAGTCTTGGAGAAGATAGCGCAGGCGGTGAGCATGTAGGCAATGTAGATGACCGTGTGGATAGGGTCAAGGAGGGCATCGCGCATGTTCAACGGGGGAGACATGTAGTAGGCCAGGCCAGAGATAGCCGAAAGCTGAGAGGAACCGTCCTTAGCTTCCCAGACACCGAAAAGACGGACAAGAAGGTTCTCGGAGAAACGCGAGTAGAGCATCTGGCTGATCAGGAAGATGTTGGAGGAGAGAGCGGATTGCAGCATGATGGGCATGTTGGAAGTGTAGAAGAGACGGATGGGGTACGAGCCACGAGCACCACGCTGGCGAGACGACTTGACGGGGATCTCGACACGGAAGCCCTGGAGGTAGATGACGGCGGCGAAGACAGCCAAGGTGGCCAACAGGTTCATGATGTTGGGAAGGTTCTGTCGGTAGAAAGCCTCCTGGAGGGCACGCTGCTTGTTGGGCCAGGTCATCAGGAGGTGGAAAAGAGCAATGACGGCTCCTTCGAACTCAGGACCACGACCAGTGTTGATCGAGGTGGGGGAGAAGGCCTTCCACATGATAGACTCGCAGATGTTGGTGGCAATGAACAGAGAGATACCACTGCCAAGACCATATCCCTTCTGCAGGAGCTCATCCAGCAGAATCACAATCATACCAGCAACGACGAGCTGGAGGATCAGGAGGAAGACAATACCGGCACCAAGGTCGGAGGGGGGGCCATAGAGACCGGAGAAGACGTAGACAGTGGCAGTACCGCAGGAGAGGATGAAGGCGAAGAGCTTCTGGGCGGTCTGGTAGAGTTCGCGGTCGGACTTGAGGTCAAGGTTGACGTCGATCATGTGAGTACCGGCGAGGAGCTGGAAAACCATGCCCGAGGAGATAATTGGCGTAATACCCAACTCCATCAGTGTTCCTCGATTACTCGCCATCATCATCCGCAGCCAGTACAGTGGGTCCGAGGTGTCGGAGGACACGATACCGTAAAGGGGCATCTGTAGTAGACACGTCACGAGTCAGCCATAGCTCCAGGTGTCAATTGGTATTGTCTGGTCTGTTTCGACAAGCTACTTGCGCTACAGACAGTGGCTGTATGCTATCTAGAAGCAGTAAGAATAGGAAGGAAGCTACTGACCTGGCTCATGACCAAGAAGATCAGGAGTGTCAGACCCGTCCACATCAACTTCTGGTTGAAGGGAACCTTGGTCTCAGGCTGCTGCACCTCGGGCAAGAATGCCACGAAGGGCTTGACGAGGTCAAGAAATCGCACTGATGGGCACATGTCAGCTGGCGTCTAAGACCAATGGCATGGAACATTGGATGTATCGTCGCGTCGCATCGCATTCGAGAGTGTTGGGCAGGAACAAGCTTGGGTGGTGTGCTCTGGGAGCTTGGACTTACGGCTACTCATGGTGAAGAATGTACCAAAACGAAGAAGAAAAAAGATGAAAAGGAGAAGAAGGTAAGGATGAGCGACGAATTGCCCTCAATGGATGTTTGAGGGTGTGTCGCACAATCTCGTCACGTCTCGTCTCGTTACGCTTTGGTTAGTGCTAAGGGAAAAAGAAGGGAAAGGAGAGAATCGAAAGAGGAGAGAAGAGTTGAAGCTGGGAATAGTTATGGGGACCTCGAGACTTGGACAGATCTGGCGTCAAAATTCCCGGTTCAGTTGAGTGAGTGATGTGTCCAGAACCGCCAAAAATCAATTCGCAGTGCCAGTGGAGTGGCGTCCACGTGACTGCTCAACCTTAATTCCCATCCTTAGGTGCAGAAAGGCGCTATCGGTACGGCCTTAGCACCCGGACCAGGTGTCAGCTACCGATTGTTGCTCTTAAACCAGGTGGGTAGACCCCGAATTTCAATTTCATCGGACCAGGGGAGTGCTGACAGCCCTGGCAGCCCTGGCCCCTGGGCAGCTGGAGGTCCGGGTGCCCGTTACAGCATTAACGTCCACGGGTGTCAGTGCTAAACCGAGAAGGCGTTGGTTTCTTCTTACCTAAGCAATTGATCAAGTCAGTGGAAAGAACCTTGGAACCTTGGAAGCTTTCAGACGGGACGGGAACACTTCTTCAGCCTCATAAATTGGGGCTTCATTCGGCTGCCTTGGTGTGGCTCAACTACGAAATGCTTGGCATATAACAAGCTTTTCAATCCACCCCGTCCTTGTCCGCCAGGTAGTAACTTACCAGGTAGCTTCAAAATAACCTCAATATTGGCTCGTTCTAGTAGTAGTCTCAAATACGGCATTGCGAGATAATCATGTTGTAACTCAGCATCCCGCCGCTACATACTCGATGCATGCTGCATTGGAAAGGACCAATATTTAGCAGCATCAGTCGAAATGTGCACAGAATGGCGACATCACCCCGCCGCCCCCTGGAGCCCCTCGTGGCTGTCATGGGCTCAACAGGAACAGGAAAGTCAGATGTAAGTCAATTATCACTCGCCCCCCATGGCCTTTTCATCGGGTTTTAATCGGGTGCAGACTGTCAACTAATCCCCATCACAGCTGGCGGTAGACCTGGCTCTGAGGTTCAATGGCGAAATCATCAATGCGGATGCCATGCAGATGTACAAGGGCTTGCCCATCATCACGAACCAGATCTCCCCCGAGGAGCAGAGGGGGGTCCCGCACCACCTGCTCGCCATGGTCGACCACCACGAGCCCACGTGGACCGTGCAGAACTTCGCCGCCGAGGCCCGCAAGGTCATACAGGGCATCCGCAGCCGGGGGAAGCTGCCCGTCGTCGTTGGCGGCACGCACTACTACGTCAACTCCCTCCTGTTCGAGGACAGCGTGATCCGGGAGCGCCAGATCGGCGACGACGACGATGCGGCCTGGAAGGCCGATGAGAAAACCTCGGTGGAATTTCCGATCCTGGATGCACCGACTGACGTCATGTTGGAGCGCTTGCGCGAGGTGGACCCCGTCATGGGCGCTCGCTGGCACCCGACCGAGAGACGCAGGATCAGGCGCTCGCTGGAGATTTACCTCATGACCGGGAAAAGGGCTTCCGATATCTACGCCGAGCAGCAGCTTAGCAGGCTGAGCTCTAAGGACGTCGGTGGTCCCTGGGAGGCATTGATGTTTTGGGTCTACTCGAAGCCCGATGTGCTCCACGATAGACTTAACAGGAGGGTGGACAAAATGCTGGAGAGGGGCCTGATGGCTGAAGTCAAAGCTCTCCATGAGGAATCGGGAGAGACTGCGAACCGCACCAAGGGCGTCTGGCAATCCATCGGATTCAAGCAGCTCGAGCCCTTTCTCAGGGCCGAAGGTGACGCCGACTCTTCCCCGGAAACTGTTGAGAAGCTGAAGAACGCGGGGATGGAAGAGATGCGCATAGCGACGAGGCAGTATGCTAGGGCGCAACTCAAATGGATCCGGGGGAAAACGGTGCCTGTGCTCAAAGAACACGATGCATTGCGGTACCTCTACCTTCTGGACAGCTCGGACGCAGATCAGTTCTCGGCAGACGTGCTGCAGCCCGCCGCTGATATATGTCGTCGGTTCCTCCAAGGCGAAGACATGGTCAAGCCTTGCGAACTGTCTGATACGGCAAGGGAGGTGTTGGGCCCGTTTGAAGACAGCGCGCCTAGACCGGTGCTTCGGCACAAGACTTGTGATGCATGTCATATGACGGTGCTAGAGAGCGAATGGGGGAAGCATGTCAATGGGAGGAGGCATCGTCGCATTTTGAAGCATAAAAGCCGCACTGCACTCGTACTCGTGGAGGATGCAGAGGCTGGCGTTCAGGGGGTCACTCACGATCACGTAACCAATCAATTGAACTCTAGGCCGCCAAGTGTCGATCTAGGCGGTCTCCCTTGATCACGATTTACTGCTCAGTAACATCATTGTAATCGACTACTTGATTTCTATACTGACTAACCGCCCATTAATTTGCGAATAGTACCTGTTTATGCGAGCATGTTGGAAGGTTGAGTTATCATATCAGTACCTCGTCTATCAATAACTATGTACAAGTGAAAAAATCATAGCCTGCTTCAGTCTGCTACCAGCCTAAGTAGGCAAGCTACACAATTCAAATTGGCAGCTCTCCTTCTTGGTACTTTCCCCCTCACGCCTTCTTCGCGGCCTGCAGCTCCCTCTTCTTCATCTTCTTGGCGGCGGTGTCGACGCCGAGCGTGATGTAGCCGACGATGCCGTTCTCCGGATTCTCGCCGTCCATCGGCACGACCATCAGGGTCGGGTCCCAGCCGTTCTTGGTCTGGTCGCTAAAGATGCTGTCGATGTCGTTGGTGGTCCGGTTGATCTGGTCGTGGGTCACGTACGGCTCGAGCGCCATCAGCCGCTCGGACAGGTCCTCCGCCATGAAGAGCTGGCCCGTCGAGATCGTCGTCGACGACGCCACCGTGCCGTTGCCCCGGATCACGTAGTTCTCGTGCACCTGCACGTGGATGTGGATCGTCCGCTCCACGTAGAAGCCCGGCACGATGCCTGTGAACTCCGTGATGCCCGCGTCGTTGGTGGGCCACTACACACACAAGGTCAGTCAATAATCTACCACGTGTACGTAGCCGGCGCTTGAAGGGGTTGGGGGGCAACCTACCATTCCGCGCAGGAATGTCGTGTCATCGGTGTGCAAGTCGTCGCCAATGGTCTTGTTCAGCTGGTCGAGCAGCTCCTCGAACGGGGTGTTGGGGCTCAGGCCCGTGAAGGAGCTGTAGGAGCCCGTGGCGTTGCAGTACCAGATGTCGACGAGCACGTCGGGCAGGGGCTCGCAGGTCTCGAGGTCCAAGACGCCGATGTCGAGGATCATCGGGATGCCGGGCTGGCCCTCGGTGATGTCCTGGCGCAGCGTCTGGCTCTGCGGCCAGATGTACGGTCCCGTCGTCACCTCCTCCGTCAGAATGCAGGTGTTGTTCTGCAGCGTGTCGTAGTACGGCGCCTCGGTGACGATGTTCCACGTCGTGTTGCCCGTCGGCGCCGCCGCCTGCCGCTTCTGCTGGCGCTCGGCCCAGCGCCGCTTGTTCATGGCCGCAACGGATGCCTCGCACCGCTTGGAGAGGCCGTCGCGGCGCACCAGGTCCGAGTAGGAGAGGTCGCTGTGCGAGTGGGCCATGGCTCCTCCCGATAGGAGGGCCGCCCCGACGGCGATCAACACAGAAGATGAGTGCATGTTTGCTCAAGCGAAGGGAGAACGGGCAAGAAAGCTGGCACGGTAGAGAAGGGGCAAGACGTGAATGCTAGAAGCTGGGTTGGCTGAGCTGCTGCAGGTAAGACACCAGCATACCTATGTTCCACGGCATAGGGATCTCGGCCAAACTTTATACTCTGCCATCTTCGCCCCTTGTGCACGGAGCGTATACGAGATGTCTGCCAACAACGGCTCGGTCGCCATATCTGACCCATGCTCTTACTCCACGACTTACGAGTCTATCCAGGGGTGGCCCACGCGGGAGCTCTATAACGGGTAGTCTGCCGGCAGGGCTAGTCGAAACCGTACCGGTGTTGGCCAATGGGAGAAGACGAGATTCAAATACAGCAACTCTAGCGCATGAAGTCCAGTTTAAAAGGCTGAGCCAGCGTGCCATCCAGGATATCACGAATATGCGATTCTATGCTGCCGATTTCCTATCGGGAAGTGGGGGTGGGCCGGATCGCAGACTTTAACGGCAAGTGGCCGCTATAATCCATGCTTCGTGCTCCATTGAAACATCGCCAAGGTCGACTTCGGTGTAAAATAAATCTCTACGCGCGTACAGGCAGCATGCCAAGATGCTTACATGAAAATTACAACCTTGAAGCGACTCGGTTCATCCGACATGGCCTTATCGGCGTTGTGACAGGGCTGCCACGAAATCTCGAGATCCAGCTACCAACGACCAATGAGAGCAGTAACATGGGCGAGTTTGACGAGAATCGAAAAATTAACACCGAACCACCTCTGGATATTCTCGCGGCGTTTTGGATATACCAGATTCGCTTGAATCTGAATAATCATACGTTCATATCGATTATTACAGTAAAGTCGCCGATTATTACTGGCTAGGCATGAGTCATTCGGATTTGAGCACCTGGAAATCTCGTTTGATTTGATAACGACCTGGCAGAGTATAGTCGCATATGAAGATGGCTCGCTATGAGGATTATGACGTTAAACAAGTGCGTTGACATTCCCGACTTTGGTGGCCTTAGCTGAGTCCTTGCCATCACTGCTCCCTCCTTCGGTATAGTCAACAGCCCCAACCTCGGTGAAAGCACCCCTATCTTTGTTTCTTCTTTGTTCCCTGGATACTAGAAGCCTGATGAGAATGACGGCGAAGATAGCAGCAACCACGAACCCCCAAGTGGCCGGAAAACCGCGTCCTGTTTGGTATTAGGTATTGACTCCCGAACAACTGATAGGATGGGTACTGATTGGAGGGTGACTTACTAAACGTTGGGGCCATTGTCTGTGGGAAGATCACAATGGGGAGCCAGGCATCGACGGCGTACTGCATTCCATTCATACTACTGATAACCAATGCACGCTCCTCATTATCCCCGGCGCAGACCTCGTTGGCCCAGGTATAACTAGAACTAGTCAGTCCGCGATCGAATGTGCTTCCCCCACCTTTCATTGAATATGATAGAGCAATGTCCTTACAATACAGCGGTCATCAGATGCATACTACTGGTGAGGAAAGCGAACTCCTTCAAGGGGATGCTTGCGGGCCAAAATGCTAAGATCCCGTTGGGTAGCAATCCTAGAATCTACGGGCTCGGTCAGCACATAGTTGGATACCCAGGAGATGTATCAGGGGGTTACTTACCAAGGGACCCAGAACGAAAGCGAATCTGCTTCCAGTGTAGTCAGATAGAAACCCCCACAGGATCACACACGCGGCGCTGATCAGCTTCGAGCCCGTGGGGATGACATTCCGATCAACGACTGAGAAGTTTTCCGACTTGAGCCAAATGCCGAAATACGACCCAGATTGGCACGATTCGCCATATAGCTTTCACCTAGCCGTTAGCTTGTCTCTCCCCTCAACACGGAAAAGGGGAAGGGGGAACATACGACATAACCCAGGACGAAAGCATACCATCTCCACCTGGAGAGCACTTTCTTGAATGTTTGAAGGGTAACACCTGTTGGAGCCGCTTTCCCCTCCCTTGTTACTCGCCCAATGGCTAGTTGGCACTCCTCGGGCGTGAGGAACCTGGAGCGCGTGGTGTATGGCGTATCAGGGAGGAAGAAAAAGGTGGCAAGGCCGACAGGGACAGTCATGCACTACAGCTTTGTTAACATATGTAATGCTCATAGGGTGGTTTCCTCAAACCTACGCCGCACACTATGTACAGCCATCGCCAACCGGCCAACCCACGTGCTCCATCGAGGTTCTGATATACTGCCGCTTGAAGATAGCCACCAAATGCGGAGCCAAGGGGTGCGGTCATGTGGAATAGAGCCACCCTCTTTGCGAGCTCGGTTTTGGTGTACCAGCTTCCCAGCACGTATAGCAAGACAGGAAAGAAGGAAGACTCGAAGAATCCCACTAGAAATCGGAACGCATATAGCTGCCCATGGGTGTGCATGCCAGCCTGTGCGAACGTAAAGACGCCTGTTAAGCAATTCGGACATGGTTAGCGATTCGGATTCTAGTTGAAGGAATTTTGTACTCCCAACCCATAGCCCCTGAGCTCTTCTGAGTGGAAAAGCGCCACGAATAGAAGGCACGTGGGTTGGGCATTGCAATAAAAGGGCTGTTTACTCACCCCACGCTACCTACAAAGCGGTCAGTCTCTCATCGAGCATGGTAGTAGATTGAAGGATCACTTACCTCCATAGCGGCAAGCCATATACTTGGTCGGATCTTCTGGACGATGAGGGTGCTGGGGATCTGCATCACAGCATACGCGCAAGTGTAGGCCGTTCCCGCGTAGGTGTACTCGTTCCCGTACATCGCGAGATCTTCCTGCATCCCCGATACGTAGGCATTTGTTAGATTTCCTTGATCGAGATACTTCATGAAGAAACCGAAGCAACCGATCGACAAGATGGACCAATCGAGCTTACGCAGAAGCCTGCGCTCCTCCGGGCTCTTGAGATGAGTGTCAGTGTCCCATATGAAGGATCGGAAGGACCGCGACGGCTTCGTTTCCGCCATTGTCGACAAGTTCCACTTCTGAAATGCTACAGTGATGGATACGATACGCTATCTTCGACTTGGGAGAGATTTGCAACTACCATGAAGTCGTATTTATTTTGCCCATGCTTCTTATCAGTGGCGATTCGGGGTATGGTAGCATCACGCAAAAACCACCAATAACATACCATTTTGCCGTTGCAAGGGGATGGTCCCTAAAAGGGGAAGGCTATAGCCAGTCGATCGAATCAGACTTGGTCTTGAGATAACCTGCGGGCAACTATTCAGGAACGCAGGGGTCTTAGTATGGAGTAGCTGATCACGCAATTCGTGAGCGTAACACGGCATGGGCACCGCGGCAAGTGAGCCTTTCTTACTAAATAATGACTTCTTGGAAGATCTGGAATCTGAATGATCATATGCTCATACTGCTCATAGCAGTAAAACTTTCGATTATTACTAACCGGATATACATCATTCGTGTTAAAGTTGTTAAAGTTAGCCAGCAAGGGTAATATATGATGCGCTTGTGATAATTATGTTTTCCGGGACTGGTCCACGAAGCAGTAAAGGTTGACTGAACAGTGTTCGGACGTCTGCTGTCCTCGTTTCGAGGAACCAAGATTTGCAGCGTTGTTCTTTTTCATGGTGAACTACAGAAGTGCTTGGAGTGGGCTTTGGCAGTTGCATCGTTTCTGTGGGTTCAGCACAATGCGGCGCTATTAGAAGAGTGAATTGATGCTTCAAGTTTAACTGTCATCGTATTTATTCCGCAAAAAGTGGCCGAAGACGGATCGAAAGACCGTGATATACATGAACCAATCTCGAAGTCGGGGACATCGGGCAGTGATTCGTATACGTGATGCTTCAGCCACTTGTTGATAAGATGATACCCAACACCTGGGTGAGTATACCATACTCTGCTATGGGATTCTTGTGCGAGTATTCGGCAAGTAAATAATCACAGGTTTCGGGTTATAGAACTTGGGAGAAGGAAGAAGGGGATAGGGGATATTCACTGCCTTAATCTGGTGACGAGTGGAGATACGATCCCACACGCCTTCGGCATAGAATCGAGGACGCAGAGTTTGGTTTGTGGATGTTCTGACGGTGAAACCGAATGCCGATGAGCGAACCTTTCGTTTCGATGGTTTTGAGCATGCAATGGCCCTAACATTGGACAAGCTCATGTCAATATATTGCCATAGGAGTAGCAGGAATATAAGAAACATGGGCGAGTTCAGTGATGGGCGATATGTATACATGGCAAAGGGGGGAATTGCATTTGTTTTGGCTCCTTACCTGTTTAAGTGTTCGACCTTATTACAGCTCTTGAACTTCTCTCTTAGAGTTAACCCCCTGAAAATGACAGTTGCTGCAAAAAGGCAAAAAGAATAAAAAATCTGGACTCGCGGGGAATCGAACCCCGGACCGCTCCCATCTTAGGGTTGCTAAGGGAGAATTATACCACTAAACCACGAGCCCTGATTGGTTGATAAAAGTGCAAGTTATTAGACTTTATAAGGATCTCGTTAGAGCCGGCTAAACTTGGAAAAGAGTGGGACTCGCAAGCGTCCGACTAACAACGTTCTTCCGTTCTTTATCCATCGAAGCCAATTACTTACCGTAACAGGATTTATAGGAATTAATCAATAATTAATTAATTATTAAAAGCTGGCAAATTATTAATTAATAATTAAAAGGGATTTAACGTTTAAAAAAAGTAACGCTATTAATTATAAACGCTTAACTTATTTTAAACGTTTATAATCTTTTAACGCTTAAACTTTTTTTAACGGTTAAAGCTTAAACTTATATATTTCCTTATATATTTTTAATATAGGTTTATATGCCATAAAATCTAACCAATAAGACGGCTATTTAATACGCACAAATCAGCCATTTAAATTTTTTCCTTTTTAAGTATCCGCGTAATAAGAGCTTTTTTTAAATCTTTTTCTTTTTTGGTAATAAGCAATACTTATATGATTTTCGATTTTATTTTTCGTTATTCGTTCGTTTTCGTATTTCCGTCGTTTATATATAAATATTATTAAATTATATTATTATTATTAATTACCCTTTTTACTTTTTTATTTTTTTATTTTTTATTTATCGATTTATTTATTCGCTTATTTATTTGTTTATTTATTAGGTCTTGCATATATATATATATATATGCCTTTTGTATTTGGTTATGGTTTTTTTTTCTTTCTTTTTTCTTTTCTTTTCGAAAGCCCGAAATATCGACTAGCCAATCCAGCCAGCCTAACCAGCCAGCCAGCCAGCCTAGCGAAAATCCTTAGGCGCTAAAAGACCTAGGCGCACTGTTCGATATACGTCGAACTATTCTTATTCGTAATATACCTTAATTATAACTTAATATATAACTAATAAACCATAAAACCAACCAATTAAGCAATAAGCCTAATTTAAGGCCATTTCGGCGGCGATTAATGCCTATTTAATGTTGCCCTTTTTTAAAGACGTAATAATATTATGTATAAATAAGTATAAATGTATTAATTAAATAAATATAAACTAAAAGCATTCGCATCAAACGTAAGGCCCGGCCCAAAAAAAATAAAAACGACGTTTAAAGGGGTACTGTCGTTACCGAAATCGATAGTAACGTTAAGAAAATTAACGAAGCCGATGCTTATAAAAAGCGCAGTAAATTATAAGCATTTATAACCTTATAAGTATAAATATTAAATGGTATATATAAAGTTTCGTTAAAAGCATTTTTTATATGGCTACCAAAAAAACGATCGTATAAAGCTAATATTAACGGCCGTATTAAGTAAAAACGTAAATTAAAATTCTTACGTTTATAATAAAGCCCGTACTTAATTATTTAATTATTATTGCCGGTTTTAAAACGAAATTTTAGTTAATAACGAGATATTTTATTATTAAGTAATTTATAATTTTAATAAAATATTAATCGTATATAAAAATTTTATATTACCATAACGACAACGATAAACGCTGGTCCGAACGAATAAAAGGTTTTAATGGACCTCCGGTTCCAGTATACCGACGATTTTCTCGTCGAAAAGATCCGCGCCTCTTAGTTTTGGAAAAGGTTTTATTAGATCTGGAATTAATTTCGATTATACGTCGATGGCGAAGCCTTTAAAAGCCTCGTTAAATATTATTGTTAAGGTATTTATTAAGTTATATATTATAATAAATATATATTTATTAATAATATATTAAAAATATAAATTACGATAATCCTAAAAACGTTACGCTTAATGCGTATTAAAAAGAAAAATCCCGTAAAAATAAAGAAAACCTAAAATAAGCGTATTTAAATATACGTTGCTTTATTGGGCCATTTTAAATAAAACTACCTTTTATTATAGCTTATATAATATATAATAAAATTAATAAATATATAGCTTCAAAAACGTTAAACGGACGTTATTTAAGGAAAAATCCCCCGCCGTTAAAAGCTTTAAGTCCAAAAAACAAAAGCTTAATGTTTTTAAAGCTTTATTTTATTTGGCTTTGGCGCTTTCGTTTTTCGATAACGATAAATAAAAGGAAAAAGAATGCTTCGATGGTGGACTCGTAGGTGCTTGGATTTGATTCGTAAGGGTTCTTAATGTTATGCTTTGCTTTAAAAAAGGGGAAAAAGAGGGGCTTTAAGCTTATAACGATTAATAATGGGGGTTTAGGAAGGGATTAATTGGCGTTCGGTACTTAGCTTTAGCTTTGGCTTTGGCTTTAGCTTTGGCTTTGGCTTTGGCTTTAACTTTGGCTTTAGTTATAATTATGTTTTAACCTATTTATTACGATGGCATAGCGGTATTTTGGCGTTATTATTGCTAGATACCCTTTGTTTTTTAATTCATTTGCTTGTTTTGTTTTTAATTTAATTAAACGGGCTTTTTTAGCAATTTAATAGTTTCTTTTTAAAGTAAACGTTCGTATTTATAAATTTTATTTAAATTTTATTACTTTTAAATAACCCTTATTGCGAATTAATATGCGTTATGAAATTTATTCTGTTTTCTTTAATACGTCTAAATACGTTATTCGAATAATATTATTTATTTACCTTTTAATTAAAAACATAATAAATAAAACTAAACCTCGAATATGGCCAAAATAATTTATTATTAAAGAATTAATTAATAATAAAATAATTAAATAATTATAAATATTAATAATATTAATACGTTTTTATATACGTTTTAAGGAAACTGTTAATTATTTATTATATGCCATTATTAAAACTTATTTTCAGATTTTGGCATTTAAAGGTATAATTCAAAGACCTTACGAATCGTTAGCGTTTTAAATAAGCGTTTAAACGACTTAAACGAATTAAATTATATTAAGGTAAATGCGTCGCGTTACGTTCGTACCTAAGGAAGGTACGCAGGTAATAGCCATAAGGGTAAGTTCTTAAGGTTTCTTTTTTTGATTATTTAATGCCATAATTAAGAAATTTTTTTTATTTACATATATCAGTTTGCAAAAACCTAAAATCCCCAAATCCCTTTTTTTTTTATTTTTTTTTTCATTTTTTCATTTATTCCCATCCATTATTTGGTTAACGTTATGGATTATCGTTAAAATTATTACGAATTATTTTAGTAATCTTTTTATTTAATTATCCATATTTTTTCGCCTGGTTATAATATTCGCTTGGTTTTTCTTTTAATTAATCGCATTTTCGTATTTCATTATTGGAAACAGCCCTTTTTATTTCTTTTAATAACGACTTAAATCGAATTTATTTTTACGATGTCTTTTTTAATTGCATTGTAAATTCGAGGCAATTGCTTCGCAATATTTGCCAAAATTAAACGCAACGTTATTCGTAATGTTACAAAATAAGCCGTTACGGCTTAAAATATTCAATTAATATAGGTCGATAATAATAATAATAACGATAATAATAGCGCTTTTCTTAATATAAACGATTTCCTTAATTTCAATACAATAAATACCTTTATTTTTTTATTTTTCGTATTATTTACTATTTATTTCCAATTTTATATAACCAAATTTATATCATTTATATTTAAAATAACTTAAACGTATGTTGTTCTTACCGTATTTAGCTTTATCTTAATATTTTTAATTTATTATTATAAACCATTTAATATAATTATAAAACTTTAATAAAATTAAATTTTAGCATTAATTATAATAAATACGTAATAAAACGGACCTTATTTTCGATTTCTTCGAAATAAATAAAATTAACGACATTAATTTAATCGCCCAAAATAAGAACTTATCAACTATTAAAAAGCTCCAATAATTTGCAGATTTCCAAATTATTAATAAAAAATCCAATAAAAATAAGCTTTTAAAAAATAAATTTTCGAAAAATAAAAATGAAGTTAATAATAATGCTGGCGATATTGGCGATATTAATATCGAGAAATAAAAATCCACCTTTTCGCTTAATATTTTTGGCAATATATTATATACGAATCGCAAAATTACGTAAACGTTTAATAATTAATTTAAAGCTATTTCTTATTAATAAAATCTTACGTAACTTCCGAATTTCTATATGGCATTAAAACTTTAAACTTAACTTAATAATATTTCCGATAATAATTATCGCAACCTAAAAAAAATCCTTTAAAACTACGTAACGGCCGATATTATTAAGGATTTATAATTCCTATCAGCTTTTATTATTTCTTTTAAAAAAGCTATTAAGCAACGTTTTCCTTTATTCGAAATAAAAAAGGCTTCGATTAAATTGCAATCCGAAAAGCTATCGACGATCCGTACCAGCCGAAACGAAAAACATCCGAAATAGAATCTATATTATTTCGATACGATTTATTACATTAAAACTTTGCTATCGTTTAAAATTAAAAATAATATATATTTCGATATAACTATATTCGTCGATAATAAAAACCGTATTTATCCATAACATTTGCTTATATAAACGTCGTTAATCCGTAATATATCCGGTTATTTCGTTTATTACCCGTCGCAAAACGGCTTAAACGCTATGCGAAATCCCATTTTCCCGTTTAATTTTCTCGAATACGACTATTATAACGATACTTACGCGATATGCAAACATTTTACGTACCTTTTGCATTATAAAGCACGGGTTTTTAAAGTTTAGATTAACCAAAAAACCAACCTTTTAAAACAAAAAAGAAATATCGTCGTCCGTATTTAGCCAATAATTAATCTTGCTAATATTAAAACTGCATTATAAAGCAAAAAACAAAATAAAAATATTAAGAAATTTCCTAAAAAAAATGTTTTTATTAACGAATTTATTTTAATTAAAAATTAAATTACCTTAATTAGCATTAATCGTATCGTTAAATAATTTATATTCATTTATATTAACATAGTTTTTAATAATTCTGTCGTATTTAACGAAAATAAGGTTTTATTGCCTTTCGGTATTTAAATTATTATCCGTCGTAAATGCAACTTTCGCTTTCGTCGATTTTTTCTTATAATAAAAAACGCCCTTATTCGAAATAAACTAAAAATCAAATTTTTTTTTCGTAAGGCCTTAATTGCATCGTTCGACCGTACCGACGTCGATGTTTTAACGGTTTCCTTAATCTTATTTGCCGATGGCTTTAATTTATACCGTATTATGCATAAATTTATTATAAAAATTTACCATTTTATTACCGCCTTAAAACGCATTAATTGTTTACGTTAAATAAATATTATGCCTTTAATTTTAAATTTTTACGTATCGAACGATAATAATATTTGAAAATAAATAAATACCAAATTAAAAGAACTAAAAAAAGGCTTCGTAATGTAAATTCGTAACAAATCTATTTTCGTTTTAGGCTTTATTTTTATTTTAATCGGTAATTTCCCGTAACAATAAAAGGATTCTGGTTTTCGTCGCCTAATTATTAACCAGGGCTATCGTTTTTACGAAATTACATTAAACAAACGCAAAAACTTAAATTATAATTTCATTAATAATAAATATTAACGTTATTATTAGGAAATCATGCATTAACGTACCTTTTTTCGTTATATAATAGCCTTTAAAACAGTACGAAATAATGCTATAAACGCATTCGATTTGGCTTTAAAAGATCTTACATTAATAAATATATTTTCGGCATTAAACATTATTAAAATACGACCCGTAAATTTTATCCATTCCGAATATAATGGCTTAACTAAAATATTACATTTTTTATTCGTAAATTAAGTCTTAATATTTATAAGCATTATTAAATATGCCAAAATATTAAAAACCTTTTTTTTATCCTTATTGGCGTTTTTTTTAATTCCTTAATTATATTTTGTAATATTTTTTAATTAAATATAAAGAATAATCGACTATAATATTTTTATTTATAAAAACATAATTAATGTCGAATTTCCAATTTATTAAGTCGTCGTTTTCGAAAGTAATTATGGAAATATTCGATTAAAATATTAAAACAAGTTTTTTCGAAACATTTCCTTTTTTCGTTAATATTATTATTAAGGTTTTAATTAAGAATATACGTATTAACATTTTATTAATTATTAATAAAATAAAAGAAAAAAACTTTTTTAAGTTTAAGAATTAAATTAAGCTTAATCGTCGCTTATTTTAATTGTTTTATAACGTTATAATACGAATATTAACTAGCCATAACCGCCGAAATTCGATTATAAGCATTCGTAATATCGCAAATATAATGTTTATTATAAAGGCCTTTATTTTTATAGTTATTAATGGCATTAAAGCTATAAAAATAGGCCAAGGAATTATTAGCTATGCTATTGCCATATAATCCGCCGAAAAAATAAAGGATCTTTATATTATTATAATTTTAATTAATTTAATTACGGTAAAATTAACTAAATATAAGCTATAAATATTACGATTTAACGTTTATATTGGTTTTTATTATAACGATATTATAAATAAATACGATTTCGTATCGGTAATTATGGTTATCGTATTTAAAATAAAACATAAATCTATTTATTTAAATATCCATTATGTCGTTAATAAATAAAAATTACTAATAACTTTATAAATAAATTATGAAAAAGGATTATTTATACGACCAATTATTGCTTTTTCGAAAAAAACCTATTTGCATAAAAAAATTTCGCTTAAACGGTTCGGTTTTTATTATTAAATACTTATATTATATCGGATATTGCATTAATTAATTAAATATATTACTTATATATTATAATATCCTTATTATTCTTATTTATATTAAAAGGTCGAAACGAAAAATAAACGACTAAAATTACCGGTAATATTAGTTTTGCTTTTTTGCTTGTTATTATTTTTTAATTCCTAAATAACGATAACCACATTAATATATTCGTTTCAAAACGTTTTAAGCCGGAGATTTATCGTTAATATTCGCTTTCGGCCAAAGAAATTAACATAAATGCTTAATTTCGGAAAGCATTTTAAATTACGTATAACCGTAATTTCGAACGTAATATTACCATTATAAAGACTTCTTAAGAAATTAAGTAATAAAAATCTTTATCGTAAAATAAATAATAAATTATTTATCTTTATATTTAGAATTTTATTTTATTCTTTTTTTCTTATAATACCGTTATTTATGGCGGTATTTATATTTATAACTTAAATTACGACTTAAGCTTTTAATATTCGAAAAACTTAAATTAAATTAATAATCGTATTTTAACGTTTAAATTAATACATTAAGATTTAAAATAGTACTTTAAGATTTTAAAGCTTATCGATTCGTTATTGATGGTTTTATTATTTCTTACGTTATAATAGCCTTTATATTATTACGACATTATAATAAATATTAATAATTCGATATTAAAAATCTTAACGTTAATATAACCAAGCGGATTATTAAAAAACGCGGCTAATATTTTTAGCATTTTAACCTTAATAATTCGAAAAACAAGCTATAATTTATCAAAATAAATCAAATCTTTATTTACGAAACTATTCGAAATAAGTTTAATACCGTTTACTTAGCCTTTATATTTAATCCTTTCGTATCGTATTTTTTTTTACTTAAAATAAACCGTTTTATAAGCCAATATTATTAACTTCGGATATTACATATCGCCAAGTTTTATTCCGTTATGCTTATTCGTTTCTTGTTATATATTTATTGCTTCGCATTGTTTTTCCGTTATTTTTTATCGTTTATTTAATATTTATACGAACGGCATATTATTAATTATAATACGTACTTACGTTCGGATATTTTTATAAATACGGATTAATTCCGCGTATTCCTTATTATCAGCCTTATTATCGACGATTCTGCTTTTAATTGCAATGCTCTTATAAGCCTTAAAATTTACAAACATGATATATCGATTATTATTGGTTTTTTAAAAATACAATTCGATTTTTTATATATGGTTCCATTTATAAAAGTTCAAAATAACTAAAAGTTTATTTTAATTAAAAATAAGAATGCATTAAAAAAAACTAATAAATATCGTTTTTTATATATGAATTAAAATCTGGGCTTTATATAAGCCATAAACGCATAAAATAAAGCAAAAACGAATATAATAATATAATGCCTTAATAATATAAGTAATTATTTAATTCAAAAAAGCATCATAAATATTTAAATAATAAGATACTTAAATAAAAACTAATTAAAAGCGCCAAAAGCGTTTAAATAGCATTAATATAATAAATACCATGCATTTTAATATAAGCCTATAAATAAAGCGCATAAAACGTATAAATAAGCATTAAGCGCTAATTAAAGAATAATGGTTCATATAACTTTTAAACGTTTAAATTAGGTTTTAACGTTTATAATTTTTAATACTTAAAATTTTTAACGCTTATTCTAAGCTTTAATATTAATCGGCGTTAAACGTTTAAGCATTAATTAATAGATGCTCATTTATTAGAAACTTCTAAACGTTTAAAATCCGCCAATTATTAATTGGCTGTTAATTAATAATTAACCAGCCGCTGCAGATCCTATTACGGTAGGTACCGTCTTTCCGCCTTTCCTATCTACCTAAGATATTAAAAAGCCTTCTAATTACTTCCAGGTCAATAATGTTCTACATGCACAGTTTGGATCTTTCCTAATATAATAAACAGGATCATATACGGCAGCAATAACTCTCATCCTCATATTGAGTATTGACATCTGCGACTTCCATCTTCAATGAATCTGCAAAAGGGTAGTGCGCGACTGCGATCTGTGCGACTGACATTCTCAGGCCTCTTCCTACATAGGTACTTCCACCACAGTTGCAACCATGGGTACTTACTTAGATACAACTCACATCACTACGGAAATCGCTGCTAGCATCGTCAAGACACTGGTAGGTGCCTACCCTTGTGTGGCAGATCAACGCGCCTGTGATGTGCACTAGGCTATCGTGGCAATGGCAAGAGGTACCGTGTCGTAGGCATACCTGCCCGAGGACAGAGGGGGATGTGAGATCCATGTCTACAGCACCTGGCGGTATTCGTAGCAGTAGGAGGAGGCAACAACCCCTTTATCTGTTGGGTAGATACTATTAGGTTGCAAGTCGTTACCCGTTGTTGTGATGACACTACATGCATCATCAAATGTAAGGGACGACATAACCCTGTGTGCACCCATATATACCTACCCAGGTAGGCGTATGCTGATGCATCATAGCTATTGCAATGGTGAGACCTTCCCAGAACTCCTTCCTACTAGGTAGGTGCAGGTCTATCGCCCTTCTGTCTCCTCATAAGTACAAATATCCTCTCATCTCTCGTAGCTAGCTGATCTTCAAAATCTACAAACTTCATCTCACCTTTGAACATATCATTCTGGTAGCATTTCCTCGTGAACCTGCGGACCAGGCGGAGGCGGCAGCAGCAACACCAACACTGGCAATGACAATACTAACACCGCTACCGAGTCTACTCCGGCTTGCTCTTCCGTTCCGGCTCGCCCGGAAATGCCCGCGTCGGTCGGAACGTTCTGACCGACGCGGACATTTGAATAGGCAGGCAGTTGCACCACCCGGGCAGGCCTCGACACCGGTCACTACTGTTCATCTTTGGGCCCTGGATGGGGATAGAGGGGCGCGCGATGAGTTGTGTGGTTAGTAGGGTAGTTGACGCTGTTACCTGTCGTTCCACTTATTGTACCATCGGTGTGTGTGCGTCGCATGTTCCCATCCCCTAGTCCGATTACCTACCCACCTAGGTAGATGTTACAATATCAATGCAGTACCATCTAAAATATACAAATCCGTATAATCAGAATCGATTTGCTTATTACACTCGATTAGTCACTTTTATCTAGACATATTCGTGATTAATCGGACTGTTAAAACCAACGCCCTCGTACATACTTGATGGTGTCCTACACAGATAAAGGGGGAAGCGAACCACTGACTAGGGGGGTTGAGGGGTGTACGAAAGCTAAATCACGAGATAACGTTATAAGTATATTCATTCATGTTGCTATTAGATGTAGTCCACTGCGCGGATTCGGTTCGGATTCTCAGGGATCATGATGGGCAGGGGGTTATTCCACCTGGTCCATTTCCTCCCCTCCCAGTTGTCCTCTGCCGGAGCCTCCTGTGCAGATAGGACTGCGGCGACATCCTCATTCTCTTGCCATACTCTAAAAGACAGAACACAAAGAAGTCAGTCAGCTGATGTCACTAGCGGAAGACCTCGATACACATCTCATCTCATCACAAAAGGCCTTTGCGTTTACTTGTATGCTTGCTGACGTACCTCAATATGTTCTCTCCCACCAGCTTCCGCACCTGCTCGTCCGTGGCGCCCCGCCGCAGCACGGCCTCGATCAGCTTCGGGTAGTCGGCGACGGACTCGATGCCGCCCGCGAGTGTCACCGTACCATCAAAATCGCCACCGATGCCGACGTGGTCCCAGCCGGCGATCTTAGCCACATGGAAGATGTGGTCGACGACAGTCTCGAGCGTCGCGGCCTCCGGATCGGTCGCGTTCAGGAACCGGCGCACGAACATGACCATCAGGACCCCGCCGTTGTCCCGCAGCCGCGCCACCACGTCGTCGGGCGCGTTGCGCAGCGCCGGCGCCAAGCCGTGGCACGCCGTGTGGCTGAAGATGACCGGCGCCCGCGCCACGTCCAGCACCTGGCGCATGGCGCGGTGCGACGTGTGGGCCAGGTCGACCATGATGCCCAGCCGGTTCATCTCGCGGACGGCGGCGGCGCCGAACGGGGTCAGGCCGCCGTCGGCGCCGCCCGCCGTCACGGTCGACGCCGCCGTCGCGTACGCGTTGTCGCAGTTGTGCGTCACGGTGACGTAGCGCACGCCCAGGTCGCACAGCTGCCGCAGCACCGCCAGCGAGCCCCCCGTCTGGTGCAGGCCCTCGGCGCCCAGCATGGAGGCGATGCGGCGGTGACTGGTGAACGCGGCGCGCGCGCACGCCGCCGTCTCGCAGTACTGCAGCGCGTCGGAGTGCGCCGCGATGAACCGCTTCGTCACGTCGATCTGCTCCAGCGTGTCGCGCACGCTGTGCGTCGGGTCGTCGGCGCTGAGCGCCGCGTCCGCGTTGTCCGGACACTCCACGAAGACTGACCAGAATTGCCCGCCTACGCGGCCTTGCTGCAGGCGCGCGAGGTCCGTGTGGCTGGTGAGGTCTTTTTATAGTTGGTCACGATGATCGATGTCAGTCAGGATTTCCACGCGAGTGATTTGATTTATGGACGGATGGATGCCTTACTCTGGCGAAACGTGAAGGTCTCGTTGTCGTAGATCTTGTTCTGCAGCTCCAGCCGCAAAAGGTACGGCAGGTCGTTGTGCCCGTCTATCAGGGGCGTCGTCCTTAGGATCCGCTCGGCCCTCGCCGCGAAGTCGCTGGGGTCGATCGGCGGCCCCTCGTCGCTACTCTGGTTGGGATGGAATAGGAGAGCGGCGCCGACGGCGCCTAGGAGGACAACAGCGCCCATGACGACTAACCACGGCGAAAGGCTGCCTCGGGCCGCGGCTTGTTGCCTTCTCCCCGATCCACTGTTCTCGATAGCGCCCGCGGCAGCGACGGAGCCCGAAGGTGTTCCTCCGCGCTGGGGAGGCGGCTCTTCTCGATTGTCCCCCATCTGGTCTGTCCTGCTGAGGTATCAAAAACGCGAGCACAGTTTGCTGGTGGGAATGAGAATGTGAAGCGGCATTGTATCAATCCCATCTTGTATTCGCAGAGTATAGGTGGTTCCCCACGATCCGGGATCGGCTTTGCAATCGGCAGGTCGGCAGGAAGCCGATCCGAAAAGTGGAGAAATAGGGGCCGAGGACGATTGATCTGGTGTAAGTGGTGTACACGTAGCAGAACGTAGCGGCGTAGTAACATACTCGTTGTATAGACAGGATGTTGCTACTGTTAGCTGGAGCTAGAAAGAATGAATACCTCGCTTAGGGGGTATAAATTTTGTCGAAGTCGGCATAGGTAGCGGCGTCTATAACACAACCCGACTCGGACATCTCCGAACTTGCCGCTCATTCGTAGGTGAGACGCACATGCCGCTATCGGGTTGCACGAACCCTTCACGCGGAGTGATCTGTGATCGCGGGGACTTTGACTTGATGAGAAGACCAAGTTTGAATCAGGAGTACAGTAATATGAAATGTCGAACTGAACGAGTATCGTCATGCGTAGTGCTTTTAGCTATATTGGAAAATCTACTACTTAACTAATCTTAATATAAACTCAGAGACGGGGAGAAGTATAGATTCATCAATCCAACTAACTAATCTTATGCTGATCCTTATTTTCTGCTTCCAGTAAATGCCCGACAAACCCCAAACGTGTGTGGTATCATGGTTTTCCCAACTCCAAAAATCAAAAGGTCATGACTTCGTGCAGCCTGTGCACAGAGGGGCTGGCTGCTGTTTTTGACGGCTATATAGCGCCGGCAGGGAGGAGAAACCGGGTTCATATCAGTCTTAATCAATGACCCTGCAAGGTAACAGCGCCAACAGCCAGCACCTCGATGCGCGCGGCGTAGAGCTTCATGACGTGGCAGACAGGATCGCCCCATATGACGCCCCGGAGCTGCTCGTCGCTGACGACCTGCGCGACGACGCCCTCGGCGAGGCGCTCCTCCAGCGACTTGGTGCGCTTGCTGGCCCGGGCCGCTCCGGGGTTGCCCGACCGGAGCACCACGATCCGCCCCGCCGTGCTGAGAGGGCAAGGGGGTACTTTCCACAGCGGCCCCGTCTGCTGCTTCGACGATGACGACCGGGTGCCCGACGATGACGACGACGACGACGACGATGATGATGACGAAGAAGAAGAAGAAGACTTCACGGACACCTTGGATTCCTTGGCAGTGATCGAGAACATGGACTTCTTCTCTCGGGGCTTCCGATGATTGCTGTTTTGTTTGTGGGAAGACGAAGACGAATGATGCTTGCTCGACGACCTCTTGTTGGATTCCACGGGCGCCGGCGCCGGCGCGGCCAGGAGCTCGAGCAGGCTCTTCACGTAGGCCTTGTCGGCGCGGGCGACGGGGTCGCCCTCGTTGATGAAGCTGAGGAACATGAACTTCCGGAACTCGGGCTTGTCGGGCTTCTGCAGCGGGAGGAGCGACACGGGCGGCGTGCCGAAGGTGACGCAGTGCACGCGCCGGAAGCAGCCGGTGAGCAGGTTGAGCTCCGACGAGGCCGCCTCCGACGACGCGAGCATGTGCGCGTACAGCAGGGACGCGATGGCGCCGCCGGCCGAGTGGCCCGTGATCAGGAGGGAGTAGGACGCCCGGCGGGGCACCTCCTCCAGCAGCTGGCGCAGGCGCGCGGCGACGGGCCTGATCATCTTCCGCGCCACGCTGAGGAACCCGGCGTGGCAGAGGTTTCCGGTGTCGTCCTAGAGGAAGAGGGTTAGTTAGCTTGACACTAAGGCCGGACTGCAAAATAATAGGGAGATAGATAGCTAGCTCTCACTTACCAGAAACCCGGTGGGAGATGTCGGCGCCGTGTTCAGGTTCACTGCCCAGTCCATGAATGTCGCCGTTCCGCGCACGGCGAACACGATGGTGTCCATGTGGTCCATAGGCACGGATTTAATGCACATGGCTTTGGCACCCGTCTTCCAGTCGGCATTAACATGGACATCCCGTTCTGCGCCTCTTGGCTTTTCGTATACCTTCTCTGCATACTGCGCGGCTAGACATAATAAGGGGTAGGACGGGATGTACCTAAGACAGATTAACGGTATGCTCAATAAGGTTTACCGCTGGACAGAGCGTTGCTTACAGTTTCAACGGAGGCAGGTTCAGGGGTAACTTGGAATTCGCATAAAGCTCAACTTTGGAGAAATATCCTTTCGAAACCAGTGATGAAGCTACGGCTGCCGAATGTCCCTTTGGCGTGTCCTTCACGCTTTTCCTCGGATAACCCCCTAGCCCTCGAGACGACTGGGCCGGGTGGTCACTAGGTAATAGTGCAGAGTCGTACATGAACAGGTCTTCTTCGTCTCCATTGACCATATTACCGTCTATCAGAGTCATGACATTGTTGAACTTAGACCAGATCTGATCGGACATGGCAGCACCCTGGTTAAGCAGCTGGGTCCCGTAGGCATGCCATGTTGGAAGTTGGTCATCGAAGATCTGGGTACCGGCATTGCCACTAGGGTTCGGGTTATTTGCAGGCGCATTCTCTGGTGGTGCGCCTAGGTAATAGTGCTGGTTTACAATAATGGGTGGACATGGCCCCTGGTCGACATGATGTGATGAGAGACACGTTCCGGCCAAGGGGGGGCCGTTCACTACGTGCGGCGGTGGTAAATAGCCGACTGGTTGTTGAAAATGTGAGTGTGAGGTCGACGATGGTATCAACGGAGGCTGTGGTGGATAGCCGTGGGGTGGGTATAAGTGATACGACTCATGTAATGCACATGGTGTGGATGCTACTCCCATCTGATATCCCATGTGGTCGACTGGCGGAGAAGATGGCTCCGTGGGACATCTCTTCCGCGTTAAGAAACCCATGGTGTCTACATGTTAGGGCTAGATGGACTGCTGGAAGAATGTATGATGTGAAAGCCAAGCTGGAGACCGAAGCTGGATTCGTAGGACTTTTACGTCATGTGGAATGTTTTAAGGGAGGATGAATTTTAGGTTTAAGAGGAAGCGAATGATCGACAGTAGGACGGCGAAGCAGCTCAGACGACCAGAGGACCAGAGGACCAGAGGAATGAAGGACCAGGAGACTACCATAGTAGAAGACCAGGAGACCAGCCCATCTGTCATACAGTATACTGTGGTGGTAGTACCTGGAGTTTAATCGAGCTTCACGGTGTGTCACAGCCGCGGCGTTCTTCGCGCTATATCGACGCCGGTCGCCTTGACAGTGGATGTGCAGTGGGTGTGCCTTGCCATTTCCGGTAGACAACCCCCTAGCCATCCCCTGCCATCCCTGAATCAAGGCACTTATAGCCGCTGATTCGCCAGGCGACAGCCGCTCCGCCCCAGTCCATTCCGACTATGCCGCCCCCGCGCTGCACGTCTTGTTCATCCTGTTCAATGATTGACGAACCACACGCTTCAGATAGATGACGATGCAGTTATATGCAGGTTCCCGACCGGCCGAGGTCGTTCTATCATAGCTTAAATGTGTTCCTGTGGGCCAAAGACAAGACAAGATCCCCTCCATATGCTGTAAGTCGCTTACAGAACTAGCTTTAGATAGTGCACCTTTATTCTCTTTGTTAATGCCGAGCTGGGCCAAATCAAAGGTACAGTAGCTTGCCTACCGATGTCTAGCATTGACTAGAAGCTGGGTACTAGTTAGCCTACATGGAGGCAGGCTATCGCTATCATTTCCCGGCCATGTCGGGTGTCTCCTTTAAGCACATGCATATAACTGCATACCTATGCATATGCTTCTGCATCTCGCCTTTCGTTGTTAGTGGATGTGCTCTCCTATCTGCCTATCCGCATGCCTATATTCACGTAGCATCAAGAACGCCTTCTTCAATCAGGCCTCAAGAACCTTATCAGAGAAAGTAAGTACCCGTTGGTGCATGTCGATACCTACATGTACTGTTGTATTTAGAAGCCGCAGACGCCGATACCCGATGGTTCTGTGTAACGCTTCTTTAGAGACGGCTACGAGCTCGCGTGCGTGCTTTGGTCGCCGATTCAAATGCGTGGTAAAGCGGTAAACGAGGTAGTCTCACTTTTCTCGGTATCAATTAGCACGCCTAACCCCCGCGCTAGAACAACCAACAGAAGGCGAGGAACAACAGAAGTGTTACACAATGAGAGGATGACCCAAATGCAACAGGCATAACTGGAATAGAGCTGGTATTGTGGGCCGTTCTAAGTCCCCAGTACCGTACAGTCGGGAACGAGGTTAACTTCTCGACTTGACCGAGATGACGTTGCGGTTCAATCAGTCAACTCTTAAAAAGGCCGCATCTAAAAACTCTGAAGACTAACAAAGCGTGAATACCGCATAAAATCCCGTCATGTATCTTGTATTTACCCGCCATATGTATCGGAAGTCTTCCCTCGATACGGGACAATGACGTGATTGTGTTGACTTTGTCTTGGCCACAGCGCTCCCCGAAAGGTTTTCCCATCGAAGAAAATTTTAGGAGGGGAGAATCTTGTTGCTGTTTTTACGGGAAAGGCGGGGAGTTTCACTGTTTGATCGTGCTCGCCGTCATATATGGTGTCAAGTTGACCCGGGCTGGCCGGTCCAACAGAAGATATTCATACTGTCTGCGTCTACTTCGATCTATGCCCCAGGAGAATCTGATCTTTATCTCACTACCTTGTCATCTTGCGCAAGGCAAGAACCACACTGGTGAAAATCCCGCAAACCATGGCTCAGCCGAACTGTTTGCCCGTCATCAAGTATTGTATTCTACGGCAATTGCCTTCCAAATCTACTGTTCTGAAATCAGAAGTGCAAGGCTGCTCTGCATTGTCCACCAGTCACTCTTCTAGCCATGAATTAAAGAGCAAGGGACCCCGGGGGTGATCGGGATACTTGATTGACTAGAACATTCCTTATATCTCAGTATGAGTGGCTATCTTTACATATTTGATCGTGGGAGGTGCGCTACGAAAGTTGACAACTATGGACTGCTTGACATTTCGAAACTCTTAAGGATAGATAATCATACTGACCACAACACTTAGTTACACTAGTGACACTTAGCAATTACCGAAATAAAGGGTTTTAGTGACTTATGTTCTAGAAATCATGACAATACCATAGCCAAGTCATAACATTTGACATCCAGTTGAGTTGCAAATAGGGGCACTTGCATATCAACGTGGTTGCAAACGGCGCTAGTGGCTAAGAATGGTGGCTTCAGATAAGAGTCGTTACTTCCAAAGGCAATAACCAAGGGCTTCAGACATGAGCAAGTATTGAAATACCGTGATTAACACCGGTCTGGGTATAGGAACTCACCAAAGGGTATTGTCGTCAAGGCGGACTACTCATACCGCCATTCTTTACTTAGGTATAGTAGGAGGTACGCTTCAGAAGGGAAGTTCAATTCGAGTCTATGTATCTATGTATGCTACTTATTATGTCTCGTGGATATTGGCCATTTAAGAGATGATGATATGATGGTGCCTAACTTGAAGCCCAGATAGGGTTATCGGGCTATCCAAAGTGTCACGTAGTCCCTATTCTGGTAGTATCCCATCGTGAACTAGTTTACAGCTCTTATAATAATTCAAGTCTTCGAGCCAAGGCTTGCATTGAAATATACGGGGAAGTCACCGAGTCGATCTCCCAAGGACCGTGAACCCAAGCTTCATCCCTAATGACAAGGTATAAAAGTCGTTACCAAGTCGTCACCAAGTCATCGCGTTCCTAGTGCAGCTTCTCTGCCTCAGACCCAAACAGCCTTTCGACGACATCTATCGCATTTAGACTCCGTAGCCATAGTTCCAATGGAGAAGGACAACAATACGGACCAAGGCTACCTGAGTACCCTGGGTGCAGCCCAAAAAGAACTGGTACTTCCCTCTGAAAGTTGGTCGGATGACGAGGCTTTCGTACCTGTCTTTGGTGGCTACACTGAAAAGGGGGAAGGTGGCGATAATACCCAAAGCAGCAACGACCCAGCTCAGCACATCAAAACCCCGGCCCAGGGTATCGAAGACCCTATAGAATGCAGCAACGACCAGGATCAAGACAGATATGACTATGCCCAACATAATGACAACCATACGCAAGAGGACTACGACATGCAACGTAGCACCAGTACCAACACCAAATGTAGCGATAGCGTACAAGATGATCATACACAAGGTAGTAGTCACGCACGAGGCGGCGGCAGTGGTATAGGAAGCAGCGACGATACAAGCAAAGTATGTCACCAGTCCAGGGAGTTCACTCTGCGGTATGCCCTTTGAAAGCTAACAGCGCGGACCTTAAACCTAGCCTAGTGATACCCCTGAATCTAAGAACCGCGTGCTCTACATCCAGGGGCTGTCCCCCCAAGCCACGTATCACAACATCTTCGAGAAACTCAGGGACGTCGGCAAGATCTACTCCATCAACATGATCAAGTCGTCGATCCGCGGGTTCCACAGCACATCGCTGGGCGTCGTGATGTGGGACTGGCCGGCCACGAGGCGGCTGGCGATGCAGGTCGAGGACGGCTTGCTGGACCGAGACGGCTTCAAGCCCGAGGTGAAGTTCACGTCGGGCTGGTTCGATATGGCCGTGCCGAGAGCAAGCCACCGCTCGAGAGTCCTTGTCATCACGGGGAGTGCCGCGGTCGTGCGTCAGGAGTCGATCGTGGGACTCCTGCGCGAGTCGATCGCCAACCTTGCCTTGGACGAGGTCATCGTCACCAGCCCGACCCCGGATCTCACAGCCATGGAAATCCGCTTCGCTGGTTACCGCGGGCAGGCGGAACTCGCGTACCAGAAACTCACTTCGGATCCGCGCATCGCGAGATGGGCTACGACCGAATTTGGTCCGGACCCGTGTGACCTTGTCCCAGAGGATGGCAGCGCCCTTGATTAGGGCACCAGCGTGGTGGGCGATAATGATAGGTACGATATGGGCTACGGATGGCTACCGGATATGGTTGAGAACAGATTGAGCAGCGGCTAGACTGGGAGGGGAATGTAGGGGAGGGAGCTTTTACTTCACCCAATCCGTTTCAAGCGTTCAATACCAAGTCCCGGAGAGAGATCCAGCGGGACCAGTAATTGGAGGGGGAGGACTCGTATTCATGTTGCATGTACTTCTATTGATTTTAGTAATGGATTCACTCTTTCACTTTCAATTCCATCATGTATCATCATCACGGATGTAAAGATATTGGGGTAAATCCAATGCAGGGCAGAATGGTAAGTTTTCAATGGTAAGGTGGTAGGCTAGACTCCCTAAATGTACTTCGTGAGATGTTGTTCAGGGGGTGGGGGCCGAGAATGTTAAGGACCTCGGGACACTGGCCTAGGTAAGCCACCATCATATGGAAAGCCACAAGAAAGCCACGACGCCACGGTGTACGGTGCACGGTCGGTACCTGAGCTGCTGAGCTTCCAATTGGCCCCAGAAATTGCTTGCATCAAATTGATCGAGTGATGAGGCAGTTGCAGGGGAGGGGATTTGCTACGACTGCTCAGGACTGTGCGGCAACCTCATCAGCTCATGTCACAAATCTCAAACACCGCCTAGTCTGGATTTTATGCAAATGCCAACATTAAAGTGGATTGGCAACTGATTGGGTAGCTACGGTACCTATCCAGGTATAGCCTGTAGGTATAGTTCCAGTTCCAGTGACTTAGGCTGCTCAGCTGCCTTATCTCACTGTTCTGTGAGCCCTGTTCTGTCGTTGTCCACAGCACTCACACCTCGATCCAAGATCCAAAGACGACAATAGCATCTTCCCCATCGCCACTTTGGGAGATGCCTCTGAAGACGCAATGGATTTTGTAAGTCGCTCACCCGCTCTGTCTAGTTCTCTGTCGAGTTGGCATGCAACCCTAGAGCTTGGGACTGGTCCATCAGTACTCGTCTATCTGTACTCGGGCCTGTGGTTACAAGCTAGTGCTAACTATATTTCTCTACGCAGTGGTCGCGCCTCGTAGCCAATACTCCGTTGTCGTCACGGACCAGCAAAGATGCGGCCAGAGACCCCATTAGACGGCGGCAACGCTTTGAGAAGGAATACAGCCAACTTCTTGTTAGTTTCCTGGGCCCCCGGGTGAATAACGAGGGAATGGGATGGTCACTGATACCGACTCCAGCAAATATGGCGAAACGCGTCGAACCTTTCGAAAGATGTCGAGGCGGCCGAGAACATAGAGATTCGCTTGCAGGAGCTCACCAACATGCTCGTCGACGAGTCACGTCGGCCCCTCCCCCACCCCTGTA
Source organism: Diatrype stigma (assembly GCA_022225965.2). Taxonomy (NCBI): domain Eukaryota; kingdom Fungi; phylum Ascomycota; class Sordariomycetes; order Xylariales; family Diatrypaceae; genus Diatrype; species Diatrype stigma. Next base: position 845,201 of record JAKJXP020000003.1, read on the forward strand.
TCTCCTTCTGCTCCAGGAAGCAGATATACATTTACGTCGCGAAGATAGCAACATCGTCGAATAACGAGTGGGTTATCAGGGAGGCTGTCTTGTTCTTCGCCACTCTAATCGAAAGCGAAGAGGAGGCTTTCGTCGAGACCGAGGCCTTTTCCTCGAGCCTAACCGCCCTCATGGTCCGCATTACGGGCGCCAATAGCATACGGCTGGGTTCCGATACCGAGGTTCGCGTTGTAGAGCTGGCTTTCAACATTACGACCAAGATCAGGCTCGAGCCCCATATCCTACCAGCCTGGTTCAAGTTGCCCAACGGCGCTGGTAATCCCGATGACAAGTTCAAAGACGAAAGAGAGAGGTTTGCGGGCAAAAGACAGAGGGAGGACTTTCCGCTCTTCTACGTCTTGATGGACTACATACATAGTGAGGGCAAGATAGGGGACTTCGCTCGGACTGGCTTGCTGTATATCATCGAAGCTGCCTCCAATTCGGTTGAGCTGGAACAGTGGGTCGTTGAGAGCGACCTTTCTACATTGATGGCAACCGGGCTGGGTGCTCTTTACAGTCAGCTGAGTCGGAAGTTGGTGGTAGACCATCCTCCACATAAACTCCCTCCTGTCCTGGCCTTCTCCGACTATCAGCATCCCGAGACAACGTTCGAGATCGTCAGCTCCTGTAGTCCAGACTTCCAGCTCCACCTTGAGACGTTCCTGTCCCACCTGCTATTTTGGCAGGATGTTTTAAATCATTGCCGGTCGACCGAGATCAGGTCGACCCTTCTCGAGCATTTCCAGGTCATTTTCTTGCAGCAATTATTGTAAGTTTCTCCGTAGCACTAACAGCGAGTCGGAGCCAACGCTTACTTGTCACCTACTTGTCTAGATACCCCTCACTTCTGGAGTCTTCTGATGTTGATGGAGGCTCATCAGTCGCCGTTCTGACTTACCTTCGACGCATACTTGAATCTTTAGATCACCCTGATATGATCAACCTAATCCTCCATTATCTTCTTGCGCTTCCCGAGGGAGGGTCGTTGGTCTCTTCAGATGCCGAGCCATCAGTGAGTGCGGCACGCAAACGCAAATCCATGGATCTTGCAACCATGATGGCCACAAGGGAGGAGCCCGAATATACGCCACTGCTTTTCAACTTGGTCGATCTGATCCAATCTTGTTTGAAATCACCTAATCAGCAAACTGTCTGTGTGACACTCCAGTTACTAGCGGCGATCCTTAAGAGACATCACCGCTACGCCATAATAACTCTCCTCAATACCGAACGTGTCGCGGGCGCTTCGCACAGGAGGACAGTTGGTGCTCATCAGCAGGAGGTCGAATTTCTCATGACCCTGGCTGAGTCTGCTGGCGGACAGGATAACTTTGACGAGATCTATGAAAGTATTCTGAAAGACACAATGACACGCGTGGAAGGTCACCCTTGTTCTATCAAGCTCGTGACGCCGAAAGTGTCTACACATAACCATAGGCTCCCAGCCATCCCCGATACTCTGCCCGGTGCACCTCAAGATGTGCCCCCGCATACTCTGAACCCCCAAGACCCACTGCTCAACAACATCTTAGATTTACTCGAAACGTTTTTCATAAACGCCGTTGAGACAAACTTATCCGTCACAGAGACCATTCTGGATATGGCAGTGTGTGGATACATTGGCATTGAAGGGTGGCTTCTTCGGCATCCTACAAAGTACCAGTTCGAGGAAGACCATGATGAACCAGGTTCTCTGCCTCAAGATGATACAGCATCAGTATCAAGTGAGACGGAGAGGTTAGAAGAAACCCTTCGATGCAGGCGGCGACCAAAATGGCAACCGTCGACGCTCCCTCGCATCTTATGTATTCTTGAATCACTTGCGGAGCAGGTTCGCTCGTACAAAGATACAGTACCAAGATTTGAAGAGCTGATACAGCAACGGCGTGAAGCTTTTCAAACCGCTGATTCTATCGTTCCCTCGAAATCAGGCCGGGCTAGCTCACAGGCAGCAAATGTTGCGGCCGAACAGGCAGCGTCAGATGAATCGCGGTCAGTATCACCGGCGAGACCTAGCGCCCTAGAAGGGTTCGCCCAGAGGCTATTATCCGAACTAGGCTCGCCCAGCCCTTCGAACAGCCCACGTAGACCGAAAGAAGCAAGCCGTAGCTCCAGGTCGCTATCGACTCCGACTAAGCCACTACCTCAGAAGCCACTGCCAACCCCTCCCAAGGAGTTTCCCCTCAACCTCGAGAACCCGAGCCAGAGCAAGTTCATCCGGCCAGCTTCAGAGGCAGGCCCCAGGGATGAGTCCGCCTTACCGGGAAGAACTAGTCCCTTCAGGGCCGCTGCCACATTCGCGGCAGAGGACCAGGAAATCCTGTCCAGGCGTGTCGGTCTGCCGACGCCAGCGGTGCAGAAGGTAGCGCCAATCCCCCTGGACCTCAAGAAGGCCGGTGGTGGTGGTGCCAATGTCACCGAGGAAGGTGCGGGGTCCATTGCTGAAGACACCGAGGATAAAGAGACTGCAGATGACAAGAAGGAACAGCCTGGTGAAGAGCAAGTCGAAGGGCAGCAAGTCGGGGAGCAGCAAGTCAGTGAAGAGCAAGTCAGTGAAGAGCAAGTCAGTGAAGAGCAAGTCAGTGAAGAGCAGGTTGGTGAAGAGCAAGTCGGGGAAGAGCAAGTCGGGGAAGAGCAGGTTGGTGAGGAACAACCCAGAGGAGAGGTTTTTGAGGAAGGGCAGCAGGCCAAAGAAGAGGGGTCGAAGGAAGAGGAAGGAGAGGCTGCAGCGGGCGGGGCAGTAGAAGCCGAGACCGTAGAAACCGGGGATGCGGAAGCCGGGGCTGTGGAAGGTGGGGCTGCAGAATCCGAAACTCCGGCAGGCGATGCTGCATCCGGCGAGACCGCGGAAGTGAAAGTTGAGGCCGTGGAATCCTCCGAGACAGATGTGCCAGATTTGTCCGGAACAAAGACCACATCCGTTTCGCATCTTCTCACCAACGCCATCATCTTCCAGACGTTCCTATTTGAGCTCGCGAGTCTGGTGCAGGTTCGGGCGGGACTCTTCAATGAGGTCAAGTTTGCTTAGATTAGGAAGCCCCCCTTCTTCCAAACCAGGGGTGGAAATATTGGTGGAAGTATCACATGATGCGGAAGGTTGTTGGCGCGGGATGCTGTCGGGCGCGGTGGTGGCGGCGGCTTGAGCGTGATGACTTCATGATACCTACCATACCATATTTACTCTAGACAACGCATAGCGGTCGTTTTAATAGCATGATCTGTCGATAGAACTTGAAGGGGCGGGTCGTTGTGTTTCCATAACCAGATCCCTTTCGAATAATACCCGTGTCATCTAGGAGGGAGTCGGGGTTTCGTCAGTTAATTAGCATTTTTGCAAAAATTCCGATGCTCATTGAATAGCTAGTTAAGCATGTAAGTGTAGGTGTTTTATTCTAAGCAACCCGTAATCCCAGCCGTGAAGTCGAAGATGCCACGCCCCTAAGTAGCGCCCTACTCACCTAACGCCAAGTCAAACCAATGCGTTACAGTGCTGCGCAACAACACCAGTTCCTAACAAACCCCGAGGAAAAGAGTAAAAATAACTATCGTACATGGGATGGAATCAGGTAGTTGGGTGCTTTTCAATTATACCCGACGATACCCTCCGCAACGGGGAATCCACCACCACCGCCGCCGTCCGCGATGCTGCTGCTGCTGCTGCTGCCGCTGCTGCTACGCCAGACCGTCACGCGCCGCCCGATGATGCCGTCCCCGCCGACGCCGATCTCCAGCGGCGTCGCGAGCCTGTTGCTTTTTAGGCCCCCCCGGAACCCGAACCGGTGCAGGATCGGGCTCTGGAAGGCAGGCTGGAGGAGGTCACCTGATGCACTGTTTTTGTGAAGGGGTTGTTAGCTAATTGGCTCTTTTTTCGGTCCTTTTTGAGAGAGGGGGTAGGGGAGACATGAGAAAAAGGGGAATAAAAAGAACTTACTGTATCCCGACCACGTAATCGGCTAGATCGAGCTCGTCTGCTCCTGTGTCCATGTCCGCGTCGGCCGGTTGTGGAGGGGTGAACGTCGCGTGCGTTGCGACCGTCGCCGGCCCCCCTATCCCGGTTTCCGTTTCTGGGTTGTGGAATACGAGACTCCCGCCGCAGAGTGCCGGGGCGGACCGGCTGGTGCTGGTGGTCGCGCTGCTGGGGGCGCTGAGCACGGCTAGGGCGCCGCCTAGGCTGGGCCGTGGGAGATTGGGTCCGCACATCTTCCTCCTTTGCTTCTTCCTTGGATCCTGTGATGGTTTCGATTCCGTTCTTGTGTCTTTGATAAGACGTCAATGTCGAAGTCGAGCGATGATTCGAGCTTTTGGGAGCTTGCGTGTAGGTCAGGTCGAAAGCGTGTGTAAAAGTGTATGTAAGGGAGTAGGTATGTAAGTAGGTATGTACAAATGTCTGAGTTGGTCGCCTGGACCTTTATAGATGTAAGAATGTTGTTTATACGTAGGTCGGTGTAAATCAACCCTTAAGTAGGTGATGCTTGAAGAGTGCCCGGATGGCCAACCACCTTGATGGTGGGTTTGATAGTTTATGACTGAAGTAAATTAAGGTAAGTAGGTAAGAACGACAGCAATGATGACCAAAGCAAATACAACGTATGAGTTCTCGAATACCACCCGAAGAAGGCGGCAGCAGCTTCTTCATATAATGTGTTAAACCCATCGAAACAACGTTAACCCTTTGATCTCAAACCTAGAAAAGAACAACGAAACAGCCTCATTCCAGCGCCCCCTATTATTACCTAGTTTCTGCTTCACGTTGTCGCCTTGTTCATCGAGCTGAGGATCTGCCACTAACGAGGCCGTTTCAGCCAATCAGCGCACGCCTGCTTTCCGCTTCTGGCGTTGGTTCCAACGGGTCACAACTTAACTACAAGGCACAGGGTGCCAATGGGTGAGCAAGTTTGCGGGCTTTGAGTCAGTTTGCGCCCGATAGTCCCCATTGTTACAGCGCCTGAGCTGAGCGCATCTTTATACTCCGAGCACTCGCACGCCACAATGGATTGTCTAACCTGTGCATCATCATTGTCCGTCGGTGTCTGTGTTTCTATGAACCGACTGGCATCACGTTTTGAGCAAGTTTAGGTTCTGCTGTGTGCTGTAAGCACGACAGAACGACAGAGTTGTATTTGATATACTGCAAGTAATCGGTATTAGTTGTTCCATACAGTACCCCTTCCTCGAGGAGTCCCGACGGCACGCCTCTACCTGACAATCTGAGATAGGGCCCTAGCTAAGATCCCATGTTCAGTTCATGATAGTCGGGAAGATCCCACACACGCTTGCTCTCGGATTGTGAGCCGGAGGTCCACTGGCTTGCCTTAGACACAGCCCAGAAGGCATTGCGCAAGACCGAAATGCCCAGCTGGGACGATGGGAAAAACCAGCCAAGTGCTGAGCCGACAGGTATCCTCTGGCACTCCTTGATGGGCGGCTGGACTATCCTTTCGTAGGCCTTGAGAGCGCCGGGTACGTCGTTACCATTCCTTGCCAATTCTCCTGCCAATACGTACGCGCCGATCAGGCCACCCGTCGTCCCCATGCCTGTGAAGGGGCTCGGGCAATAGCCCGCATCGCCAACGAGCACAACACGGCCCTTGTACAGTTGGTTCATCTTGACCTGGCCTACCTCGGCGGCCCAGAAGTCGGCACATGTTTTCAATCCATGTAGCAGTCGGTCCGTCTGCCAGCCGGCGTCCTTGAACGCCTCCGCAAAGACTTCTTTCTGCTTGTCGACGGATTCCTTGTAGGACGCCTTCAGCTTTTCGGCGGCCCCCATCTTGAAGAGCAGAACCTGCGTCATCGGACGATCGCCGGTTCGCGTGACGATCACTCGCCTCCCCACCGCATTGTAGCACCGGGCAAGCTTCCCTTCGTCCTCCGCCCGTGGGATGCTGTAATACGCAGCTTGGATCCCAATCGAATTGAATGCTGCATCGCTGACTTGCTGGCCAAAGGCAAGACGTCTTGTGCGAGACCCCTGCCCGTCCGCGCCGACTACAAGGTCATATCGCTTTTGCTGCCCGTCAGAGAAAGTGACGTCTACACCACCCTCTGCACTGTCCTCATTGCGGGACAGTTCGGTGATCGATTTGCCAAACTCGTATGTCAACGCCCCCTCTTTCCCCTGGCTTTTTCGTGCCGCGTTCTGCTCGAGACTGGCTTCGTATAGGAGTTTCACGAGGTCGCCGCGCATGATCTCGTACTCGGATGTCAGCGTTATCCGCCGTTGGCCAGAGGGGTTGATGCCGAAGAGCGCGATCCGCTTGCTGTTCCCATCTAGTACCTCGATGCCGGCTTCGTCGACACATTGCGATCTGACCTTTTCGAGAAGTCCCATCCTCTTCAGGATCTCGATGCCTTGGTTTTTCAGATCGATCTGCTGTCCGGCCTCGCGCAGCGAGGGCCATCGCTCCACGACGGTGATGTCGTGGCTGGCATCCGACCGCTGCAGAAGCGTGGCGAGAGCGGGACCGCAGACTCCGGCCCCCACGATGAGGATTTTGAGAGACATCCCGCAAGAAGATTTCAGAGCTGGTCGACGGCTATAGCTGAGTGCGTGCTTGGATATTTTGGGGATGGATGACTATTCGGTTGGTTGTATAGCACGCAGACTGGGTCTGAGAGTTGATATAGACATGTCCGAGCCTTCCGATCTATATTTATAATGAAAGGAAAACCGAGAAAAAATTGAAAAGTACAAAGAAAGACAATGTCCGGACTCCGAAACCGAGGGCGTTCGCAAGAAGCGAAAGCATCTATGCACATAGAAAGTACACTGCAGTCTGTTTCCTGCTTCCCCCAAGCCCGTCGGCCGAGACGGCTTGCTATCCCCGTTCATGACCGCTTACACCTGCTCATACCACGCCATGGCACGGAAAACCCAAATGCCGAGTTATGAATAAACAGTTAAGATCCTGACATTATAAAGGGTTTGATTAGACCCCTTGGCGTTAAAACCAATGCGATGAACATAAAGTGGTACCGAAATACCGTTGTTCACATAACGGACGGTTGGGGTCCCGAGATGTCTGAAAAGGTCTCTGCATCTAATAACAACTGGGATACCCCAACCAATTATGAATGCATCCCCAAAGTACTAGTAAAAAGTAAAATATGTTCCAGTCACCGAGGACGATGTCGACAGGGTTACGGATGCGCTTCAGCCGGACCCTTTGATTCTGCTCAGTTCTTAATACTTCAGGACAGCGAAAAAGGTAGGGGAGGGTGGGGTGGGGGGGGGGGGGGGGGGGGGGGTTCTAATGAAATATTTCGAACGATCCAAATTTGCTATTCATGAGATTTGATTTTTCCATTAATACGGTGTTAAATTGGACAGAGTGCCGTATACAGACTGATTCCGTTTTCCGGCTCTGTCTATATTAAGGGGGGTAGATTCCCAAGGCCTAGTCATCAGGGAGCAGCCCATTAAGCTCTATACGATACATCCCTTTACCCCTGAACATCTTCCTGTACCCGGTTATATTTGGTAAAGGCTATGAAAATAGGCCTTCTGGATATAAGGAGTGATAATTGAAGTGTGTATTATTGAAGTTCTAAAGCATGCTATAATACGCTTTCGCTATTGTTTTTTTAAATGGCTAAATCGTGTAATAATTGGGCCAAAGGAAAGCCCCCTAAATACTGAATACTAGGTGTGTTATAATACACCTAAGTTGCCCTCGTATTCGATAAGGCCCTTGTACGCTGCCTGCTGGACCCCTTTCACTGCCAAGCTGCTATACTGCAGCTTTATGCCGACCCCAATTTGTAATCACCTACTACCGACATATCCGGATACCACCCACAAACCCATGACCACCCCAACCGACACATACCCAAGGAATCGTAAAGGAAATCATTCTGATCAAAAGAAATTGGTTCCCAAGCCACGCATCAAGACAAGGGTACCCATCAGGCTACCCCTGCCAGAAGCTAGGTCAGGAGAGGGACTACTCCCCCTCGAAAAGCCTTCGTCCTCCTTCCCCCTTTCCTACCGGTCTCTCTCTCTATCTCTCTCTATTTCTTTCTCTATTCACCACAGCCCATACGGCACATCCAGCTTGCTGGCCATGGATTCGAACCCAGGGACTTACGGCTGTATACCTGAGCCTATAGGCCTCCGTCGCTCAATATGATCTATCTCTAGGGGTCGGTAGGACTATAGGGGCTTATATCTGACGAAGCTGTGCGGACATAGCTTACCTAAGGGTGGACGGATGACACAGGGTTTAGAATGGACCAAGTTCGGGATACACAATGGATCCGTGTTTCCGCTTTTTGTCTATGTAAAGGAGGGCTATGTCCCCAAGATCTAGCCATCAGGGAGCAGCTCACTAGTCTCTGTACAATACACTCCTCTGCCCTTCGACATCTTCCTGCACCCAGTTACATTATGTCTTGAAACGATGCTTCCAGATTGCAGGGTGGACCTCAAGATACCCCGTTCCCTGATATTTCCTTCAATTCAATATCTCTTACATAAATATATCAACCCCGTCCAAGAGAACTTTCCATGAGATAGCAGCCGGACCCCAGCGCGGAAGTCTTGGGCCAACATGCTAATGCCCTTTTGCCCCGGATCTCTTGGACGACTACACAGTTGTTAGTAAGTTCAGTCTCAATTATTTTGAAAGGCTAAAGGGGTATAGCTAGCTTAACAGCAGTAACCCTCGCCATGAAAGTGCCTTACTTGAGCCTTGCCAGACGTAGAGCCATTTCTATCGGGAGTGGGTACTGGTTTCTGGTCCTTGGTGGACTTATCGAATCTACTTTTTCGCTGTTCATGGGTAGCTGCTGGGAGCCGTGTACTGCAAGTAATGCAGGTACCTCGTATCATACTTCCCGTACACATGGTGGGCTAATTGCTGTCTGTTGTTGAAAATCTGAAGTATACAGTGGCCGTTTGCTTTATGCGATGCTAGGACAGAGAGTGTATGAGTGTTGTTGGGATGCGGTTGTGGACGAAAGCTCAAAGTGAGATGACAATCTTGACTATTTATATATGTTACAAGGTCCTCATGGCGGAAAGCTAAAGCGGAATATGGCATCTCCAAAGTGAACCCAACAAGGCCTCTGTAAAGGCCTTATCCCGAACCATCTCCGGGTGACTGACTACAACTTTCTAGCTGAACAGGTAGTTATTTTGCGGTGAATAATGACTGGCTCTTTCCTTACAATAAACTTGACAACTACAATAGAAGACTCCTGAAACCTTCCATGCAGGTGGAGCTCACCGTGTATTGTGAAACCGGGGAACCGGTTGAGCGACAGCACACCGTTAAAGCATTCTTCTTGAGACACTTTGAAAGACAGAGCGGTATAGTACAAGAAGAAAAGAAATGCCGGAACTCTGATAAAGGGTCGCAAGCTAGATCATAAGGCACGGATGGGTCTAGTAAATGCACTTATAGTATTATAACTTCGGTGCAAGATCGGAGTTTGAAGGAGTATAGGAGACCACCCCCCTCTCCCCTCCCCTTCGCGTACCTACATACCTTTTAGGATCTTTTGTATTATCCCTTTTAGAGGTGTCTTCACTCATCATGTAGTTTAAGTCGGTTCCAATGACCTGGTTTTCTATCGCGTCAGTGAGCTCGGCTTCCCATTGATCCATTATAGAGTACCTTCACTGACAGAGAGTGAACCATGTCATATGATCATGGTACATTATGCATAGTAAAACTAGCCTCCATCCCCGGATCAGATACTAAAAAGGAGGCCAACATAATTAAGTATAGGTGCCCACTCGGGATGGAACTGAAATAAACCATTGGTTTTCCCTTGCCCCCCTATTACCCTACGCAAAGAGAACCCTTATCTCCGTTATATAGCTGCCCACCAACGCACACGTAATTTCGAGCCCCAATCCGATAATGCTCTATGAGGGTGTACTTTCAGGATTGTCTCCTTCTCGGCCAATTAGAAAAAAATGCCAATGACCGCGCATCTCGCCACATCAACAGATCTAGGTGGAGGCGTGCGAAGAACCGCCCAACTTCGCTTTCTGATCCGGTCGTATTAGCGAGGTATCTCACACTGAAGTTACAACGGGTAATCGAAAATAGTACATACCAGTAGAGGCAGTGACGCCACGAAGCTGAGCGCGGCAGCGGCGAGGTAGAAGGCCCATACGCCTCTCAGGGCCTCGGCTATCTGCGGGATGACGACCTGCTTCTGGGCGTCGGTGAGGCGGCGGAAGGCCTCGCTGCTCGTTCCCGCGATCAGGTCCCCAATCTCCGCCTCGGAGAGATCCGGAAGAGCGGCACCGACGTGGTCTACGGAGATGTTGTGGAACATGGAGCCGCAGATTGCCAAGAAGAGGACCATGCCGAGGTCTTGGGCTGTTTTTGTTGCAAACGAACGAGAATTGGGCGCCCACATGTTAGAAAAGTGTGTGAACAACGCCTTGGGTCCAAGCGCCCAAGCAAAACTCGAGGGGGGGGGGGAGAGGGGGCCGGACGGGGAATTCTTTGCTTACCGATTGTCATGGCGCCGACGGCGTTGGCGATATCGTGCGCTGGGACGAGGGATTGGACGATCGCGAAACCAGCTACGATATAGCAGCCGGCCCCAGCTCCGACGAGAATGTTATAGCCGTAGATATTAGCACTGGGGGTGCTCTCGTCAACAGTATCTAAAACGTGCTAGGTTAGCAGCTAGAGAGATGGAAGGCTTTCCAGCGGCCGGGCTTACACATCAGAGCGGACCCCACTAGACAAATTGCACTGCCTCCGATATACCACGGTGAAAAGTAGGGGTACCTTGGTAATAATGCACCATTGATCATAGAAAACACGACCATGGAGATGATCAGTGGCAGAAGTCGAACACCAGCGTCCAAGGGGCCATCTCCCTATAGATGATCAGTATGAGCGATCGACTCCCAGAGATAAGACCAGTCTCCCTTACCCTCACGAATTGAAAGTAAAGAGGTATATAGTACGTGATGGCCTATCAGGAATATGTCAGCACCTGCAATGCCATGGTAATAGGGGCGAGGCCTACGAGGATGATTCCAGAAGAAAGGAAGACCTGAAGCTGCATATTTACCACGATAGGTTGCTTCAGGAAATGCGCAGGGTACAGCCGATTCTCCTTGGAGACCAGGGGGTGGAACTTAAGCCCGGCAATGCAGACAAGGAGTAAAACCCCGGTGATCACCCATAGAGCGATGTTGGCACCAGAGTTCCAGGCGAAGACCACGCCCCCGAAGGAGATGGCGACGGTGAGGCAGGCGGACCCGGCTAGGAAGATGAAGGTGTTGATCCAGTCGATCATGCCGGCCTTCTCCTTGAGGCTGCTTCCGGGCTGTGGGTCGACCCTGGGAAAGAGCAGGATATAAGCCGGGGCGAAGACGGCACCGCAGACGAGATTGATGTAGAAGCCCTGAAACAAGAAAAAATGCGTCAGAAGAAGAGAGATCGCTGTCTCCTCTCAGTCAGGGGGATCCACTTACCCATCGCCACGTAGCGTTACTGATCGCGAAAGCGCCACCGACCTGTGTATTGTCAGCTCCGTTGTGTACGGACATAAACTCACTGAGCGTCAAAGCCTGATGCTTCGACTTACCACCGGGCCCAACACGCTTCCGATACCCCAGACGACAGTGCTGCCTGCGAGGTATGCCGGCTTCTCCTTGTCGTTGGTCAGGACCGAGACGTACGTCAGGGTGCCCGAGTACATGCCGGAGCCGCCGACGCCGGCGACAACGCGCCCGACGATGAGAGACTGGATGGTGGGGGCGGCGCCGCAGATGGCGCTGCCGACCTCGAACAGGAGGATGTTGAAGAGGTAGATGAACTTGATGTCGTAGACGCCGTAGACCTTGCCCCAGGGCAGGACGGCCATGGTGCCGAGGGCAAAGCCTGTCCCGATCCAGGGGAGCAGCTCCACGCGGCCGAAGTCGTCGATGATGGACGGCTGGATGTTGGCCACGATCGTGTTGTCTAGCGAGAAGAGGAAGGTGGTGGAGAGCATGGCCGTGTAGGCGATAGCCCACTAGTCAACAAAACAACAACAAGTCAGCGAGCGAGTCCGCGAGCGACCATGCGACGACGGAGAAAACTGGCAGCCGGCCTTCGTTCGTTCTTACCTTCCATCCATGAAGGTCTCGAGGTGACGGCTTGGCAATGCCGGGATTCATCACTTCGCGGGAAGCATCCTCGGAGCTATCGACACGCCTACTCGTTTGCTTCTCGGTGTCGGGTCCATCGGGCTGGTTGGAAAGATCTCCGGGCTCCATCGAGATCTATAGACGTGCTCCTGGACGAGGAGGGGAGAAGGGGGTGATCTCGTCTACTGTTGTGGATAAACCCCTTAAGTGTCACTAGTTGGTATTATGCAGAGAGGGAATCCGAGATGCTAACTAAGGTAGTGCTAGATTAGAACAGGGGTTTCACAATGGAGAGAGGAAAGTCATGCGAGTCGAAGCTGGGGTATTTTAAGACTTCTAGTTAAAATACCCGGGACTGCAAGAAAGACAAAACCTGTCCTGACTAATGCAAATAGCCAACGGGAAGGAAGCTCATCTACCAAGTACCTAGGTATAAAGGGGTATCTAGGGAGGAGGCCGCAGTTAAGCGCGATAGACGCGGCCGTTCCGACCGAGGGGATGCTCTGATTGGCTGCCACAGAAATGTATGCCGCATGTACCGGCCATCCCTAAGTTCTCCACTAATACACGCGGCCGTCCCGTCCGAACCAATCACGACCGACAGAGATCAGCAATATGTCCGAAAGAGGATAATCCCGAGCGTCTAAATCTACATGGGTACCTAGACACCTACCTAAGACAATGCCAGGTACTATGTAAATAGGTAAGCTATAGACATTCCACATTGTATACATGCCAGAAACGCTTTATGCCTTGCCGTTTCCATTCTGCACGTGACCATTAACAGGTACGCGTTTCCGCAGCTCGCCGTTGGTTAGTGCCCCGTTCTGTTTATCCGTTCCGCTGCTCGTTCGCCCGTTTTCGACGGCCTGGGCACCCCCGCCCGTTCCCTTCCCTAACTGCTGTCGGCGCAGTGCCAAGTACTCGTCCAGCAAACCCTTATAGTCACTAGGCTTATACCGTACGAACAGTTCTTCGAACATATTCTTCTTGCGATTGGGGTTCAGGCCCAGGTCCTTCATGAGTGTATCGATGTACTTAGGAGTGCGAGGTTGGGATCTTAGCTTGCCATGTCAAGATGGGAGAATAGGACGAACTACGTAGATGAACCGGTTGTGGTGCAGGAGATCACTTACTGGCAGGTAGTCGTAAATAAAATACGAGTGTCTCTTCCCCTGTTCTAGATATCGTTTTCGTGTCCAGGCATTGAAAGTTGCCGCTTCCATTTCCATCTCCTCCTGGGATGGGAGGTCGCGCCATCCGAGCATCCAGGTGACTCCCCAGAGAGCCTGCAGCTCGGCAGCGAGAGGCGTGAAAGCAGAATGGATGTGTCCCGGGAAGAGAATCGATCTGTCGCCTTGTGCTGCTAGATGAGGCACCACCAGACGGCGATAATGCCGATTAGGTCCCTGCGGGAGTCGTTCGCCGGCACCCGGGTCGAAAGACGGCACCGGGCTCATCTTCAGGTACGGGAGGAGCTCATCGACCCTTTTTCCCGCCTTCTCCTCGAGCATGTTCCATTTCGAGAATTCATTCCTGTCGTAGTGCAGACCAAGCTCACCCTGCTGCTCCGGCGTGAATGTCGTGTAGCCCTTGTCAAACCCGGTGCAGTGTATCACAATGTCCGTTGTGTAGCAGTGGCCGTCACGGAGGTTCACGACGTCTCCGTGCGAGAGCGACTCGACCTCCGTCGAGTGCACCGTGACATCCCCTGCGTGAAAGACCTTCCAAAAGTTGGGTACCGTTGCAATGCCAACACCGCCGCTACCCCAGAATACCCTGCACCCCGATTGGTTAGGATTTAAGACGCGTGTATGCGGATCTGACAAATCTGCGGAATGCATTACTTACCCGTCGCTGTATGGCCTGGGTCTCAGCTTCTCTGCATCTGGACTCTTGGAGTACTCGGCATGGTACGACGAGATGAAGTTGGCAAATGTCCAGTACGCATCCATGAGGGCTTGGCCTGCCCATGTCCGTTGAAGGAAGGTGTTCCAACGGCCCGAAGTGTTCATGACACAAGGGCTGAAGCTGGATGCCAAACGGGTGGATATATGATCGGCGATGTTCCACAGCCCGATGAACGTTGGGGCATAGAGGCTAAAAGGCCCCGAGGCCCCGTCGCGCATGACCCAGTCAACCCTCTTGCCCGACTTCAACAGATGGAAAACGGTGTCGTACGAAGACTTTGAACGGCCGACGACTGTCGCGCGGTTGACATTATCGGCGATATAGTCGAGCTGCGACCCCATCTCGAGAGAGTGTATGACTGGCTTTTCGAAGCCGACTCTGCTTTTCGCCCACTTGGGAATTATAGGGCTCGAGTTAGCACCCGTGGCATATATGAGCTTGTCACAAGCTAGTGAGTGTCCTTGTTTCGTCCTTAGGAGCCATCGGCCTCCGTCACCCTCTCTTCTAACCTCTTCCACCCTCGTCTTCAGGCGTATATGATCGACCAGGTTATGGTCGACCGCAAAGTCGTGCAGGTACTTGTGAATTGTCGTTCCGGATACAAACCCATCGGGCGAGATGCCCTCTTTGGGCATTGGGTAGAAGGAATACTCGAACAGTGGGTGGCTGATCTGGGCATAGAGACTGGGGTAGATCCTCTCTTGAGACCATACACCACCAATGGTCGCTGAGTCGTCGACAATGAGGAGGTTCGTCTCAGGTGCCAATTCAAGGTATGTACGAGCCGCTACCAGCCCGTACCAGCCTGTTTTTAGGTCTTGGTCAGCTGTGATGCTCTATCTCGGAAAAGTCATTGTCGACACCGCATAAGCTGGGTAGATAGATTGTTCTTACCAGCACCGACAACAATCACGTCAAAGTTCTCAAGATCCATATTGTCCATGATAGGATACCTTGGTCAGATGAATTCCCTCGAGAAAATTCTTGCGCCTCGAATATATTGCACGCGATTATCTGCAGTGGCGCGACCTAGATTAGAAGATGATGCGATACTTCATACAATCTGTTGGTATATCCTAGTCGCTGCGACTGCCCGATGGCGGCCGATACCGAAGCGAGCATCGCCATAGGGCCGTGGCCGTCGGAGCCGTTCAGCCGACCCTTGAAAGACGGGACCGTTTGGATTTTGAGAGTAAGCCGGACTTCGCATCCCTCCCCCGCGCCTGCATAAGCGGGCAAGGGCGCAGCGATTCAGAGTATGAGCGTCTGTTTCAGTAGAGCTTTGAGGGGATGGTCAAGTACATAAATCTTAACCACGCGATGAACTTCACGAAACGAATACGACCAATCGGTTTGCCATCAAGATCGCTTCATCATTTAGGAAAGATTATCGCACGATGCCGCATTTCAAAGAAAGTTCCTCGTCGGAGAGCTCCGACGGCAAGTCTGACTTGAGGACTCGCCTGGAGAAGCAAAGTATCGTGGGCGATAGTGAGTATGCAGGGGCTGCATTCGAAAACTCCTTTGAGCTGCCGCTGAGCGAGCAGCTGGAACCGATTGCTGTCATCGGCATGGGTAGGATCCAAGTTTCTATTGCCCCTGCTCCAGAAAACGTTTTGAACTGTTCGAACTGACCTGGGAATATTAGGCTGTCGTCTACCGGGCGATGTCAAGTCTCCGTCCGAATTTTGGAAGTTGATGATGAACAAGAAGTCCGGCCAGACCCCGAAAGTGCCGTCTTCGCGGTTCAACATAGACGCCCATTACCACGAGAACAATGAGAGGCCAGGTAGCTTCAAGGTTCTCGGAGGATACTTCTTGAATGAGACCCTTCAGGAGTTCGACCCAAGTTTCTTTGGCATTACGCCGATCGAGGCTATGTGGATGGACCCCCAGCAGAGAAAGCTCCTGGAAGTTGTTTATGAGGCGTTCGAATCAGCCGGTGTCACCCTGGACCAGCTATCGGGATCCGACACGGCGTGCTTCATGGCCACTTTCACCGCCGACTTTCAACAAATGTCTTTCAAGGAACCGTCATTTCGTCACAGTCTCGCGGCTACCGGAGTGGACCCCGGTATCATCAGTAACCGAATCAGCCATGTGTTCAACTTGAGGGGTCCGAGTATTGTGGTGAACACGGCTTGTTCCTCCTCAGTTTACGCAATCCATAACGCTTGCAACGCACTGCGCACGGGTGAATGCGGCGCTGCCGTAGTTGGAGGAAGCAACCTTGTGAGTCGGCCTACTATACCCTCTCCCCTCTGGCCTCTTTCGGGATCTTTTCAAAGCAGAAAATACTGACTTATACTGTGAAAGGTCCTTACTGTGGATCAACACATGAACACAGCCAAGCTCGGCGTCTTATCACCTTCCTCGACCTGCCATACCTTCAACAGCTATGCGAATGGTTATGGGCGTGCCGAGGGGGTTGGCGCCGTGTATCTGAAAAGGCTATCCGATGCTATCCGAGACGGCGACGCCATCCGCGGCGTAATTCGATCAAGCGCTACAAACAACAATGGCAAAGCGCCAGCTGTCGGTATTACATATCCTGGCTTCGATGGCCAGAGGAATGTGATCAGGCACGCCTACAGTCGCGGTGGACAGCTGGACCCTCGCCTTACCGGATACTTTGAGTGCCATGGTACGGGTACTGCCATAGGTGATCCGTTAGAGGTTCATGCTGTCAGCGATACCATGACTTCAGGCCGCACAGCTGGTGATGGCCCCTTGCTTATTGGTGCAGTCAAGCCAAATATCGGCCATAGCGAGGCCGCCAGCGGGTTGTCTGCTGTTATCAAGGCCATCCTGACAGTAGAGAGAGGAATCATCCCGCCAACATATGGGGTCACCGAGCTGAACCCTAAGATTAATTGGGGGGGCTGGAATGTCAAAGTCCCAACTGAGCCAACGCCGTTTCCCAAGCACTTGCCGGTCAAACGAGTCAGTGTCAATTCGTTCGGTTACGGCGGCACCAATGCCCATATCATCGTCGAGGGCTCAGACTCGCTCCTTACCTTACCCCAAACGTACAAGCTTTCGAATCTGGAGGGGAAGAAGAGGAAAATAAGCAAGTCGGCTAGGGGGTCGTTCAACCGAAACAAGCCTTACCTACTTGTGTTCTCTGCGCACGACAGGCCAACCCTCGAGCGGAACGTTATTGCTCACGGGGCGGTTGCCGCTGGGTACGAGCTTCTAGACCTTTCTTATACGCTGGCAAATCGTCGCACGCATTTCCCAAGCCGAGGGATGGTAGTCACCAGCGCGGCCGACTTGCAAACGAGTTTTGACGACGGGCTTCGAGCCTTTTCATTTGCTGAGAAGAAGAAAGTGACTTCCATCGGCTTCGTGTTTACAGGTATGAGCCAACCCTCTTGTTATCCCTTCTTCTGAGGTTGCGGATCGTCCGCATTCCCGTAGCCACTGACAAGCTAACCGAATTCTCTGAACAGGACAAGGAGCCCAGTGGGCCAGGATGGGAGCGGAACTCATGGCTTACTACCCGACCTTTCTCGAGTCGATCAGGCAGCTTGACGGCGTTCTTGAGGAGCTTGAAGATGCACCCGATTGGACGCTGGAGGATGTTCTTCTCGAGAACGCAACCACCTCTAGAATCAACAAGGCTGAGTTTGCGCAGCCGCTATGCACCGCTATTCAAATTGCTTTGGTCAAGCTTCTCCGGCTTTGGGGTATCAAGCCTGCCGTAACCTGCGGACATTCGTCCGGTGAGATCGCTGCGGCATTTGCAGCGGGATATTTGACGGCTTCCCAGGCCATCGTCGCAGCCTACTACCGCGGGAAGGCGGTCCAAGGCATCAATACAAATGGCGCGATGTTGGCAGTAGGAATCGGAGCTGAACAGGTTGTTCCCTACCTCGCAGGTTACAGCAATGAAGAGGTCACAGTGGCTTGTCATAACTCCCCTTCCAGCGTGACGCTCAGCGGAAATGCTGAAGTGCTGCAGGAAGTTCAACAGAGGATTTCAAATGACGGCAAATTTGCTAGGCTCGTCAAGACGGATGGCAAGGCTTACCATTCGCGTCATATGCAACCCGCAGCGGCGAAGTACGAGGCCTTTATCAAGAACGCAGAGAAATACCTGCCGGACGATTCTCTCCCGGCGGAGAAGGCTAGGATGGTATCGTCGGTTACCAATACAGTGATCCCAGAAGATATGATCCTCGACCATAACTATTGGAGTGCCAACTTACTCAGCCCCGTCCTCTTCAACCAGGCCATCCAGACCATGACGGCTCAGTTCCCCGAGATTGATGGGCTAGTGGAAATTGGACCACACTCGGCGCTCTCGGGGCCCATCAACCAAATCAAGGCGGAGCTCCAAATGGACAAACTTCACTATCTCCCTACTCTGATTCGAGGAGTGGACTGCGCTCGCTCCCTTTTGAAAACGGCCGGAGAACTATTCCTGAGACAGTATCCTCTCGACCTACAACGGGTGACTTCTCTAGAGGAGGCGACCCCTAGTGGCAAATTCCGGCGTCGTAGCGGGAACCTGATAGTTGATTTGCCCCCCTACCAATGGGACAAGAACAAGAAGTACTGGGCCGAGTCTCGGGAAAGCAAGGAGCATCGACAGCAAAAATTCCCGCGCCATGATCTCCTTGGCCAGCTGACGATTGGCACGTCACTAGCTGAACCGACATGGAGGAATGTGCTTCGCGTAAAGGATTTGCCTTGGCTGAAGGATCATTCATTAGGTGGTGAGGCTGTTTTCCCTGCGGCCGGCTACTTCTCCATGGCTATGGAGGCCATTACGCAAATTCACAGCATGTCTGGCAACCCGGTCGACATCGAGTGCTACGTTCTTCGGGATGTGTTGATCCAGCAAGCTTTGGTCACACCGGACGACGACAACGGTATCGAGGTGCTCTTGAACATGCGTCCATCCGCGCACGGCAAGGGTGAATCTCAGCATCAGTGGTGGGAGTTCAATGTTTCTTCAGTGTCCCAAGAAGGCTATGTCAAAAACCACATGGTAGGGAACATTGGCATCAACACTCACCGCCAACGGAGCGCGCCAAAGAGCATTCCGAATTTGCCACAGCGAGCCACGGGCAAGTCCTGGAACCAGGCGCTGAAGGAAGTCGGCTTCAACTATGGTCCCACGTTTCAGGATATGGACAACATTACCTTTGACGGCAGGACTTACTGCGCGCATGCGGATACACGGGTCAAGACAACGGTCGAGGGAATGATAGGCGAGTCCCGTCATGTTCTACATCCGGCGACAGTAGACTCGTGCCTGCAGCTTATGATCGTGGCTATTTGGGCCGGGCGCACCAAGGCGATGCAGTTTGGGGCCGTGCCTGTGCGAGCAGAGGAGGTCGTCATTTGGAAGCCGACGGATGACCAGGTGAGCGCAGTGGCCGGGACGGCATTTTCCTGGATCGATCCTCGCGGCCAGCGCTCGTTCAACGCGCACACCCAGCTGCAGGCGGCCGACGGCCAGGTCCTGATGGACATCAGCAACATGCGTTGCGCCGCGTACGAGGCCGCCATCCCGCAGCGTTCCGAGCAGCCGGCGAAGCCTCGGCCGTATGCTGGCCTCGTATCAAAGCTGGATGTCGCGTTTGTGGCCGGCGTCCAGGAAGCGATGGACATTGCTGATTACGTCGAACTTGAGCATTTCAAGGACCCGGGACTCCGTGTGCTTATGGTCAACCAGACTAACGTCGAGTCCATTCTAGCGAAGGTGCCTGGTTTAGATCTCACTGCGACACATGGTCTCACCGAAATTGTCAGCCTCTTGGAACAGAGGCTAACAGATTTCAAGAACGCGAAGGTGCAGTTGCTCGACCTTAGTAAAGATTTGTCCGAGCAGTCGGTCAAGCTAAACTCCTTCGACCTCGTTATCACCAGCTATATTTCGCCCGAAGCTCTGAACAGGACGCGAAGTTTGCTCGTTGAAGGAGGCCGGGTCGTAATCGACGCGTCTGACTTTTTAGACGAGCACACCATGGCGAAAGCAGGATTCTCCAGTATCACGGCGACGCTGCAGTCTTCAAGCACGGGGGAGCGTGCATTTATTGTTTCAGCCACCAAGCCCCCTGCGGAGAGCTTTCCTTTGACAAGCAAGTTCCAGCTTGTCTATCATAAGACCGTCCTCGCCAATGTTTCTAGCCTGGCCGACGAGCTCAAGAGCATGGGCCATGAAGTCGAACTATTCCAGATCGGAAGCTCTGGTCCTATCAGCTCCAATGTCATTATTCTCGTGGACTTGGAGGGCCCGTTCCTCGCCACGGTCACGGAGGGGGAGCTCAAGGACTTGCAAATTATCACTTCCACTGCCACCAATATCACGTGGATCGCTGGCCAAGATCCTGAGTGTGCAATGGCCAAGGGTCTACTGCGCTGCCTACGCGCCGAACGAGCATCTCTCACGGCTACCTTTGTTGAGCTTGACGCAATAACTATTTCTTCGGCCCAGGGTTCGAAGACGATGGCAAAACTAGCCACACTACAGGCATCCGATGGAGCGGCTCTTGAATCTGAATATTCCATCTCCAATGGCCAGATCTTTATCAGCCGGTTGATCCCCATCGAGAGAATTAATCACGACTACGGCTACGACGAGGCCGAGCCCGAATCTGTGCCGTTCGATCCTAAGAAGCGACTCGTTGGCAAAGTTGTAGCAGGCAAGGTTGTTTTCGAACACGCTCCAGAGGCCGAGCCTTCTCTCGCTCCAGAAGAGGTTGAGGTCGCAGTCCTCGCAACTGGCTTGAACAGACACGACGTTTCCGTTATTTCCGGGACCGAGTTCCCGACCGACTTCAGCCACGAGATATCTGGCGTCGTCTGCCGGACCGGGTCGGAGGTTCGGAACTTGGTACCCGGTGATAATGTTGTGGGCTTCAGTTCTAGCAAATTTGCGACATTCCAGTACACCGATCAGTGTCTTGTCCAGAAGCTTGAACCTGGAGAGTCGTTCCTCACTATGGCCAGTCTCCCGATGCAGTACGCTGCCGCCCTACATGGTCTCGAGGATCTCGCGAATCTGCAGGCAGGCGAGTCTGTTTTCATCCTCCCAGGCTCTGGTCTAGTTGGAGCCGCGGCTGTTCACGTTACTCGGGCACTCCATGGCGTGCCATACGTCGCGGTGCGTCATGCTTCCGAGGCCGAGGAGACTGCGAGATCCCTTGGCCTTGAGCCCAGCCAGATTGTGGACTGGTCGACTCAGTCTTCGGAGCAGTTGGTGGCCGACATCGTGTTTTCTACCGATGCAGTTGAGCCGTCCGTCGCGCGGGAGGCTTGGAGACACCTCTCTCCCTTTTCGCGCTTCGTAGGCTGTGCTGACAGGGACACAGTGTCTAGCGCTGTCATTGACTCTGTTCCGATCACTCGAGGCGTAAGTTACTTGTCGTTCAATGTCGTCAACCTGTTCAAGAAGCCGAAGGTACTGGGCCAATTGCTGGCGCGAACAGTTCAACTCGTCCGGCAGGGGGCTGTTCCAGCGCCTGTCGTCTCGGTCAGGAATATCACCGAGATAAACGATAGTGTTGCCTCTTTGGAGGACAAAATCTCGGGTCCTAAGATTGTTATTGAGCACATAGGCACGGATTCGGGCACTCTGCAGGTCATCCCGTCGCGCCCTCGCCTGCAGTTGAGACCAGACGCAACGTACTTTCTCGTGGGCTGCCTTGGGGGCTTGGGTCGGGCACTCACCTCGTGGATGATGGGGAGAGGGGCGCGCAACTTCGCATTCCTGTCGCGATCAGGAACAGACTCCAAGCAGGCCGCAATCCTAGTGGACAACCTCAAGGCCGCCGGGGTAAATGTGCAGGTATTCCGTGGCGATGCGAGCGTCAAGGAGGATGTGCAGAAGGCCATCACGTCGGTCTCGCCGGACCGCCCAGTCCGCGGTGTAGTCAACGCCGCAATGGTCTTAAGGGTAAGTGACTTCGCCGCCCAACGTGAGATAATTGGAGTGTTGGCAGCTAACTTAGTTGGTGGTTTAGGACGGCATATTTCATAACATGTCTTACGCCGATTGGGTCACTTCCATTCGCCCTAAAGTCCTAGGAAGCAAGAACCTGCATGAGGCGACGCAGGGCTTGGACTTGGACTTCTTCGTCATGACGAGCTCTGTGTCCGGGATCCTCGGGACGCCAGGCCAAGCCAATTACGCAGCTGGCAACTCGTACATGGATTCTCTAGCACATGTACGACGCTCTCAAGGACTCAAGGCTGCGTCTATCGCCTTGCCTATGGTCCTAGGCGTGGGAGTAGTGGCTGAGAACGTCAAGATCGAGGATTCCCTGAAGAGAAAGGGCATGTATGGCATCGAGGAGGAAGGTCTCCTGGAGGCTTTTGAGGTGGCGATGATAGAGCAAGCAGATTCGAAGCAGGCAATCGACCACCTAGTTGTGGGATTAGACCCGACACTGCTACGCAAAGCCAAGCAGGAGGCTGGCGACGAGGTTGATGTCTTCTGGGCTGCCGATCCTCGGTTCTCGGTCCTGTGCCATGAGATGGATGCCGGTGCCGAAAGTAGTGCCAACGGTGGATCAGATAGCATCCTGGCCAGGATGAAGGCCGCAGCATCGCCAGCAGAGGCAATGGCGCTTGTGAGTGAGGAAATCAAGATGAAGCTATCGCGGCTCCTCATGGTGGATCTGGATGAGTTCACAGAAGAAGGTCGGTCAGTTGCCAGTTACGGGATCGACAGCATGATCGGAGCGGAGTTCCGTAATTGGATATTCAGGGAGCTGGCGCTTGATATCGCCTTCCAGCAGCTTCTGGGGCCCAATTTGACCATTGGGAAGCTTTCGGAGATGGTGTGTGCGTGATGAGAGGGAGAAGTTATGCATAAATCAGTTGGGTAAGGACAGAAGAACGAGCATTTCATACAATAGAATCCTTGTTATACTGCTACATATGGTTTCTCATCATTTGCTTCCATTCGTCAATCCAAAACTTAACCAGTAGAAGATTCCCATATAACGGCTGCAGATCACGCTAGTTCTCTCGCTAAGACTACTTCTCGTAATGAGCAGCCCGGTGCGCAGCAAACGTCAATCTCGTGAGTGTTGTTGTTTTGAAGAGTTGTAGAGAGCCGATAGATCTCTCTGTTGTTGTTGTTGTTGTTCTTGTCCAGGTGAGGAGGTGCAAGGTGCAAGATGCTGAACCACACTAAATACTGCACGATTAGGCGCTGGGGCTCACAGTTAGAGCTCCACAGTTAGGGAGTTTCCAGTTACCTAAGGAGCCACCCTACCGCTAAGGTACAATACCTACTACAATGCCTAAGGCTGCTATGCTGAGCACGTGCTAGGCCAGCTAATGAGAGAGTACGACAAAATTACGAATACACTCGTTTACTCCCAAGATAGAATTATTAATATTCACGAATATTCACGAAGCGCTCCTATGTCAACTACGAAGTGGCAAGTTTGAAAGACACGATGATAGGCACATGTTGTAAAACTTCCAATGACCTCAAACATGTCTTGAGTCTTTAGATTCAGGCATATCCACTTATACCATTGCTGAACTTGTAGCGTTCAGACTGATAGGCCCCAGATATCTCCCGAAGCCCGGCACGTGGCTATGAGAAGCAGCCAGGAGGAAAGCCCAGATGGCCACCGACAGAACCCCCAAGGCCCCGAAGATCTTGGGTGAGGCCGACTCGAAGTCCCCCGGCCACTCGCCCCACGCGCTGTGCTTCTCCTCCCGCCCGGACGTCGAGGCGGCGGCGGCGAGCGTGTCCTGCCAGCCCAGCCGCCCGCGCTGCTCGTCGAACTGCACGTAGCTCAGCTTCGGCGCGCCGGCGCACAGGACGGCGATGTTCATAGCCAGCCGGTCGAGGCCGATCAGCGGCGTCAGCCAGCGCTGCGTCATGTAGAACTTCCAGCCGTCGTACGCCTGCAGACGCGTCAGGTCGCCGCCGGCCTTGACGATCGCCCGGACCCGCCCGATGCGCGAGTCCTGGTACTGCTGCATCGCATCCCGGATCTCCACGTCGGTCGGCTTCTTGCTCGGATGCGCCGCGAGGGCGCCGTGCAGCGCGTTCGCGATCACCACGGCGTCCTCCATGGCCGTGTTGCCGCCGAGGGCGGAGTTTGGTGTCACCTGCATGGACGAGTAATCATCCTGCGTTAGACCGGTCTGTCCGGCGATTGACTATCACAGTTGCAATAGGTAAGGGGGACTCGCCTTGTGGATAGCGTCGCCAGCTAGGACTATACGCCCAAAGAACCAATGGTCCAGGACGCCTTCTTCCAGCGAAATCATTTGTGCCTTGATTTTGTTCTTCCATAGCTCGCCAAACACGACGGTTTCATTGATAGGGTAGCCGGCCAACTTGGCCGCGAGCTTTTCCATGTCGGCTTCGGTGTACTTTCTGCGTGTGGGCCATGTGCACTGCTGGTCCTCTGGTAGTTTGCAGTGGACGATGATGGAAATCCAGTCCGGTTGGCACAGGAGCAGAAAGGAGAATCCGTTGTTCGAAGTTATCTCCATGTCGCAGGGTCCCAACCCCGGGATCGGACGAGATGCCATAACTATGGCGTTATAAGTCGTCACCATTGCTGGGGATAGAAATCAGCAGTGCTTTTGATAGAGGTAAGGGAACGGCAATTCTCTTGCAACCTACCCCGCTTCTCCTGGCTGGGAATCATTCCCGGCACAGCTGAGTTTGCCTTCTCCCACATGATCTCGCGCATCATGGAGTGGACGCCGTCCGCGCCCACCACTAGGTCCCCAGTAAACGTTTTACCATCAGCTAGGCGAACATGGACCTTGGAGTTCTCCTCTGTCACGCCCTCAACGCGCGCCCGCTGGTATACCTTTGATTGATCTGGCAGGTGTTCGTAAAGGATTTGCAAGAACTGCTGACGATCTATTGTTCTTGTATCGTATCCCGCACTTTGTTTGCAAGTAAGCCCTCATTCGGACGAGAATTGGCTCAGGGGGCACAGTCGGATTGCTACTCACTTCGCCCTGACTACGCCGAAGAAGTCATTGTGGGTGTAGCTGCTGCCACTGGGGTCCCGGCAGTAAGCCCCGCCCATGATCGAGGTTGTGTTCAGCACGCTGTCCAAACAGCCAAGCTGATGGAGGATGCGGCAACCATGAGGCTGCATCGTGATTGTAGTGCCAAATGGAGGCGCTACGACTCCCTTGTCCAAGAGCACATAGTCAATGCCAGCCTTAGCTAGGCAATGAGCGAGGGTCAGGCCAGTCACGCCCGCGCCGATGATGATTACCTTGAATGGAGTTTCTGCATCCATTCTCGTGTGTAGCTGCAGCTGTCAATGCTTGGAAGCCTGGAGTATAATGAGAAATGGTATAATGAGACATTATGTGCGACTGAACG
Source organism: Diatrype stigma (assembly GCA_022225965.2). Lineage (NCBI taxonomy): Eukaryota > Fungi > Ascomycota > Sordariomycetes > Xylariales > Diatrypaceae > Diatrype > Diatrype stigma. The sequence goes on from JAKJXP020000003.1 coordinate 870,595, forward strand.
CGGAAACAGCGGGCGTCGGACGTAGACCGAGCTCTTATGCAAAGTTCAATAGTTTCCCGGGCTTACATTGACGTCCTACCACGCGCAGCAACTATGGCCAGCCAGCGGCAGGGCCAAGAACGGCTGACTCGTTCGGCCTTGCAATTATTTGGACCCGATGGCGAGCGGCCGCACAAGCGCGCGAACGTCCATCGGGTCCTTCTCCGCCCCCGTCCCCGTCCCGGCGCCGTTATAATCCGCCATTGCATAAGCAGATTCGCCCAATCGGAGGCGGGCGGCCGACCACGGCAACTAACCCTACCCAGCCTTTCGAGGGTCCTGACAGGGGTCGGTGTCCTACCCAATACAATAAACCCATACAACCTCCGACACGCCTACGTACGGTATAGATGGTATAGAAAAGCTCGATTACAAAAAGGTTCCATGGGGAGCCCAGAGTCTAGAGATCGTGGCCTATGTGCAGCAAAACCAAAAACCATGAAGACTTCCAGGACTCAGTTTCTGTATCTCTGCGCCCTAGGCCTCTGGGGCCTCTGGGGGTTCGCCTTCTTCAATGGCATGTTCGATCGGCTGGAGACCGTCATGCGCACACGCCTACTTCCTGACGGCCGACCGCTCCGGGACGTATATACCGGAAGCGCCTTCGTGGACGAGCGACTGACACTCGTCGTGGCCTTTTACGATGTCCTGAGCAACGCCTACTCCTCGGGACCGCGGCTACTATTTTTCGACATCAACTACGTCGTCGCATGCACGAATCTGTGGGTGCTTATCGAGAGTCGCCGTCGAGGAGTCCGGAGTTGGCTTTTGAGGAATCCAGCCTGGGCCATGAGTAAGTGATTTAAGGGGCCCCTTTTATACGTGCACAGTTTATTTTTGATCCCCGTTGCTCCTTGTTCCTTTTCGTCCTTTTCTTCTCTTTTCTTCCTAGGGAGGGAGAAGACTCCCCAGATACTTCACACCAATACCACACTTGACTTATAGGGATACCACTAAATCTGAGGGTGACAGTGCTCTGGAACTTCAACGGAGCGGCGATCATGCAGCCACTGTATTTCTATATACTATGCCGGAGCCAGGCCCGGGTCCGCGACCCGACCATCCCCGTCAACGAATCCAAAGCCATCTTCCTCACCACCTTCGCCATCCTGCTCTCGCCGCTTCTCATCTTCGCCCCCGCATGGGCTGCGGGTACGACCACCTGGGACCACCACGGCTACCTCGCCATGTTCCACTACTCCCCCATCGTCGTGACCGCGCTCTTCCTCGCCGCGGCCCGCATCCTGCCAGCAGGGGCCCCGGAACAGTCTGCCGCCGCAGGAGGGAGCCGCGAGGCCTACCGCGCATCCCGCGAGCCGAAGCGGTGGATCGTAGCATCGCTCGCACTGGCGGGGATCGTCGCCGCGGCCGCGCACGTGTACGTAGTCGTGGGCGCCCTGGTGACCCGGGACCCGGACGCGTCCCTCGCGCGGCTGTTCGTGCCGGTGCGCGGCACCGCCGACCCCATCGGGACGCTGCCGGCCAGCCTGGCCAGCCTGGCGCCCGAGCATGCCGCCCTCCTCGAGAACTTCCACCTGTTCTCGCAGTACGACTGGTACGTCGTGTCGCTGTCCTGCGTCGTCTTCGCGCATCTGTTGCTCTCGCGGCGCGACGGCGAAGAGAAGACCGCCGCTGCCAACCCCGCGCTCACGCGCGTCGAGGGCCGGGAACTGGCGTACCTTTCCGCGGCTACCGTGCTGTTGGGTCCAGGCGCGGCTGGCTCTTTTGCGCTCGCTATAAGGGAGGCAAGGATATAAATGACATCATCCTTTGTGTGTAAACCGGATGAGTCAAAGCGGTGGAGGGTTTCCGACGACAAACTGCGGGCAGCAAGCATATGCTCACGTAGATTCAGCCTGAGGGTTTTTGGGGGACATGGCGTGTTTCTCATGCGTGCCGAGCTTTTTGCCACGGTTAAGATGGTATGACTACTCCTGATGGCGCAATCTATTACCTAGGTACTTATAGACTCCTAGCGCATGCTCCTGAGGTTGATATTGAAAAGCTAGGATATTAAAAGGGGGGCATTATATCTAGAGGTCCAAGAGCCTAAGCGCTGGTTGTCGCATACCAAATTCTTATGTACCATCCAGCTATTCACATATCCTTTGGAGACCTAGGGGATTATAAATCGTTGTCTGGTGCGTGCCTAGCAGCTACGTAGTGTGTAGCATCCTTATATTTACTGGTTAGTATTACCGAACTAACATCCAAAGGTTTGACGCCCCATAAGCACACTGTACCTTTGTCCATTAATATTCACAATACACATTATGTGCCAGTGTTGGCGTCCATGAGATGACTAGACTGCAGACGCGGTCACCCATGGCTCGTAATAGGAAGGGGTCAGTTACCATAAGAGACAAGGGACAAGACTTACTTGACTAATACTCGTACTTGAAGCGTCGTACAGTCCTGTCCCTACCTACTAGTTCTAGCATTTACCTAATTTGATGCAAGCTTACTTCACTTACCTGTTGATGTTGCGCCATCGAACATTACCTAGTGAGCGGCTTCAAGCCTCGTCGCAAAAGCCGCTCCAATCCTTGAAGGTTGGAATACCCGAGGGCATTCCGCACTTATCGCTCCCGCAGAACTCCAGCGGCTGGCCATTGGGATTGCTCGGCGGGAGGAGCGACGCGCCGCAGTACTCGCATTCCAAGAGATTCACCAGCTCGTCTTGATCACAGTCAGATAGGCCTGGTAAGTCTTCAGTGTCACACGCTTGCTCAGATGCTTCAGCCTGCACATGCTCATTGGTACCTACGGACTCATCAGCACCCTGTAAGCTTTGCATCTCCTCACCTTTCTGGACCGCGCCTTGACTAGAGGTGTTGAGAGCCTCTGCATCAACCAAGACCTGCAGGGTCTGGTAGATGTCCTGATTCGACATCATGTCGGTGGTTTGTCGATTACTCTTTTCCTTCTTTTTCCTATCCTGAGTATCCTCCGATTTGGGGGTGCTCTCGTCAATGCGTTGGCTGTGTTCGGTGCCCTTTGATTGTATGCGTGCAATGTGTATGCATCTACGTACCCAGACGCTACGATGCGGTGCCAATCTCTCTGGTCTTTACCAGCAAGTGGCGCTTTAGTGGTTTAATAATCGAACCGTGGGTGGAAAACGTTATTATTGATATATATACAGGTTCGATTGTTTGGAAGGTCGTTACTATGCAGCTATTTTGATATCCAGTATCTGTCGGCCATTGTGCTGTGACAATGAGGCAATGAATGGCATTGTTCCTAAGCAGTCACGGTGTTGTTGTCCTTCAGGCTTGTCTAAGGCATGCTGGTACGTAATAAGATGCAGTCTTTATTCCAAAGTCACTTGTTATTGTGCCATTACAAGGCGATTGTCTTAATTTCAAGCACAAGGAAAGGACCTGGAAGATGAAGGTTGAGAATGATGCGACGTGGAATAGGAACCTTCAGTAACGATCCACGAATAAAAGGGCAGGAGGGGCAGAGCGGCAGAGAGGTTAAGGGGTAGAGGGGTTAAGGGGTAGAGGGGTTAAGGGGCTAGATATTCACACCTGACCTATTATGCTCTAGGTGGTCATCGATAAGCTTATCGACCCAGCTTATCGACTTATCGACCCCACCTGGCATAGTGAATGTACTTCATAACGGGTCCGTTCATAACTTCCTCTTCACGAAACGGGTCGACCATAGCGAAGTCCTTCTCGATGTTCATTTGTTGACTGTCTTTGCAGCTTGACAATCTCTTCCCGAAAATTTCTTCCTCTCTCCGTTGTCTTCACAAAGGCATACGTGTTGTAGGATTGTCAACTCTTATCCGTCGACTCTTATCCCATCAGAAGTCATTAAAGCATTAAAGCCATCAGCTTCTCTCCCCGGCGAAAAGCTCAACACCCCACATCGTTTAGAACCCCACCATCACCATCTTTATTTGGCATCCTTCTGGGAGCAATTTGAGTCAATGAATCATGACTAAGCAACGAACCAAGGGCTTCTTGAAGCAAACAAAGCCAAAACAGAAGAAAGAGCAGGTACGGCCCCTATGCTTGAAATATTCGCTCAAGATCATATTTACTAACTCGGTATTACCTATCAATAGAAGCTGGAGACTGCAGATGACTACCAGGCTGGTGAGTTGGCCTTGACAGCGTTGCTCTTCATAGGTATCTAATGTAGGATGTGGGATAGCCGGAGTCGACTTCGAGGAAGCCGCTGGCAAGTGGCGCGCTGGAGATCCTATCAAGTCTATGAGGTTCTTCAAGAGGGCTATCGATGTCTACAGTGAAGGCCTCCAGAAGTTTCCCGAGAACTTCGACCTTGCCTATAACAAGTGAGTGAGGATGACCGGTCACGGAATTGGCGTCTAACTAATGCTGTCTTTTTAAGAGCACGGGTGCAGCTAGAAGTCGCTACTCACCCAGTACTGATTGATCAGTTGGATCACTCGGAGTTCGAGGCGCTTCAGATCGCATTAGAGTCACATCGATATGCTCTTCACCTTAATAAGCACGATGCCGATACTCTTTTCAATACTTCTCAGCTATTGTCAAGCTTGGCCGAGTGCATGCCCCAAGATGACGATAATTCTCCTCAGTCAGCACTCGATCTACTCGAGGAGGCCGTAAAACTTCAAAACGAATGCCTCGCAATCCAAGATGCTCAATATACGGAGACTCTTGCAATGATGAAGCACCAGGCGCAGCAAGAAACGACACAAGGGGACGCGGGCGAAGTCAATCACCCCGGTAAGAACGAGTTGGAAAACGCACAGCCGGACTCGGAAGAACGGTGGGTTACCATTGTTGATCCAGTCACTCTTGATACCCTGCTCGATACGGCCCTCGCTCAGTTGGCTGTCCTGACGACAATTTGCGAAGTCTTACTTGCACAGCCACATTACACTAGGACGCTGTCAAGTGTTGATAAGGATTGGAATCCTCTCGAGGAGAAACTAGCTGTGCTGTCCACCAACCTTCCTGGAAGGGCACAGGAAGTTGCATTGGCTAGAGCGAACTTCATATCCGCCTTCTTAGAGGCGGGATATGTACATCGTCAGATAAATGGCGAGGCGTACAAAAAGGGACGCGACACAGCATTTGCCGTCGGAAGCTTGCAACTGGAGAGCTCGGTATTAGCTTTGCATGCGAACGCACAGTCATTGCTCTCGTTCAACTCTTCTGTCGCAGCGGTTGCACCAGAGGACAAGCAGCTCTCGACGATGCGGTGGAACGCCCTGACGGCGAGCATAGCAAATATGACGGCAGCATCCAAATTGCAAGGCATAAACCAGGAGGAAGTTGAGTGGATCAAGGACTACCGCGATGAAATCCATCACGTATGCGGCGATGCCTCGATGGCCCTCTACACCATGGGACATCCCCCTACATCGTACCCGACTGCTATCGCGCAGAGTACGCAACTCCTCAAGAATGCACAAGTGTATTACCTCAACGCCGCCAAGTTAGCTCCTCCATCCCGGCGGGCCGAAATGGAATTCCGATCATTAGTAGCGGATGGCTTGCGAGGAGGGGCCGATGCCTTGCAGGTAGGGGCAGGCGAAAAGGTCATCGAAGGCATCGTCATTGCCAGCTCCAAGGGAAAGAAATGGGCAACAGATCAATATCGAGAAATGGCGGCTGAGGGCGGACTCATACCGGCGTCGCTACAGCATTATTGATAATATCCACTGATCCGGTAACCTCTGAACTGGAGTGTGCTAATTACATAACTCTATGGAAATCACAGGGGAATCAGTTGAGCTGTTAATGTGAACCCAAAAGCCAGAGTTGTTAGGATCTCCATATCTCCTATACGCTAGTTACTGAGGGATCATAGAGGGATCATAATTTCCGATCCCAGAGACATCAAACCGCCTATACACACCGGGTCAGATCGTTATACACACCGGGTCTCTAACCGCATTCGGCTAAACTAACGCTAATTTAGCGCATCAGCCACCCGTGCCACATTTTGAGCCACACTCGAACCTAGCGCCCTCCAAGTTATTCCAACTTGACGGGACCTATAGTACACTTACAGTACTTACTTCCCACTACTTGATTACCACTTGGTACCTACCGTTTACTGCCAATACTTTATTATACTTGCACCTGCACTTGCATTAACCAGCGTTAGCAGCGCAATTGCAAATTAGAGGTTAATTAAGGTTAGGTTTAGGTCCGAAGGGGCCAAGGGAAAGGTAAAAGCTTTTTGAAATGGGTATATATATGTAATTGTGCTGTATTAGGGTATTGGTAATGTATTAAGTGGTGTGTACGGTAGGGTGTTGGGAAGTGTGTTAGGTAGTGAGATGTAGTAGTGGGAGGTGCGTCCGAATGCGGTTAGAGACCCGGTGTGTATAACGATCTGACCCGGTGTGTATAGGCGGATTGCAGAGACATGCATGTCTCGCATCGGTAAGTTGGGAAGAAAGTTGGCCTGACGATGTGGGCCAATTAATGGGTTGGAGGATTGCGGCACAGCTTAGAAGGATAAGTATATCAACATCGATCAATGCGACGTAACTTGAACAAGCTCAAGACAACAAGCTCAAGGCTGGAATGGTAGTAAAGCGTACACATTGTGATGCAATCAGGAACCTGGCAGCCCTGGCTGACCCGGCTTTGCGGGCGAGGCGAGTCGACACAGGCTTGAAAGGGAAGTTCGTGAGGTTAGGCAGTTGTTCAATTGATGCCCTTTCGGGAATCTAGGTGGAATCTAGGTCGTAACTTTTCTATTTTATTTCCGTCGCCTAACTAGTTACAGGCTACGGTGAAGGCGATCGATCTTCTCCGGGCCGTGTAACTAGACTAAGAAAAGGATGAATGGTCGAATCCTCCTATCAACCTTCCCTTAAGAGCCTGGCAAGCCTGGGTCCCAATTTCTGTCGTGTCACTTTGGGTCGTACCTCGCAGCTCTTCACTCTTTTCTTCTTAAACCAACCAATCGCAAGCTCCGCCTTACCTGCGTATATAGGACCCCTTGTGCTCCAGCTCGTACCCCTACCTACCTAGTAACTAGACGTTCATCCTAGCCTCATAGGATTTTTTCGCGCCCACTTCAAGCCATGAAACAAGATCGTATAAAGTGCTCGCGAGGGCCCCGGAACTTGAGAAATATGGCATCGACATTAGGTAACCACGGCCACCTCCTTGTCGTCGCTGCTACTCTTCACACTCATTCATCGCCTGGTCTTCTCGCGTCCGTCACATTATACCACGTACATCTCCGAACGACAACATGAAGCACACTACAACATTAAGCCTTGCCGCGGCTGCTGCCCTGGCTTCCCCAGCCATGGCCCATCCATCGCAGCCGAGCTCCTCCCGCTCCGTCCTCTCCTGGGACATCCCGGAGTACCTAAAGCTAAGCGAGCTGTACGGGGCGCCCGACAACGACTTCTCGTGCCGCAGCGACCGCAACCCGGTCGTGCTCCTGCACGGTCTATCGGCCGACCGCGAGGTCGACCTGAACATGCTGCAGAAGGAGCTGAACGGGCGGGGGTACTGCACGTTCTCGCTGACGTACGGGGCGCACACGGCGGCGCCGTGGATCGGCGGGCTGAAGTCGATGCGCGACGACTCGGCGGCCGAGATCGCCGACTTCATCCGCGAGGTGCACGAGAAGAGCGCGGACGACGCGGCGCAGCGGAAGAAGGTCGACCTCGTCGGCCACTCCGAGGGCGGCGTCATGACCCTGTACGTGCCCATGACCCAGGACGGCATCCCGGACATCGTCGAGCGCACCGTGGCGCTCGGCCCCGCCGTCCACGGCGCCCAGTACTACGGCTTCACGGACCTGCTGTACGCGGGCGGGGACGCGACGCGCAAGGTCGCCGGCGCCGCCATCAAGGCCCTGGGCTGCGCCGCCTGCGACGACATGGCCACCGGCGGCGCCGTGTACGCCGACTTCCTGGCGCGCTCGCAGGCCCTGGCCGCCGGTACCAGCAGCGTCGGCATCGTGCCCGCGGGCGTCAAGGCCACCGTCGTCATGTCGCGCTCCGACACGCTCGTGTCGCCCGAGGTCAGCCAGGTCGACGAGGCCGGCGTGCGCAACGTGTTCGTGCAGGACGCGTGCCCCGACGACAAGGTCGGCCACGCCGGGCTCATGTGGGATCGCAGTGTCTGGGGGCTGGTGTACAATGCGCTTGAGGAGGAGTACGATCGGGTCTTTGATTGCGATAAGGGGTTAGAGATTTAAAAAGGGGGAGAGATAGTGTTTGTGTGGTATATGGCTTGTGGACGTGTACGTGTGCATGTACGTGTATAGATAAAAAGAATAGAAAGGGGGTCACTACCCGTGATTAAACAAGGGCTATGGTGTCATGTTTCGGTTTCTCTCTGGGAGCATGACGGACCTGCCTCGCCTCCTCCACCCCCCAAAAACATAAGATATGGCATGACTCAGTCAAGTAGTAAGGTGACTTGATATACCTACTCGCTCATAGTGGCCCTATGCACTTTGCCACCCAGTTCGCTACTGCATAGCTGTCAGCCTGCAGCCACCTCCCTGTTGCCGCAGATGCAGCTGCAGCCTAGCTACTGCATCTATCCGGCAGCCACCTAGCCGGGCCAGTTCCGGCCGGCTATTAAGCTTAAACCGGCAGCTCCAGTTGTAGGGCCAAGGCCAGGGCCATCTGCAGTCAGCGAGCTCCGGCTTTAGGGGGCTACAGAACTCGGAGCTAAGTTAGTTTCGGCTCCGCCGCTCCGCGGACTTGAGCCACTCGCAAGGTTTCAGCTAATTCCTTCTGACCGGGGGGCGAAAGGGGGGGCTTTAACCAGGGGGCACTGATAGCAGCTGCAGCAGCTAGGGGGCTACTGCAATAGGTGCGAAATAATCCAGATTCGAGCCGCCGGCACCGGGTGGAAAGAGCGGCCGCTGATACCGGGAGCTCCCGCCCACAAGGCCGGGGTTTATCGTGATCCTTCAGATGGAAGAGCTTCACGTCCAGAAGCTTGATTCAAGAGCGGAGTGGTTGAAGCGAACCTTGACGGGCCTTGGCAGCTTTGAGCCGACCTTGGCAGATCTTGGCCGACATCTTCAGCGATTGATAAGTTGTCGCGCTATCGCGGTGCGGCGCAGCGCCTTGTAGGGTCTCAAGGTAAACATAGGACTATCGGCTCTCACGCTGGCAACGATTCCGTATAAGGTGTTATAGCGGTGTAGCAGTATGTGTATGCCTTATGTCCTATACGGGGCATGCCTTTGGTACCGTTATTCTTCAAAACTTAGTGTTTTTCACCATCAAGAACTTTACGGATTTACGATTATTATATAATAATCCTAACCGGAGGTTATTTTATAAAGGTAATATAACACGGAAATTATATCCAGAAATTCAGGCTTGGGAAATACCTCGAACGTTTTCGCCTGCGATTAATCGAACCCGCTGCATTCGCTTTAATAATTAATCGAACCAATTAGCTCCGTTTTATTAGCCAATTAATCTTTACCCTTTATAAATATTATATATAAACAATAACAAAACCTATTTATTTTATACGTACGGCCAATAATATCATTATATTTTCGGATTTCATTTAAGTTTATTTTAGCCTATTCGTAACTTGTTTCGACTTGCTTTAATTTATTTATAACCTTTTCGTAACTTGCTTTAATTTATTTGCATATTTTATTATATCATTAAACCATTCCAGCTTTTTTTAAAAATCTCTTTATTTTTTTTTGCAATTTATTCGCGATACATTACGATTTCTTTATTTCTATCCGTAATTTATTCGTAATATATTACGACCTTTTTATTTTTATCCGTAATTCATTTGTAATATATTACGACCTTTTTATCTTTACCCGTAATTCATTCGTAATGCATTACGATTTTTTCATTTTTATCCGTAATCCATTCGCAATATATTACGGCCCTCTCGAATTTTATACGTAACCTATTTATAATGCGTTACGGCCTTTTCGAATTTTACGTACAACCTATACATAACTTTTTTAAATTTTATATGTAGCCTTTTCGTTATAATATAACGCATTATAAATTTTTCAAAACCTATTCGCGGCTTATATATAATTTTCTCGAATTTTATTAATATGAATCATTTTACGAATTCCAAGGTTTGCTATGCTTATTAATAATTTCAATTATTAAATTAATTTATTTATAAGCGATATTCGCATATTTTTATTTAAAAATGCCTTTTTTATTATAATTACATTTTATAAAACGTATATATATTTATGTTTTTATTTCGAATTAATATTAACTTTATTTTATTATATAAGCATTTTATTTTTATATCGCAATAAATAATTTCTTTCGTATTACCTTTAAATATACGGTCTTTTAATTTCCTAATCTTCTCCAATTTAATTCTTTCCAATCAACTCCTTTCTAACCAGTTTCTTTCTAGCCAGCTCCTTTTTAACCAGTTCCTTTCCAGCCAGCTCCTTTTTAGCCAGCTCCTTTCCAGCCAGCTCCTTTCCAGCCAGTTTCTTTCCAGCCAGCTTCTTTCCAGCCAGCTTCTCTCCAGCCAGCTTCTCTCCAGCCAACTCCTTTCCAGCCAGCTCCTCTCCAGCCAGTTCCTTTCCAACCAGTTTCTGTCCAGCCGGCTTCTCTTCAGCCAGTTCCTTTCCAATTGGCTCCTCAATCTCTAACTCTTTAACAGCCGGCTCCTTTCTAGCCAGTTCCTTTCCAATTAATTCCTTAATTTCTGGCTCTTCAATAACCGATTCCTTTCCAGCCAGTTCCTTTTCAATTAGCTCCTTAATAGCTAGCTCTTTAATAAATAATTTCTTAATAAGTAGCTTATTAATCTTTGGATTTTTAATAGCTAGCTTTTTAATTTCAGCCCTTAGCCCATCCTTATTCGATTTCTTACCCTTTAGCAATTCAGCTACGCCATTTACCTAAATCCAATCGACGTCGTATAAATCTAATCCACGAAATATTTAATAATATATATTATCGTAATAAACAGGTTTAAAATAATTTATTTCGCATAGCTGCCGTCCGTTTTAAATAACATATTATTTAACGAAATTATCAATTACGGCGACGTTATTAAAAAAAGCCGTCGCAAATCCCGATATTATTTAATTTATAAACCAAATTAAATTTTAATAACGATACGTTTTAATTAAATTCAAAAAACGAATCGATATTATAAATCCCTTTTTAAATTTAATTTTATTTTATTTTTAATTACCATTTGCTTTTTTTATTCTTTATTATTTTAAGCTTTTTAAATTTATTAATAAAACAATTCTTTAATTCAATATTGCCAAAAATACGGCTACGCTAATATATCCAGCTTATTTCCTTACCATTTTCATTATTCTTTAATCCGATTATAGTACCATTTATTTTTTAGCCGCATAATAAGCCGCGTAATAAGCCGCGTAATCGTTTGCTTAATCGGACTGCTCGAATTATTCGTATTTTTGTTTCGATTAATTATTACGTAACGCCTAAACGTATATCGACGTTAATATTAAAACCAACGCTATAATTTTTCCAGCTGCAACATATTAACCTTAATCGTAATTCATAAGCCTTTTTCGATCCTTCGTTTCCTTTATTTTTTAAATAAACTCGAACGCAAAAACGAAAACGATCCCGAATATATAATCATGCATTTTTTCGAATAATTAAACGTAAATAACGGCAATAAATTTAACTTTCAAAACATCGTAATTTCGACGAAAAGCCGGTATAATATAAAAGCAATAATTAAAAGCTTACATTATTTCTTAAAAACGCAGCTATTAAAAAACAATTTAACGAAGCCTTAAAAACGGAATAAATATATTTTTACTTACGTTATTAATATAAATAATTCGACGTTAAATTATTAAGTATAAATATTTATATTACTTATTAAATAAAAAATAATAAAAAATTAACAAACGAGCCTTTTTATTTTTTTGCTAGCAATAATTTAAACTTTAACGACGTTTTTTTCTGGCTTATTCCGTTTAAAGCAATCGAAAAGTTATTTATTGCAAAAATTTATATTGCAATTAATATCTTTATTATTCGTTTTATTATTATATAACTTAATTAATTAATTAATCTCTTATAAGTTCGTAATTAATAATATAAATATACGAAACATATTATGCATTTTTTGCATAATATTAATAAAATATATAACGAATTACCTTTATTTCTAAAACATTTCGATATAATTCTTTTTCGTCCTAAAAATACCGATAATGTTCCAAAAATGAAACGTTAATTTCGCCGGCGGTTTTATATTCGTCGCTAAGCTATACATATATGGCTAAACTTTTTTTTTATAAATTATTCGAATTATGCAAATTTTATATTAAATTATCATAACTTATTTCAATTATTTAAAAATGGCAATATTTACGACTTGCTTAATATTTACGAAACGGATAAAATATATATAACGATAAATCCGAACGCGGATCCCATAAATAAAGCTATTCCAAAAAATATCGATGCATGCAATAAAGCGGCGATTTTTAATTTACTTATTAAAGCATTTAAATTAAACCGCTTAAAAAAAAATAACAAAAATAATCCGTCGTTTCCGAAACCGAATATATCGTTATAAGCAATTTAATTAAACGTTGCTTATTATTTTTTAATACCATTTATATAACAAATCCCTCTTAATAAATTCAATTAATCTTATGCTTTATTTTTTTTTACGTATTTTATATTTTATCCCTATAATAAGGCCGACTTTATTAAGCTTCGGCAACGTATTATTAAATATTAAAATTATTTTAATTATGTTATGCGCTAAAAAAATAATCGCTTTATTAAGCATTATACCTTTCGATATATTGCATTAAATACTTTAATACATAGGCAAGCCCGTAATTATAGCCGTTATTTTACGAATAAGGAATTTAATTCGCCCATTTTTAAGCGCCAATTATAAAAGGCTCTTAAAAATCCGGACAAATCTAAGGCATAAGTTATTTTTAATCGCATTATCCGGTTTACAAATATTATTAAAAGCATTCGTTCCTTTTAATATAAGCATCGGCAAAAACTAAAAGCCTTTTTTTATTACTTAAAGCTGCCGTTTACGTTTATTATTTTAAGTCCGGCAGATTTTTATTAATAAAACTTATATCGTTATATGCTTAAGTTTAATTAATAAAAGCAATTAAACGAATATAAACGAATAAGCTTATTTTAACGCTTATTACATAAAAATCCTTATATTGCTACGTAACATTTCTTTTTTCGGGCTATCTTATTTCGAAAAATCGTATTAACGGAAAAATTTAATTTCGGCGACTTTTAATACCGCTTTAAATGGCAAAATCGTAATAGCGGTTACGTTTATGGATTATATTGGTTTAAAAATAACCCCTTTCCGGATATGGACATATAAAAAAATCGGGACATATACGCCAAGATTTAAGGCTATCATATTATTGCCATAAATCCTAAATTCCAAGAAATCGGTCGCGGCGATACGAATAACAACCCGTTATGCATTAATTCTTTTTATACGGAACCTACGTAATAATAATTAAATAGCATCGTAAATCGCTATTAACGTTATAAATATTTTATTACGTATTGTTTCCGGATTATTAAAAAAACGGCTAACGAGGCTCGGAAAAAAGGCGAAAAGTTGCCAAATCCCGTTTGCCGCTTTAATTTTCCACGCTTTATACGAAACGAATCTCGCATTGCTAAAATAAAAAACAAATTCTGGTAATTATTTAATGCCGTACGTAATAATATTTATCTTAATTAATTTAATCCATTAATAATTATGTCGTAACTAATTAATACGAATATCTTTCCGTATATTAACGATGCAACTATTATTAATTATGCAGTCAAATATTATAATAAATCCGAATAATAATTTGCCATATATATTTAAATTATCCAATTTATTTTGCCGCATATAATTAATAATAACCCCATATTTTTGTTTATCTTTAAGCTTATAAATAAGTTTATTAAAAAAAAGGATTATTTTATTTAAAAGGTTTATTATTATTTATTACAGCTTCCTTTATAAAAAGATAATCGTATAATATGCAACGTCGATTATCGCTTTTTTAAAAAGCATGTCCGAATTTTAAACCTTAATAACGAAAGCGACGAAATTAAAAAAAACGCTATAACTTAAGAAAAATATAAACAAAAAGGTATACATATGGAATACGTTTCGTATTTCGAATTTATCGAGCGTTGGGATTTTAAAGATTAGGACTTTAAGAAATAACATATTATTAATGCATAACCTAAAGTATTAAATTATTTCCTTCGTTATAAGCCTATTCGAATTTATTAGCAATTTTTTAATTTCTATCGAATAAAGTTATTATTAAATCATTTTTATCGCTATATTAACGAATTATTAATTAATAACGAAATTAAATTCGATAATTATATCGTAACATATGCATATTATATATAATATTATATTTATAAAGATAATTATTACGGCACGGTTAGCCGAAAAAATATTCAGCCCGATAATAAAAAATTCGAACCTAATTTAAATAATGCGAATAACATCATTTTAAAAAACTGGCAATACATTACTCAAATAATGCCAGATTTCTTGCCCGAATAAAAAAACGCTAAATTATTTAGCCGCCGTAATATTAATATTAATTACGATTAATTCTTTTATATTAATCGATACGTTTACGAAAACTTCGCCAGCAATAGCTATTAAAAAAAACGCCATAAAGAATATCCCGATAATTACGATATTAAAAATTTGCTATTAAATGTAATTAAAACCTTAAATCCCGAATAACGAATTATATATAATATAATAATTAATTATTATTAAAGCTTTCTTGCCGATAACCAGCCAAAGCAATTATTATTATACGTTAATAGCAATAATGAAACTAAAAAATCCTATTTTATTAAAATCATATCGTTACATTTTTAGCAGTTATTTATAATAAGCAAATCGCTTATAATTCGAATTATTCCAATTAATATAACTAGCAATCAAATTAACGGCCAAATATTACATTCCTTATTTCGCTTATTTATCGATAACAAATATAAGCCCTTAACAAAAAATGCTAACTTATTAAATACTTTATAACGGCGCTTTCGTAACGTTTACTTTTTTATTATTAACAAAAAAAACATGCTCGGCTTATAAAACCTAAGCTGAATTAACCGGCGGCTCCAAAAAATCTTTCCTAATCGCCGTAACAGCTATTTTGGCAACTTAAATATACTATTTATCGAAGATTTCTTTTAGTTATCTCCCATTATAAATAAGCCGTTATATATTTCTAAGCAATTAACTAAATATTACGATATTATTAAATACGGATTATATAAAGCCTTTAAACGCTCGGTATTTTTTATTACTATTCAGCGCTAGCAAAAATCCGAATAAGCCCGATTTCGCAAAGTCTTATTAAAATTACAACAACTCAAGGTTTTTATCGCTTTTTAGGAGCTATTAACGTTTAAATGCGTTATAAAATTCTTTTTTGCCGAAATTATAAGCTTCGATAATGCTATACGCATTTATTTTATTAAAGCTCGTATTAATTAATATAATTATAACTATATAATATAATTTATAAATCCAATTATTTAGGTTTATGCCAAACATAAAAAATTTGGTACAAATAAGGCCGCTTTTCTTAATGCTAACAACTTCTTTAAAAACTTTCCTATTTGCATTAAATATCGGATTATATTAATACGTAACCTATAAGGCCATATCGATCTTATAAACGGAACTTAAAATACGGTATACAACATTTCCTAAACTTAAGGCTTAAACGTTATAAATAATGTTTCGGAAATTATTATAATAACTTTTAATAATTATATTGGCCCGGCATTTATTGATTCGAATAGCCGTAAATTTCGTAACGATTAAGGCAAAGCTGTCGTATTTATTCTTCGGATTTAATAGAATTTTATTATAAAAAATATTACCTATTACCGAAAACAATTTCCTTTATTTATTATATATGCTATTATAATACATAAGTCTTAAGGCATTATTTTATGCCAAATAATATGCAATATTTCGGATCGTAAATTTGTTATTAAATTATTATATATAGCCGTTTTTAAAATGTCTGCATTATAAAGCTTAATATTTAATATTCCATTTAATTATAACCGTTTTTATTACGAAAATAATTATCCGCTTATATAAATAAAACTTAACGATTATAACATCCGTTTAAAGCATGCTTTAATTCGGCCCTTATATATAATTCATTTTTAGTAATTCCTTATTTATTAATTTAATAGCAATAATTCTAATAATAACAATTCTTATAACATTAACTTTATTTCGTAAAAAACTTTTAAATATAAATATAATAGCTTTCTTTTTTATTACGACAATTTCTCGTATTTTTTATATTTTTTTAGCTTAATTTTGCGTTTTTTTTTCCATTTACGAACACATGCTAAATATTTCGCCGCTTTATAATTATAACCATTTACCTTTAATTCAAATCGTATATGGCTTAGCCGTAATTAAATTAATATTTTCGTCGTAAATGTTTGGCTTATCGTTTTTTTTGGCTCGGAATTTTACGAATATATTATTCTTAAAAGTACATATTTTTCCTAATATTTTGTAACTTCCGTATCCATATTTTATAATACTGGTTCCGAAAATAAACCAGCAGCCATAAAACGGCTACATATAATAAACGTTAACTTTATATTACTAATACGGCGCAATATTGGATTATTTATAAACTTAAATATATAAGGCCGTTCTGGCATTTATATTGGTTAATAAGAAATGCATAATTTTATCCATAAAAAGGCCGATTTTAATAGCTACGTATATTTCGTATGCTTATGTTGGCGATTTTTTATCGGTCGTATAAATCGAAAATAATTAAGGCCCAATCATTATATCCCAAAACTTGGCATCCGTAATGTCCCATTTAACAAATCGTTTTTAAGCCATTTTTATTAAAAACGTAATAATTAAATAAAACAATGCTTATATATTATTAATATGCAATTTATATAAATACGTATAATAAATATATACCTAAATAAAAATGGCATTTAATTTAATTAATATCGCAAATTCTTTATAAAAACGATAAAACTAATAAGATATAATAAAAAAAAATATATCGATTAGTTTTTTAAAAACATCGATAATTTACTTAATGCTAATATAGTCGATAATAATTTAAGCAAGCTTTTGGTTTTTTTTAAGCATACGATAAAATAAATTCTTTTCGATGCTAAGAATGGAAATATTACGAACAGGCGGCTTAGGTTTTTAATAATAGCTTCCATTATTAAAAATAAAAATATGCGAAATTCGACGAACCAGCTCCTATATTTTTTCGTCCTTAATTATACTAATAATAAGTCGTAATTTGCGATTATCCATAATAACTATTACGTATAGAAAACTTAATTTAAATGGTAATATATTAAAAACGAATTAAAGCTAACGGGCAAAATAAAGTTGTTATATAAAAAATTAAAACTTAAAAATTAAAAGTATTAAATAAAAAAATTCACCTTATATATTATAACAGGTTTGGCCTATTTAAATGGCTTGTAATTATTTTATTTAAAGCATATATTATGTTTATTATATTATTATAATTAAGAAAAATACCAGTTATAATTATTAAAACTTACTTATATAATACTTATAAGCCAAATTCCTAACCAAACTTAATTAACTTATTTATAAGCCAGATTTTTAGCCAAACCTAATTTATTTACTTATTTATTACATTTTTATTATCAAATCGTTTCCTTTCGAAAAATTCATTTTATACCATTGTAATAGCCTATATATTATTCGTTTTAGTCGTTGCCATTTATAACCATATCGTTATATCCCGTTATTTATAAGCATTGCAATATAAAATTATTCGGTAATTTATTAATTACAATCCATAGCAATAAAATTTCTTAACGCCAGATTATTAACCATTATGTTTTTTTATCGATAAAACTCTTATCTTTAATTACGATCTAAACATTAACCCTTATTTTATAAGCAATAACGATAAACCTTTTTGTAATATTAAGGTACTTAATTACATAAATACGGCAACCTTTAAGATTCGAATTATTAAATTATGGCTTGTTTTAAGTTATAAGTTCCAATCCGAATGCCTATTTAAAAATAAAATTAAAAACATAGCCTCGCTTATTATCGAATACATTAATCCGTTTAAATTATTATTCGTATTCGAAATTAATCCGGAATACGCCATAGGAAAAAATAATAAAACGACATATAATATTAATAAACCGATATTTATTTAAATGCCGCAATAAATATTTTTAAGCCTATTCGAATATTAAATTAGCGTCTTGCATTAAATATTTCAAAAAATGTTCCTGGTTTTCGATTCGCTAGTAATTTATAATACGTATTAAAAAATTTAATAAATATATTGCGATTTCTAAAAAAAGTCCGCCCTAAATAAACCCTGCCTTATTATTATCGTTTTTATAAATAAATTCCCGTAATAAAATAATAAATAAACCTATAATTTTTGAATTGCTTATTTCTTTAAAGCTTTATTTATAAATCCTTTTTACGTAAAATAATAATACAGCAATAGTTACGATTAAATTATTACGTCGTTAAATATATTAAATAATTAAAAAAAAATAATTAAAAAACATATCGGCCTTAAAAATAAAAAATCGAATAAACGCAATTAAGCAGCTAATAATTAATTTAATTAATTTATTATCGTTAATTCCGATTTATCGTCGGATATTATCCGTATTTTCCTTTATAAGCGCCAATCTTCGTTTAATTTTAATTTAATACAGTAATTATGTTACCCATTTTTTATGTTTTCTTAAAGCCGCTTTTGCTAGCCCTTTTCCTAATAGCCCCTTTCCTAATAATCCCCTTTTTAATAGTTATTATTAATGCGGTTCTAGCCGTTTTTGGATTTCGCCTTTCGATTACGACTATTTATAAGTAATAAAAAGCTAAATGCTTTATATAAATACGAATATTATACGCCTTATTTAAAATACGGGCTTTCGATTAAATACCTAATAAACGAACCACATTCTTTATTCCCCGTAGGCTAAAAAAAATGGAATTCGTATTTTCGCGATTTTCAGCGACAAAATAATTAAAAAAGCTATAAATACGAATTATATTTATGCGGTAAATTATATTAAATTATTACGCTTGGATTTAAAAAAAAATTAACGAAAAGCATTATTTATAAGGCTTAAGCTATCGATAATTAATATAATCCTAAATAAAAAATTATAATAATAAAAACGATTAATTACAAGCGAAAACGCTTAAAGTATTTTCCAAGCCTAAATTTCTAAACTTAATTTCCGTATTATACCATCTTTATAAAATAACCTCCGATTAGGTTTTAACATTTTACGCCAATCCAAAAAATAAGCAAGTAAAATGGCCCAGCAACTCCAAAAAAATCGCCCCGCGCGGGAAATTTTTTTAACCCGGAAAAAAAAAAAAAAGATCCCCGAAGCTTACGTAAGGCCGTACCTTTTTTTTCTTTTCGTAACGGTCAAACAAATTTTATATACCCCCTCTGCCCCTTACCTGGCTATACGGTTCGTATACTTAGTAATAATCCTAGACTCTGTATACGGTAATCCGCTGGGCCTCCCATGCATTTATGCTGCCATATGCACAAAAGAGCACTTGGTTTTGCGGTCATGGAACCAAAACAAACATTAAATCATATGCAATTATAAGGCCATAAGCCGCAACTGGCTGATGCGGAATCTAGGATCGTTACATGCATATTGCTGCATGCTCGGTCCCGCAAGCAAATTACCTACAGGCTGAAGATAGTCGAGACTCTCCGTGTCGAAGTTTATATCATCACGGCGGCCTATAAATTACTAGGACCCCTCTCCTGCTAATATAGGCACTCTAGGCATGAAATCGTGAAGCCAGAGTGGTCCTGTTATCATACGTTTATCTATCAGGTCATATTCAGTATTCAACTGGTTACCGACGTAGTCATGGCGCGCCACTCATCACATGATGTTTCCCCGAGCCCGTACGTTAATAATCACAGATGGATTAGCCCCCAGCCACCTCGCCAGGCATGTGATATCTGCAGGTTCGTACTATCATCCGGTGTTCGGATGCCACCTCCGATTTGCTATCTACCACAGACTGACCTTGGATATCATAGAGAGCGCAAGGTCCGCTGCGATCGGGCTGAACCAAAGTGTAGTCGATGTACCCGCCTTGGCCAGTCGTGCGGCTACGAAGGCCGACGTCGCCTATCGCGCGACGACTTACCGGGCCAGGTTCTCCAGCTCCAAGACAGGCTGGCTAAAGCGGAAGCCCTGCTGTTAGCGCCACGCGTTCACGTGCCCCCTATCGTGACGGAGGCTGAGATGACACCGGCACCGATGACCTTGGATCGGTCCACCAGCGTAGCCCAGTATACTATGTCGTCTCCTCCGGGCATGTCGCAACACCTGTCTCCTGGTAGTCAAGCCGGTGGGCACGGAGAGGCCGCTCAACTACAGGACGGCGCTTCCATCACCCCGGCCGAAAGTATTTTCAATGAGGACGGACTTTTCTCCAGCCAAGAGGATGGTGCTAGTTGTTGGCTAGACCTATCTGTAGACTGGTCCACCTTCTCAGTCCCTACCCTGGAGACGCAGACTCCGGCAGTTGAGGCGTCGGCCTCCCTAGCGGAGGCATCAGCTTCGCTTTTTGGACAGGACGGTACTGAGATTTCTGTTGAAGACCTGGCTGTTCTCCATGGGAACTATTTCAACATTATCTATTACTCTCTCCCTTTCCTGAACAAAGGTCGCTTTCTATCCGAGCTTTCCACCCACGCAGGTTTTCCTTCAACCGAGGCTTTACGTTTTGCTGTCGCTCTCATCGGTTGCACGGTATCGCCCCAGTATGCTTATTTAAAGCAAGAGCTGTACACTCTGGCTCGTAATTATGTCGAGAAATGCGAGCGCGGCGCTGATGATGCAGACGCTGCTAATATCAACTTGTTACAAGCTCTACTCCTCATCATCAGGTTTGAGATAATCGACCACAAGCTGACCAGAGCCTGGATTACACTCGGCCGTGCTGTGAGGATATCTAAGCTGCTTAATTTACACCGCATGGACCGTGAGACTATTCAAGGCCACTTGGCCCCGGCATTACAACTACCGTTATATCCCACCCAGGATCCACTCCAATTGGAAGAACGAAGGCGCTCATTTTGGCTTCTGTATATACTCGAGAGCTACTTCCGGACCCGGACGGGCATGGAATGTGAGCTTGGTGACTCTGACGTAAGTTCAAATGAATATGAATCCACACACATGTGAGCAAAGAGGACTGAGTATCTTCCTAGATGTTCGACGTCTACTTGCCGTCCCCGGGCTTACTGGCACCAGAATTTCAACCTGCAAAAGGGGTGTTCATCCGCGATGCCAGCGCAGAGTCGTGTATAGAACTTTCATCCTATGCAGGTTGTATCCTGATGGTAGAGCTGGCGCTGAGGTGTTTCGACCACATGCGGGACCTCGAATCGAGCACGCCAAAGCACGGGTTTTGGGACAGCCACTACGCGCTGGTCCAAAAGACCGACCAGCGCTTCGTCATGCTGCAGGCGCATCTGAACGCGAAGTCGCTGCGCGAAGACCCCATAGCCTTCAGCCTGTACATGAACCTGCGTGCCACCGAGATAGCGTTCCACGAGGCGGCCATTGCGCAGGCGCAGAAGCAGGGCCTCCCGATGATGATGGCCGCCGAGAGCCAGAGGCGGTCCATGCTGGCGGCGGGCAAGATCGCAAACGCGGTGCGCCTCAACTACCCCACCCAGCGGGCCGAGCGCGACATCTTCATGCTGCAGGCCACCTTCATTGCCTGGCCGCTCGTCATGGCCATGAAGGCCTTGAGCCTGCAGCTCCTCGCTCCTCCGGCCCAGGCCCAGGCTCAGCGCAGAGACCAAGACCAGGCTTTGAACGGGGTAGAGCTGTCGCTGCGGCTGCTGCTCTCGGCGCTGGATTGCGTCGAAGACGCCGGGGGCTACTGGCATAGCTCGGTGGCGGCCGTGGCTAGGATCTTGCAGGAGTGGGATGAGAAGAATGGCGCGTTCGACATGACTTTGTGAGATGGGCCTAAACACTATGGCTCCACACCAAGACTGAGCAACCAGAGAATCGCAGCTTCTCATATATACTATTATGCCCAGAAGTTCAGTTGTGACCACTAAACTTCCATATCGCTTCCGCTGGTATTGCCAAGAAAAAAAGAAGAAAAAAGAAAAAATAAGTTCCAAAAAAAATAAGAAACCCGCAACATCGCTTGATAGATGATGTCCGCGTCTCCGGTGAGAGATTTTAACTGCGCACGATCACATAAGCGGTGATGAGAACCAATGTGGATGAATGAGACTCTAAAGATTATCTCAACTGACTACAATAGCGAGTTCGTTTCGACTATGTACTCTTGGAGGCGAAGCTGGCAGGTCAAGCTAGCTAACGAAACCCTCCAGCACCAAGCCTGTGTGTGTCATCATGACAGGTCCCTGCATTGATTCATGTGATATACCCGAGCGACTATCTCGACCACCTCTTAGCTATCTAGTACGACCATTCACATGCAGCCAGAAGTAATGAGACTGAATCCAGATACATGTGATATAGACGGTGATAACGACCCATTATTTGAACGTACGAAGAGAAATCATACCAAAATCATAACAGCGTGAGAACTATAGTAGTACAGAAAATCTCGATATCTTTTCAGCCTCATAATAAGAATGGTACCACTACTTAGCTTATAGTAGTCAGCATCCCCTGTCATGCCTTGTATCCCCGGAGAAAAGACGAATGGCTTTGTTTCAACAACTTATGACGAAGTAGACGATGCTGTGCAATGCAACACATCCCCTACCATAATCTTGTATTACCTATGCTATTTGGACCTCACGTGTCTCGAGGGTTGAGACACCGAATCCGATAACCGAATGAGTGCAACTTTACCATTCCAGCACAGGGACCTAGCGAAAATAATCATGTCATATATTTGCTGTCGAAAGCCATGTCACGGGAACATGCATTCACCGAAGTTTCGGTCGGTCCGGAATCCCTTTCCCTGTCTTCAGATCTATATACAATATAATATAAGGAAGGGATCTTGCCTGTCAATTCTTGGGTTGGTGAATCGACAACGTAGGCCAGCCCCGGTCCCCGGATACCCTCTGTTCAGGTTGAGGTGATCCCGGTAACGAACCATAAAAACCAAGAAACAATTTATATGGACATATACTGGAGATCCCCGGTTAAGTGTACGAACTGCCTACACAACTAGCCATCCGTCGGATACATGAGACACAATCATGTGTGATGGTTGATGATGTAAGTCGAAAATACAAACACAAAGCTGGCATGCAAAGGCGGTAGTCCATCCATCTGTTGGACGCATCGGTGCAGCAAGTATCTACATTGCTTGTGACTTCGGATCGGACCCCCTATATATTAGCAAGAAGCTATCTGGCTTGTGGGTTGCGTTTATTTAGTGTTATTACCGCCTGACCCGAACAGTCGGAACGATGGGGTCTGTAGCACAACATCGGACATCCAAGTGTGTTGACGGTTTTTCTTTCCCAGAAAACAACAACATCGTATTGCTCATTTTCGCTTTTGATGCAACCTCCGCAAAGGAGACACGAGCTTACTACATATGCACGCTCACTAAAAGGTAAGTTGTAACTTTGTGAGCACAGCAGCGGCACGATCCGGATCAGCGCAGCCGCACGGACAGATTCTACTAGGTAGGGCGTCCGGGCTTATCGTGAGGATCGTCATCCATGTTGGCAAACCAACCACGTCTCACGGTTGCCGACAATGTACTTCGTAACTCGATTGTATTTCTGCCGTGCCGCGCGGCTACCTGTTACATAGCTTGAGTGAATATATATAGCGGCAAGCATTCCACACCTTCCTGATCCCTACACATGTTCTGCTCGAGCCGGAATGCACGTTGTCGTCGACACCGGAGCCAAGGCATGTGGCTTGCGAACCAACTCGAAGCTAATGCAATGCTAAGGCACCAGCTGAAAAGGCTCGGCCATCAAACAAGCTTTGTGACCTGTTTCCTTGGCTGATAAGGTCCACATACCATGAGATCCTCACCCAACCATCCGAAGCGCCATTGCTCTCTTCCAATGCCTATTGTAGACAATCTCGCGCGGCGCCTTTTCCGCGTGTAAGTCGGTGATCGCAATTTGCGCAATGCAGCCCCCAACCTTTCATCGGGTTACGACATATACGAGCACGGCATCATGTTCCTCCCCTATCTGCCCTATAGATACCATGGCATGACCTTGTATGGGAGCGAGGTGCCGCTGGCTCCTCGCACGAAACCCATATTGCTATGCTTGCGGCCTCGAGATCTCATCCACTGGGCTGCCGAATCGATACTGCTACCCCGAGTACGGTCACTAGACACTGATCGGAGGATACCAATTCCATTTACCCTGGGTGAACGATGGCACTTCCGGCAGTGTGGGATTTCATCGTCGTTGGAGGAGGCATAGCCGGCACTGTAATATCTAGCCGTCTGCACCAGTACAACAGCTCCCTCCAGATACTGATGATCGAGGCCGGATCTGACGCTAGCAACCGCGCCGATCTCCTATACCCCAACACGACCAATGATGTCTACTCTCAATTCACCTGGGCCTACGAGTCAGTGCCACAGGTGCACATGGACAATAGGGTCATCGACCAGCCAGCTGGGCGTGGGATTGGCGGAGGGTCCATTACCAATGGATGTGAGTACTTATCAGACCCCAGGCGTATTGGAAATGGTATATCTAACACGGGTCGACAAGGCCGCTGGTTCAGGGGCGACGCCGCCGATTACAACGATTGGGCAGATCTTGTTGGGGATGATCGGTGGAATTACGACAACATGCTTCCGTACTTCAAGATGACCGAGGACTGGTTCAGCGAGACGGAGAATGCGGACCAGCACGGCCACGACGGCCCCATCTACGTCACCACGCCTGGCGCCATGAACCGGACCTACCCACTGGCCGACGCCGTGGAGGACTCTTGGAAGGCACTGGGCGTCTCCGCCATCCCCGCCGAAGACATGAACGCGGGCAACAACCTCGGCCTGGGGGAGCTGAACGAGAACCGCATCGACGGCCGTCGTCAGATCGCGAATACCAAGTATTCCCTCGACGGGGTTACGGTTCTGACGGAAACGATGGTCAGCGAAGTTGTGCTCGACACGGAGGGCGACACGCCTCGGGCTACCGGGGTCGAGCTTCAGAACGGGACGCAGATCTCTGCCAGGGAGGTCATTGTGTCGGCGGGCGCCTACAGGTCACCCCAGGTAAGCCATCTCCTGAAGTGTCCAATCTCCCCGCAAACCCCACCCCCTGAACTTCGGGACCGCACCACAGACCGCCGTGTCCGACATGTATAGGTATAGGGTTTAACCACAAACTACGAACGTAGATTCTCATGCTCTCCGGCATCGGCCCCTCCGACCACCTGCAGCAGTACGGCATCCCGGTCCACGTCGACGCGCCGGACGTGGGGCAGCACTTCGCCGACCACTTCCAGCTGGTGCTGAACTGGCGGCTGCGGGACCCGTCGAAGGGCTACGCCGTCGGGTCGGACAACCCGCTGTTCTCGGAGCCGCAGTACGGGACAGGCTCGCACATCAGCTGGGTGACGTCGACGACGGGGCCGCGGTCGGGCCTCGCCGCGGCCGTGGACGCGGACGACGCCTCCGACCCGAACGGGGGCGGAGACGGGGCCGGCGACCGGCAGCAGAGCCACTACCTGCTGCGCACGACGCAGGCGACGATGGAGACGCTGATCGACTACGAGAGCGACCCGAGCGTGCCGGGCGACCACGACGGCGACACGATGATCGCGGCGTCGGCCAACCCGCCCGACGGGTCGCACATCGCGTCGGTGATGGTGGGGCTGAAGCCGACGTCGCGCGGCACGGTGCGGCTGCGCTCGGCCCGCATCGCCGACCCGCCGCTGATCGACCCGAACTACCTGGCGACGGCCGTGGACCGGTGGGCGTGGCGCGAGGGCGTGCGCGGCGTCGTGGCGCTGATGACGGCCCCCAACACGACGCTGGGGCGCGGCGTCGTCGACGGCGAGACGCCCCCGCCCGAGAACGCGGGCGGGCCCGCCCTGACGACGAGCTCGACCGACGAGGAGATCGAGGCCCGCGTCCGCGCCGCCGGCTACAACACCTACCACCCCATGGGGTCGTGCGCCATGGGCCGCGTCGTCGATCCCGCCGACCTGCGCGTCGTCGGCGTCGAGGGGCTCCGCGTCGTCGACGCCTCGGTCATCCCGATCGCGATCGGGGCGCATACCCAGGCCCCGGTTTACGCGCTCGCCGAGCGCGCGGCCGCGATGATTGCCGGGCGCGCGTGATATCTACCTACCTGACTACTATCCGGGGTCTGACTGTGCACGCAGCAGTCCGTGTTGCTGTTTTGTTTAAGAGCGTTTCGGCGATTTCCCTTTCTTCCCCGATCTTTTCTTCGGTCTTGGGCACTGGGGGCTGTGTCGGTGTGGTTCGGTCTATGTATAATGCTAGTATAATGCTAATAGCCTGGGCCTATTAATTCTATGGACGCCCGTGGATGAATCTGTGGTATAATTAGAGGTACAGAGTTGGGAGTTTGCTGGCGCTATTGTAATGGGAGGTCAAGGGCATCTAGAGGTCTTGGGAAAAGGGGGGCTCATAAAAGTCATCGGCATATATACAAGGTCTTCTCTTCGACTGGATCATGTGGTCATTCTATGTTCAAGTAACTACTTAAATACGCACCTTGTCCTTTTTGAATATCATCGGCGACCGTGTAGTAGTTCATGTCTTGATTCCTTCAAAAACCTCCAGAGAGGCATTGTCTTCAACGGAGTCATTTCATTTCAACGACCTTCGTCACTTACACCTTAGTTGGTTACGTCATCTCCCATGAGAGAACAAAAATGTCGACAGGGTAACACGTGAAGAGGTGATAAGTTGTATATGGCCTATGTCCTATACAGGATCTCAGTGTCACACGAAGCTCCAGACTGATGCGACATCGTGTCACCATTCCACGACCCAACAAACCAGCATTTTTTCGCCATTTGCCATTCCAACCCAGCCAAGTAGCAAGGGGGCGGCAATGGTCTCGCTCGCGTTAGATAGTCAGGCCATGACCAGCCACACCAGAATGAAGGGATGGGGGGATGGAGGGTGGCACTGCGGGATCCAACGCCGCCTCCTAGATTGGGAGCGAGCTGCCATGAGCCGCAAATCAGTGGTCGAACCACAACGAATCGGGCTGAGAAGGAAAGGGGTGTAAATGATGCATATGCCACCGACCAACCGTCCGCGGCTGGGCTCTCGGTTGGTTACTCAAATTTAAACAAACGATGCGACAGCCGAGGCGAGAGTCAGGTGGGCTATAAATAAGTGGCGGTTTTTATGGGTGAAATTCGAAATTGCTGGTCGTAGTGACGGCGTACCATCGTACCAGCTAATAACCAAGATGTGCGCACCGGTGATCGGAGCCATATCAGCACACCTATTTACCTGTGGTATTGTATAGCAGCTTAGGTATGTACTCTTACATGCCAAGTAGGTGTATTTGGGGGTTTATCGCGCAATGCGGCAGCAATGGGAAGCTCCCGAGCCGTCTCCGGTGTCCAAAATTCACAGGCTTAAAGGCTAAGCTCCATTTCTACAGTGGCCTCCAGCCCGAAGACCTTAAGGCCTAACTCACGGTATAACTTACCCCCTAGGCACGTCCTAATTACCTGCCCACTATAACTAGGTGTTCCAGGTGACCCATATCCTGTGCCCCTCAGGCCCTAGGTAACGAAGGTAAACCCCGCCATCATATACATATAGTAGATACAGGGGCCCTAGATACAGGTAGGATACCTCGTACCATAGAATACCTCGTACCAAAGGTAGGCATGTGAGGTCAGTAGGTGGCATCGCACATCGCACATCACACTGGCACAATCTTGTATTTACATATCACAATCAGGGGGGGCTGAGTAGGTTAAGTGGTATACCCGATCCGGGATCCCGCCTGTCAGCCGGAGCACATAATCCTTCCTCTCTGTCTTTCTCTGCACCCTTTCTCCCCATCCTTGCCTTGCCCCTTTGGCTTTGGCTTTGGCTTTGGCTTTGATACGGAGAGTGTGCACGAGTTCCTCGCCGCGCCGTAAGCGACGAATCCGATCCATGGTTCAGCAACAGCAGCAAACCCCTCAGGCCAGAAAGCCGCATCAAGTACCGCGTACCGCCGCCACCTTTACCTGACGCACTCGCTCATTCTGTATATGCGGGACGGGAGCTATCTACCATTCCGTTACTCAACAGGTGGTGGTGCTGTTGGTGCTGGTGGTGATCCGCGGGAATTCGCCCCTGAGAAGCGGTGAGGATAAAACGAACAAGAGCAAAGCAAACCCTTAGCTTTGGTGATTTTCGTTTTCGCTATATCATCTCCTGCTGTTCAACCTGGGCTCCTTTATATCTAGGTATAACTCTCTCCGCGCTCCACGCTCCACAATCCCTCTATGCGCATTAGCCGCGGCGCGTGAAACCCAAACCCACCGGTTCCACCTGCAATCAATCCTTGACGTTGACGCATACACCCATCCCTACTTGCCTACGTACCTACCCAGTCTGCCAGTTGCATACCTGGCCTACATACATCCCGAGGTCATGGCCGAGCCAACGAACACACCGCTGCCAACTGCCCCCGGGACGCCCATCCCCGGGACGCCGCGCTCCGCCTCCCCCGCACCGGGGTACAGCGAGATCAACCCGTCGGCGACAGGGGGGATCGCGCGGGGTCCGTCATCCCTGACGGTGCCCATCCCGGTGCACATCTCCGCCACCACCTTGTCGTCCACCACATCCCCGCTAGCACTGTCGTCAGAATCAGCATCAGCAGAAACGGTACCCGGCTTAGTCGTGCCGCCGGTGCCCCCGGCAGCCAACAACAACAACACAACATCCGACGGCGCCGATGGTAGCAGCGGCGGTAGCAAAAAGCCCCGGGTCCTACACATCGGCGACCCGATCCGGTACAACCCGGAGACGTGGGCGGACTTCGCCGCGCGGTTCGACGTGGTGCGGCCGGAAGCGGCGGAGCGGGAGCGGGCCGAGTTCGTAAGGGCGCTGCGCGAGCGCCGCTGGGGCGACTTCCACGCCATCTACCGCCCCTTCTGGGGCTCCGGCGGCGAGATGGGCCACTGGGACGCCGAGCTGGTCGACCTGCTGCCCGACTCCGTCCGCGTCTTCGCGAGTGCGGGCGCCGGCTTCGATTGGGCGGATGTGAAGGTGTTGGGCGAGAGAGGTATGTACAGAACAGTCGTCGGTCATTATTGTGTGATATGATGATCATGTATTCGTCTCTTTTTGCATCTGCATCTGCTATCCCGCTGGCCATTGGTTGCTTCAAACGTTTGATGCCGGGGTAATTCGATCGAGAGGAGGCATCAATGTTCAGGACAAATAGACGTGGCGATGCACGAATGTATATACATGCACGCATGCAGCAGCCCCTGTGACAATATCTGATCTAGTTTAGCTGACTGGCTGACCAACAATATAGGCATCATATACTGCAACAGCGGCCTCGCAGCCGCGGAGGCCGTCGCCGACTTCGCCGTGGCGATGATCATCTCGACCTTCCGGGCCCTGCCGTACTGCATCGCTTCCGCAACATCTACTACCTCTCCCTCTACTCCCTCTACTACGCCCCCTCCACCCACCCCCTCCCCATCCACCTTCCGCGCCTGCCACGCCCTCGCCACAGCGCAGTCGCACAACCTCCGAGGCCACGCCCTCGGCATCGTCGGCCTCGGCAACATCGGGCAGCGGATCGCGCGCCGCATGCGCGCCGCCTTCGGCATGGAGGTGCTGTACTACGACGTGGAGCGCAAGCCGTCCTCCCTCGAATCCGAGCTCGGCGCCGCCTACCGCGACTCGCTGGCGCGCCTCGTCCGCGAGAGCGACTGCGTCGTGCTGTGCGCGCCGTCTCCCGCGCCCGACTCCGCGCCCGGTTCCGCGCCCTCGACGATCATCAGCCGGGAGAGCCTGGCGGACTTCCGGCCCGGCGCGCGCCTCGTCAACGTGGCGCGCGGGTCGCTCGTCGACGAGGACGCGCTCGCCGACGCGCTCGACGCCGGCCGCGTCAGCGCCGTCGCCCTCGACGTCCACGCCGCCGAGCCCCGCGTGCACCCGCGGCTGGCGGCCCACGCCGGCGCCCGCGCCCTCCTGACCTGCCACAACGCCGGCGGCACCGTCGAGACCCACGCCGGGTTCGAGGAGCTCGGCATGCGGAATATCATGGCGGTGCTGGGGGGGCGGGAGGCGATCACGCCGGTGAATCTGCGGTTTCTGCGGAAGAAGGGGGGGCAGGAGGCGGTGACGGCAGCTGTGTAGAACTGTGAAGTTGGTAATAGATGGATTGGGGGGTTGGGAGTGGCAGATAGATGGGTGATGATGATGATGATGAATGATGGAGATGTGGACGGAAGGGGTGTTGTTATAAGGGGTCACGCGGCAGATCTTTTCCCCATGGAGAGAAAAATTTACAAAACGAAAGACATCTGATCTGGCTGCCCTGGTTTTGCTTGCCGCATGATGAGGGGGAAATACCCATAGATTGTCCGTTTGTGCTGTTGTTGGTGTTTCTGTAAAGGAGAAGCCGATCGCTTTGAAAAAATACCACCAGAATGCTCCTATTTCTACAGTGGATGACAGTCGTTGATACGGTAGATATTCAGGAGGCGAAGAGAGCGTACGCGTGTAAGTATTCAGATTAGGTACCTACATACGTTTGACTCGAATGAGATGACACTTCCTCGTGAACCCGACTCTGGGTGTTGACTCTGGATGGTACCTAGCAGATGCTCAGCGTAGTCTACACTGATATCCATGGATGTATGCAACTCAGTAATGCAAATTCACTCGCTACTTCAAGATAGTGCTGGAGATGGATTTTTGCTGTCGTAAAAGAATTCATCGCTGTATAGTCTACGTAGAGCAAATGATTACACAAGCCTATATATACCTAGGTAGCCAACCATGTAAGCTCTCAGATTAACCAGGACGCTGTTTGTAGTCCCGGGCCTCTTTGCCGTCTCTCATTTCCTCGCTGCTTTATCCATATCTCTTCTTCTTAGATATCGAAGCGATATAGTATGGATAGGTAGGCGATAAAACAAAACCACGCATCACCCAACGAGAAAAACTCCGTAACCTATCCTACCGCTTTATACCCGATCCTTATTATCCTAGAGCTCATCATTCCTCGTGATCATCCAATCCAAGCATTAATTGGGGTTTGGCATTGACAACGGCGAGACATCCATGCAGCCAATCAATCGACCTTCCGAAGCGCCGGCCGAGCCTCGAGCTCTACAGGCTGATCACCAACCTGCACGCCGGCAGGCCGCTGGTACCACGCTCCTGTTCCCGTCCCTTTGCTGCTGCCGTTCCACGCGTTTCCCGCTGCTTCCACCACCGGCGACGTCGCTGTATCCGTGGTCGTGGTCGTAGTCCCGGCAGTGGTGGACTGCGGCAGCATCACCTGTTGCTGATAACCACCGCCAGTAATCGTCACCGGCGTCGTCGGACTGACGCTCATGCTGTGGTGGTGGTGGTGGTTAAGACCGGTGATATGGGACGGCTGGTAGTATCCCGCGTCTACCGAGCCCCTCGTCGTACTCGTCATGTCACTAACACCCGTGTACTGGGGTTGCTGGTAGCTCGCGGCTTGGGACTGCTCATGATGGGCGGCGCCGTGGCGGCCTTCTGAGGCAGGGGAAACAGGGTCTGTGGTCATTGTGCTGCTGTCCATGTATCGCGGCTGTTGCTGCTGGTGCTGCTGCGATCCCTGGATACCGCCGGTGGCGGTGACGTTCTCCGGTTGCTGGTGGTAGTAGTGGTGGTTTTGCTGCTGTTGTTTCTGTAAGACATTGTTGCTGTTTATGTCTAAGTGCACGCCTGCCACGGCGAGAGCACCTGCACCTGCACTCGAACCCGCACCCGCACCCGCACCCGCACCTGTTGCTGTACCGGATGGTCCCGACTCTGGCGTCTGGCTGTTGCTGTTGTTACTCGATAGTTGAGGTTGTTGCTGGTACCCAGGCGCCGCCGAAGAGCCTGGAGGGAAATTGCCTCCATTGTAGATAGCACCAGTCCCCTGAGGGGACATGCTAGTGCCGGATGTGAGACCTCCGGTGTTCAGAGGATCTGCTGTCGACCTCGATGCCGCAGCCATGCCTGATGCGGAGGAGCTGCTTCCCGTGAACTGTGGGTGTTGATATCCTATCGCCGCCGTCGGTGCTGCGTCAGGATGGCGGCTCTCATTCTGGCTGATGTTGGTGTTCTGATGAGTATTGGTGGCGTAGTGGTTCATCGCTAGTACGAAATTCTGCGGCTGCGACGAGCCTGTGGCGTCCGTCGTGGATGCTGGCATCATGTTTGGCGGTCCCGAGCCATTGCCGGTATGTTGTGGCTGTTGATACATCGCCGTCGCTGCTCCGGGATGGATCCCGCCGCTGTTATCGTTGGGACCAGTGGCTTGAACGGATGTGCTGCTATAAACAGTGTTCGTAAGTGGTGCCAGATGCTGCGACTGTGGTGGTGGTGACTGTGTTTGTGAGTATTGATACCCCGTAGCTGTCGGACCTCCCTGGTTTGATATCAGAGTATTGCCGCCGTTGCCTCCAAGTCCATCACGCTGTGCATTCGTAGATGAGCTCGGATTCGTATACTCCATCGTACCGTGCTGCTGAGATGTGTTCGTCGAGGCTACCTGGCGTTGATCCTGCAGCGCTGGAGCTGGAGCTCCTGAACCGACCGGCGCGGAATAGTGCGAGGTAGAAGTGTGCGTAGTCGGGCCTTTGTTCTTCGTCCACGAAAACAGTCCACCAGAACCAGCCTGTGCCGGCGCTGCACCGGGGTCCCTAGCAGGAGGAGGCCCTCTTGTGTAAGTCTCACTGTTTCTATGGCTGCTCTCGTACGAGTCTTTTTCGCCATGGTGGATTTCCTTCACGAGGGCGTTCTTGTAGTTTTTCTTCCTCTCGGATCTATCCGATCGCTTCGTGTTCTTGTTGCTGCTCCTCTTCATTGTACACTTCCACTTGTTACGGCGAGCTAGCAAGAGGGCAAGTATAAGGAGTATCAATCCGCTAAGACCTCCAACAACACCGCCCACGATGGCGGATGTGTTGCTCTTGCCAGTGCCGTTGTTTGTCGAATCGTTCGTGGTGTCGCCGCCGTTTGTTCCGTCGCCGGTGCCACCATCACTACCGTCACTGCCATCACTACCATCACCAGCACCACCAGCACCACCAGTCTCGCCATCGCCTGACGTAGGTTGGCCTGCTTGGCCATCCTCTGTTGTGGTTGCAGAGACACTACCAGGGCTTGTCTTGGACGCTGTCAAAGAACTCAACCTCGCGGCCTCGGAGGACTTCGAGGCCTCAGACGCGGATGACTTAGACGCGTCAATGACGAACTGCGGAATGTCCAGCATGGAGATTATTGTGGACGACGAGAAACACCGATACATGGAGCGCGTGGGCGAGCCCGTCCATATATAGGTGCCGCATGCCGGCTCAGTGGAAGCTTGGCTACGGGTGGTCAGTTAGTCAGATATGCACGACGAAATATGGCGGGGATACTCACCAGCACCCGGTCAGACTGTTCGCATTGTCGCAGGCGCCATCCTTGAAGGCGTTGTAATCTAGACAGACGGTGAAGAATGGCGAGTATGTGCCGGAGCCACAGGCAATGTTGTGATCATCGTTGGTCACGCATGAGAACTTATCATCACACGTATAAGCCGAAGCTAGTGTAATCACAAATCGTCAGCCACGTTCCTGTGTGTCCATGCAAGGGGGTAGTGAGAGGTAATGACTTACATGAAGTACCCTGGAACCAACCACACGTCTGCTCGTCCGTCCACGTATTCCGGGACGATCCCGAAGACGAGCCGCCTTGCCTTCTTCTGAGATACTCCACAACGAGATCCTGCTCCGACCTCCGGGCGCCCGGCGCCGGCGTTGGCTTCGGGGTCCAGCCCAGCAGCCCCTGCTCAACAGCACCCCGACCGGCGACTGGGAGGGAACCTGTTTCTCGCGGAATCGAAGTGGGCTGTGCCTCATCCGACCATTGCAGCCATCTCGCAGCTGTGAGGGCCGGCCCCGCAACGAGGAGAGTAGCGGCAGCAGTGGTGAATCTCATCTCCGAAACGTTGGGCCAAGTATCTCCAAACCCGCTATATATCCCCCACGTACACTCCCTTTTCGGCACTTATCTATTTGTGCATGGAGTGAGACAGAAAGTAGAAAAACGAATGCGTGTGTGGCCGTTGACAGGCAAATGAGTGAGCCTCCGGTGAACAGGATTCCAGGACACTTCCCACCTCAATACTAAGTATTCGGAAATTCTTCCCTGGGGGATCTGCCAGTAATTACTAGACAGGGACGGAGAGCCGGGGAAAGAGAGGGGGGAAGGTGATGGATCTCAGATACACCACCGACCAAATATTAGGCGACAAGAGAGATGCTTTGGAAGGGCTATGGGAAATGAATATTTGGAAAGGAATAAAGAGATATCACGCGGACGACGCAGTCGTCACACCCAATCAATAATGAGTCAAAATTAGTTGGTACTGCCCAGACAGGCAGACAGACAGGCCACGACCTGCAGGCATCAATGAAGCGCCGGGGAGGGATGAACAGGTACCAAAGGCAAGGTGTGGGGCCTTTCCGGAGGCGGGCGGTACCTGGAATTGACCTCGGTGGGGTACTCGGATGGCCGGTGTTGTACGAAGCAGGAAGTACAGACTGGAAGTACAATATGGGTATATGGGAATGCCCTAGATGGATGAAAGAGTGAATATCGAGGCCGGAGTTTGTTTGTCTTCTTTTCGGCATGTACGAATGATCAATAGCAAGTCCAAATTGCATCCGATTATGACTCTTCTGTCTGGGTGGTGATACATACATACTTACATGTACATGCCTACCTAGTCTACCTATGCAGTCAATCACTTACAGCTCAACAATACGAAGTTGCAGTGGCTGTCACTGCAACAAACCTGGAACATCTGTCTTGAGTATCATATCATTCCCGACTGGTCGAATCACATCTAGGCCGTAGGAATAATGCAACCCTATCATTTTCCCTTGACATGTATAGATGAAACCGCACGGAAACCCTGCAGCGGGACAGTTTCGAGCTCGTTGGCTGGACTTATAATAGCTGTGCCTCAGGTACCTACATACTTACCTGGGCGATGTTGAAAGGAATTGGTTGGCTGGCAGTGGTTCATGCAAGGCCTCCAGGGCTGGCGCTTAAGCTGGATTGCGGTATGGCGGGACGGCGTCAAAACATGTAATTGAATCCGACTGACCTGTCACGCAATTGCGAGTGTGTCATTGCTCACAGCCAAGATATCACGCGGAGGGTTGATTTTTAATAGTCACTATCCATGCTATTTCGATAGCTCCTAAATAATCGAAGATTGTCACCGATTCAGATGGATTGTCTTTGGAGCATGACCACGATATCAGATGAGAGTTGTTGAGCACTAGGTACCCAGGAAGACTGTAGGTGGCTGACTGGGAAGACTGCCGGACGGCGGACGGGGAGATCTTCGCTAGCGCTGGACTAGGCCTGACGTTCAGCGAATCGGCTTCGACCACGCTGCCAAGGACGGCAAGAAGCGCGACAAGGGGAGTGGACACCGGCGGCTGGACACGCACATAATACATAAGTACCTACCTAGGTACCAGGTATAGTAGGTATGGGAGCAGGCTTGTTTGGCAGATCTAGATTGGGGAAAAGAAAATAGGTAGTAGGCAGTAATTCCCTTCTCTTAAATATGCTTGGGGGTAAGCATGATCGTAGGTACAGTAATAAGAACCCAGGTTTAGGGGGCTTAGGGGCACCTTGTGACCAGCCATGTAAATGCACGCCATTACAAAGGTAGAAGACAGACTTAGAATAATTAGACATCGATCCTCGTGGTTTGGGCTATCGATGAGTACATATATCCAAATATCCCCATACCTAGAAAGCATTGCTGCAAGCTTGCTTGGGGGTCATAATATCCTGAAACCCAAAATCCACGCACAGGAGCCCAAGGTCAACTGAGCCAAGCAGGAATCAACGCCATCCATCCCCCCAATATCCCCATCAACACCGGCCGTGGTTTGGCTACACAAACCCTAGAAGCAGCCCGCCCATATCATGCGCCGTAATGTGCGCCCAAATTGGCGCCACAGGGAAACACTATGAACTCAATCCCTATTACCGGAACTCCTGGTTATGCCTCTGTCTCCTTCGTCTCAGCTGGCTTCGGTTTCTTCCGTACCAAACCTCCGCCGAGAACATTGACTTGAGGCTGGGCAGCCTGCTGCCGTGATGCCGAGGTATCATCATCATCATCCGTCGTCTTCGCCTTCTTCCTGACAAGCCCGGCTCCGAGCGTGTTCACTGCAACATTCTCTGCTGGCCGTTTCCTCTGGACCATCCCCGATAGATCATTGACAGCTCCTCCCGTATTACTGCTGCTGGTGCTACTCTGCACGGGCTTCTCTCTGAGACCGACGATCTCGAGACCCCATTTGGCCCCGACGTTCACCTCGTTGACCCATCGGGCGGTACTCGTGATGGCCACGTCGAGCTTGGCAAATTCCAGGTGGAGTAATAGTTCGACGGCGCGGTTGTAACCCGACTCGTCCAGGACGACCTGGCCCCGTCCGGCTTCAGGCCAGTAGTAATACCGTGTCGAAATCCGATCGGGGAACTTAGTCCGGTTGTGCGTCTTAATCTGCGGCTGTCGCGGAACGATGCGGCCTCTGAGCCCCTTCTTTGCCCGTTTTCTGCGCAGGGCGATTAGCTCGGAGCGAATCGTGTCAGGCGGACCAGGGGCAGTGTAACAAAGCTCCGACGGTGCGAGCGTTGCAGGTAATGGCACATCGGAAGCATTAAAAGAAGCCGTGGGCGTCGGTAAGGCAGTCGCATCTGGCCGGGCCGTGGACCTCGGGGGTGATTTGGCGTCAAAAACGACCCATATAAACCCAGTCAAGCGCCCACTCGAGCACTCCTGGCGGAAAGCCATCATCTCCCAAAATTCATCGAGAGTTCTCGACGTTGTCCAGCCTTTCAACAGTTTGGTTTTTGTCGGCGTCGCTTCCTCTAATTCTTCGATGAATCGAGCCTTCGGGTCGTCAGGATATGTCGGTATAAGACACCTTGGTGGAATCCAGTCTCCGTATAGGCCGGGGTGAGCCATGTACGGAGACATCTGTCGAAGGGGATCTCCCAATCTCCAAGTCATCTCGTTCGTGTTTGAGCGAGGCAAGAAGGAACGCGCTTCGTACTCATCCAAACCCGGAACGACGAGGTAACCGTAGATCGAAAACCAGTCCTCGCGTGCCTTGTTAATCCCATTGATATCGCTGCCCCCGACTAGAGCGTTCAAGACACGACACCACCATTTTACCAAGCCCCTGTCGTCCAATACATGCTTCCCCCCGTTTTTCACGCTTCCCGGGAATAGGTATTGCGACTGGGCCCGAGCGAACAGGTTCACAACCACCTTCTTGAATGGGCGTCGTCGGGTAGAAATCAAAAAGGCAATGAACGCCACCGTAACCTCGCGGATAGGGGACGGAGTGCCCTTAGGAATGTCCAAGAGACTCAGGTATCCGGTCGAGTCGGCCTTAGCTACAAAGATAGTGGTCGAATACGAAGTCGTATATATATAGATTTCCAAGCCGAAAGCTAGAACCTGTCCATGAGACTCAGGCTTGTGCTTCTCGGCATCGATGGACAGGGCTAAAAAGTGTTTCTCGCAGTATGTCCGCAAAGGCTTAGTCGGTCGCGGCTCTTCGCTTTCCAACGTCGACTCTTGTGCCGGGGGATGGAACAGCGCATCTGTTACGGTAGGCGGGGTGGAGAGGTGGTATGCTTCGAAGTTTGTGCCCTTGGGCAAGACCCTCGATAACTCCTCTGCCAACAGGCTGTTTGCGCCGGAGAGGTGCTCACGACGATTTGAATGCTTAGGACTACTGGACATGATGTATGACGTAGGCAAGACTGCTCCGGTGGATTCAATCAGATTGTCTAGAGTCAAACAATTGGATATATTTGACGTTTCATCATCAGCGAAAGACGCTTGATTCCAATTGCCTTGGTGGGCATTAAACGCAGTCGTCTATTCCATGCCCGTGTCGGATAGAATTATTGGCGCAGATACCTACCGGGATACGCGTGGGTTTGGAGAGAGGCGTGTAAATTGAAGTTGCAAGCGCGAAGTCCTGTATGTACATTGTAGTCCAACTACCGAGCCGCTGGAGCTGTAGTGGGGCATAGGTACGTATCCGAAATGAGCAATTCGTGTATTCGTTTAAGCCGATAACCACAATATGCATGCAGGTGATCTGCAGATTGGCAGTTGTGCAACTTGTCGGAAAGACACAGACCACGTGACAGTGTGCTACTTGAATTTCGATGCTAACCACTCCTGGTTAGTTGGGTTCGGATCCCTGACGCAAAAAGTTCACCGGAAGGCACATGGAAGCTCGTTGATATGCGACTTCCTTACTGGAGGGATGCGATGATATGTCGTAACCGCCGACGTCCTCCCCAAACACTCACTCAATGTCTCTCAACAGCTCGAGATCCGCCGCGAGACTCTCGCGCCAGGCTCTGCGCCATTGCAGAAACCAGCGCGCGGCAGTAGCTCCCTTAATCCGGCCTACCTCCACCACCACCACCACCTGCCCCTCGAATGGCTTTTCGACCTCGCCGACCCGTCGAGATGTCGCAGAGTCAGCCGCCTACGCCAATGCAGATAATAGCGAGGTGCCGCGATGGGCTCGCACACCCGAGCGCATGAAGGCCCCCTTCTCGCCACACATCACGAAGGACCCCGCGCGCTCGCGGTGGAAGGTCAACGACGACCCCAAAAAGCTAGACACTGCCCTGGGCCGGTTCCTAGGTCACAATGGAGACAGGTTACTACCGGACGAGCTGAAGTGGCTGGCTGTTACGCATAAGAGTTTTGATCAGGGTCGGAGAGGATTCAATGATCGTCTGGCGTTCCTGGGTATGTCTTGACGGGTCCAATCCAATGGCGGGGTCGTGGTCGTGGTCGTGCTGCTTCTGGCAACCGCAGCAACAGGAAAATTATACGGCCCACGTTTTATAGTGAGGGCGACAACCGCTGACATGGTATTGTCGTGACATAGGACGGCAGATATGCGTTATGGAGGCCACACAGGATATCATAACCTCGCCTGCGAAGTATAGCCATCCGACGCCCGATGCTTTTGCCGATAGGCGGCAACCCTTCGAGGATCCGGCTCTGCGCAGTCTAGACAACCTCTCCGAGAGCCAACCAAACGATTTGTTCTCGTTCGAGAAACTCACCAAGCTTGCGGTGGATGCGGGCCTGACCGAGTGTGTGAGATGGAAGCCCAGAATGGTGAGACCAGCCTCCCCCCCCCTAATTACCCCTTACCCACGCCCCACCCACGCATCACCCATTCTTAACATCATGGCTGTCGCTCCCATATCATCCGTCTGCTAATCAATACATCTTCAGCCGGAAAATATAACGGGCTCCGGATTCCAGCCCATCATGGCTGGTGCCGTATTCGCCCTCGTTGGCGCCGTTGCTCTGCAGCATGGAGGCAAGGTTGCCACTCGTGTTGTTCGGGAGCGGATAATGAGGAAGATTAAGCCAAAGGAACCCTGAGTCTATGCTGGCATATGCATGGCCATGTACATTAAAAGCATCATGTACGAATACAAAATGCCTCAGCGGCAGAAGTGACCAGCAGTTGGCAAGCTCCAGCTCTGTTGTCAAGACCAAAGCCCGCCATGTGACTAATGTTGAGTCCAACAAAGCCCTCGGCAATGATCAATTGAAGTCTTTCAGTCGATCTCATCCATCCTGATCCCATCTATACAGCACATGATCACTAGTCCCCTGTTAGTATTAATGCCAGCCCTCTACCTTACGTCGCCGTGTTACTATGACCCCGCGTCATTACACAGTCAGGCTTCTCAGACTGTAGTAGGAGAGTCAGGCTAAAGCCGCGGTTGATCTTTTGTAAGTATTGATGATGGTTAATATATTACTCCCCGGCTGGGTCCCGTGCTTCGTGAGCATTCGACGTCTAGGACAGACCTCGAGGTCACCAAGGGGCCGAGCTA
Source organism: Diatrype stigma (assembly GCA_022225965.2). NCBI lineage: Eukaryota > Fungi > Ascomycota > Sordariomycetes > Xylariales > Diatrypaceae > Diatrype > Diatrype stigma. The sequence goes on from JAKJXP020000003.1 coordinate 910,812, forward strand.
TCTTTATGGAGGATCTTCGATTCAGATCGGGAATCGAGATAAGAGGAGATACTCCGTAGTTACGTGTGCAGTTAATATTACTGATAACTGGAATGGTTATAAAGTACCTAATGATTCCTGATAATGCCGACAATACACTGTGAACCCGTGATTACGGTTTAGTTATCATCGGATGTCAGCATGTTCAAACACTGACCCGGTGCATGATCTCGGGAAGTAGGTACCTGTAGTTTAGCTCGGCCCGTTTCACTGTCATAAAGGTGGAGGCCTCCGTATTAAACTCCATCAAATCCGTGTAATCAACGGTTGACCTGCCTACTCCCTTTCCCGTTACAGGTGTTCGGAGCCTCGGGGGTTGCATCTTACTTATTATTACTACCTACCCTATACATTCATATGTTATTGGCCTGATCATCTTTCCTTTACAGCACGCGTTTCGCACATGCTAACTAGATCACTTAGAATTGTAGACTCGAAAAGGGCGCTCTGATCGATCGATTGTTCTCCTTTCCCCCCTTTCCCAAATTCAGTTTTACGGTCGTTCTCTTATTGGTGCTCCGTTGCGAAATCTGAGCGTTCATTCGACGATTGAACAAGCACAAGCAAGCAAGCGATCTGATTGCTCGATCGATTGTATGTTGTATGTATGCTGGGGCTTCGTCCAGGGCTAAAGGCGCGTCCGTCGCTGGTGGATCTGATCAGGAGCAGTCGGAGCAGGAGCGCCAGTGTCAGTAGTGCTGCCAGTGCCGCCAGCGCCAGTGCCAGTGCCAGTGACAGTGCCAGCGTCAGTGGCTTTAGCGCTGTTAGTGCTAGCGTCTGGGGCCCTGCTGCTGCACCTGCTGCGTCACCCGCTGCAACGACTACTAAGGACCTGCTGGAGGAGACGACAGCTCAAGCTTCCAACCAACCACTGCCAGCCAGTCCCGTCCTCTCGCCAGCCTCATCAGCCTCAGTCCCAGTGCCAGTTCCGGTTCCTGTTTCGTCACCACCGTCACCTACACCACCATCCAAATCCAATATTGGCGTTACCGAAATAGAGGCAGCAAAAGCAACGTCACCACCATCACCTCCCACTTCCCCTCCGCCCTCGCTCTCGCTTCCGACCCCTACCATCTCGCTCTCTTTAGTTGCAGACCCCCCTAAGCAATCTGCCCAGAAACCCAACATGGCTCCGGTAAGCTGTTGATCGAGTTGCGAGCTTTACATGCAGTCAGCAGGTTATAATCTAACATCCCGGGTATAGTCGGCGAAGACCAACGGAGAGCAAAATGGCGGCTTCCATGTGGGTATGTAGTCTCTCTCTCCCTCTACTACTTCACCTATGCCATGTTTATTATCAACCGTCAGATTGAACTGGACTAATCATGTTGTTGCTGTATAGGCAAGATCTACTCGGTCTCTGGGTTCGTCGGAACTTCAATCACTATGCATATACTAGACAGCTAATATAGATTCACAGACCTGTCGTCGTGGCCGAGGAGATGAGTGGAGTTGCCATGTACGAACTTGTACGGTGCATCCTGACCCTATCTAAGCTATGCATTTCGTTACTGACTAGGACCTTTAGGTAAAAGTCGGTCATGATAACCTAGTCGGCGAAGTCATTCGCATCAATGCCGACCAAGCCACTATCCAAGTATACGAGGAAACCGGTGCGTTGAACACCAACCCCGAAAACGAGTCGCCCGTTACCCTGCCTCGTTTGTTTACGAAACTAACAGAGGTGCTCATATAGCTGGCGTCACTGTCGGCGATCCCGTCGCTCGAACCGGCAAGCCCCTCTCCGTCGAACTCGGCCCCGGTTTGTTACAGAATATCTACGATGGAATCCAGCGGCCCCTCGAGAAGATTTCGGAGCGATCGCAGAGCATCTACATTCCCCGTGGTGTCGACATCCCTGCTCTTGACCGAACCAAGAAGTGGGAGTTCACGCCTACAGCCAAGGTCGGCGATCACATCTCGGGCGGTGACGTCTGGGGCACCGTCTTCGAAAACTCGTTCATCAAGGTCCACAAAGTCCTGCTGCCGCCTCGGGCAAGGGGTACCATCACCAAGATCGCCGACAAGGGCGAGTACACCGTCGATGAGAAGATCCTCGAGGTGGAGTTCAACGGTACGACGACTAGCTACGGCATGATGCAGACTTGGCCCGTCCGTGTGCCGCGACCAGTAACGGAGAAGCTCTCCGCAGACAAGCCCTTCATTGTCGGCCAGAGAGTCCTGGATGCCCTCTTCCCCAGTGTCCAGGGAGGCACCGTCGCTATCCCTGGTGCTTTCGGCTGTGGCAAGACTGTCATTTCTCAGTCCGTGTCTAAGTTCTCCAACAGCGATGTCATTGTGTACGTAGGGTGTGGAGAGCGAGGCAACGAGATGGCCGAAGTCTTGAAGGACTTTCCGGAGCTGTCTATCGAGGTCGAAGGTCGCAAGGAACCCATCATGAAGCGCACAACCCTGATCGCCAACACTTCCAACATGCCCGTCGCCGCCCGAGAAGCGTCCATCTACACCGGTATCACGGTTGCCGAGTACTTCCGCGACCAGGGTCTGAACGTCGCCATGATGGCTGATTCGTCGTCCCGGTGGGCCGAGGCTCTTCGTGAGATTTCCGGTCGTCTCGGTGAGATGCCTGCTGATCAGGGTTTCCCCGCCTACCTAGGGTCCAAGCTGGCCAGTTTCTACGAGCGCGCGGGCAAGTCCAGCTGCCTGGGCTCGCCCGAGCGCGAGGGTAGTGTCAGCATCGTCGGAGCGGTCAGTCCGCCCGGTGGTGACTTTTCAGATCCCGTGACGACGTCGACGCTGGGTATCGTGCAGGTTTTCTGGGGTTTGGACAAGAAGCTGGCGCAGCGGAAGCACTTCCCGTCGATCAACACGTCGGTGTCGTACAGCAAGTACACGACAATCCTGGACCAGTGGTACGAGCGGGACCTGCCCGAGTTCCCGCGGGCGCGCGACCGCATCCGGCAGCTGCTGTCGGACTCGGAAGAGCTGGACCAGGTGGTGCAGCTGGTGGGCAAGTCGGCGCTGTCGGACCCGGACAAGATCACGCTGGACCTGGCGACGCTCATCAAGGAGGACTTCCTGCAGCAGAACGGCTACTCGGACTACGACCAGTTCTGCCCCCTCTGGAAGACCGAGTGGATGATGAAGCTCATGGTCGGCTTCCACGACGAGGCCCAGAAGGCCGTCGCCCAGGGCCAGGCCTGGGCCCGCGTCCGCGAGGCCACCTCCGACCTCCAGGCCAAGCTGCGCGGCCTCAAGTTCGAGTTGCCTAGCGACGGGGAGGAGGTTGTCTGCAAGAAGGTAAGTCGATATCTTCACCTATTTCAAAATACCTCACTTGGCAAGAAAACTGACTTTGCGATCCATAGTACGAGGCCATACAGCAGGAGATGCTGGACAAGTTCGCGTCGGTGGTTGACGAGTAAGGGAAATGGGAAGCTGTTTGGCTCGGCTTTACGCTAGTCAATCAACCAAAGGAAGTCCGCCCCTTTGGCGGTTTGGTTTGGTTTGGTTTGGTCTGGTCTGCTGTCCGTCCAGTTTGCAAGATTGAACGTTTGATGTCCCCTCTTCCATACGGACCTAGGTGGATCAATGAATAGGGTGCCGCGGTTGGTCGGTGGGCGGTTCGATACGAAACTTATGTGTGCGAGTGTGTGGTTGGTTGCCAGCAGAGCAGTAGTAGTAGTAGTGTACAATTCAGAGCAGCTTGCCGCAAGCAAGCAAGCCTGCGGGAGTATTAACTACCTAGGTATATATATATAAAGTCGAGTAGTATTGATCATGATTTCTGTTACCTCTAGCCACGTTCCTGGTCTCTGCTTGTCTGTCTGCCCTGCACACATCCATGCCATAATTGGCTGACTGACTGATTGATGATAGGAGCATGGATAGATGAGTTGCTCCGTCATATGTACTGGAGTGGGTAGGTGGTGGTGAAGCCAGGTGCTATCATCTATCTGTTTTCATGCCGGCAATATATCCCAAGGACCGCCATATCCCTTCCTTTCATTCGTTGACGATTTCCCCAGATAGTTCTGTGGAATAAGTATAAATTAAATCGTAGACTATAACCCAGTTACGTAGGTAAACAAATAGCCGCGAATGGGATTAACGAGCCTATCAACACTTACTATTGACTACCACATTGTGTCACGATGGTTCATATGTAGGGAACCGTAGCTCTTGCAGTCGATAGCGTCCTATCTGGCATTCATCACTAGCTCAGCTGTGTCCTGTATTGAGTACAGGTAAAATATGTGTAAGGCGTGTAAGGATGTATGTACTTATTGTATTGTAGCATTTCATACCCGTCATTATCATTACATGTTTTTATATGCCCGGCGCATGTCATGTCATGTCATGGCCATGGCATCTTATTTGAGTATCTTGCGTACATTACATACACGAATGCACGGGGCTCTCTAAATTCTAAATCTTAGGAGCATCTCATCTAAACGTCCTTTCAACGGTCCCAAATCACTTATCCCGTCCCATCTGTTCATCTGTCCCATCTATAGTGAACCCACTAACTAGTAACCTACGAACATGTCCTCTATATGGACTGGGTAGGTCGGCAATGATGCCTTCGATTTCTACCGTATCGTGCGTGGCTCGCGTTGCGTTTTCTTCCTCTTTGCTCCTAGCTTTCTATACCGACCAAATAATGGCTAGGTAGCTAGACGTACGTGCGTACGAGTCAAATCATGTCGTACCATATAGTTTGTACGTTCGAAATATTAGTTTTGTTGTCTGCATTTTCCGTCTTGTCTCGTCTCGTCTTGCGCCGTAATCTCAATCGATCGACCGATGTCATATCGAGGCAGAAAAAGCAGTCGTAAATTAGGAAATAGAGAGATAAGTATCACTGGCTCGCTCGCTCGCTCGTTCGTTCGTTTGCTCGCGCACGCTCGTTTGTTTTTTTGTATTCGATTGAGATTTTATTTCGTCGTCGGGGGTTGTAATTGTTTTTCTTTATTTCATCTCTCCCGGTTACTGGGCATGTGCCGCAGCGCGCGCTAGCGCTTCGATGTTGTCCTCCCCGAAGAACGTGTTAGCTGCGCTCTCGGGCGGCGGCGATAGGCTCTTCTGCCACTCGCGCATGAAGTCAGCTGTCGACTGTTTGATGTTGCTCGGCGACAGCCGTTTGAGGATCATTTGCGGCAGCTCCTCAAGCTTGCTGCTGCCGGCACTACTCCCGTTCCCGCTCGCGTCGACGCTGGCGGCTGGGGTGGGAGACTGCGAGGCGGAGCGCAGTTCGCTGAGGGAGCGCTTGCGTCTTCTGTGTTTTTCTGGTTGGTTGGATTTTTCAACGGGAACAAGACAAGAAGTAGTAAAACAAAAACCCGCGAAAGGAGATGGTGGATGTTGAAGAGCATTTATAGCAGGAATTCAATGTGTCCCTGTGAATAGTGATGTGCTTGTGGGTTTCAATGATCGGATGCGCTGGCGGATCGGCTGCTTTGCTTGTGCTATGGTGTGGAGACGAGGAAAGTTGGGGACGAGAGGGTGGGTGTTTATAGCTTACAGAGTTGCCTCGTTCTCGTCCGATCTGTCAGACACTGGGGCCGGGATGATGTCCCCGTTTACGGTGCTGCCGCTCCACCGCGACTGCTTGACCGTCGGCGTATCCCAGTTGGACCAGTCGTCATCGTCAAACTGGTCAAAGGTGAGCGGGGTCCACGAAAAGTGTTTCCGTGCCTTAGTGACGGCGGCGGCGGGTGCGGCAGGCTCTCCAGCCTGAGACGTCCCGTTGGACCTTTCCTTCTGCTGCTGTTGTAGCCGCTCATTGAAACTGCCTGAAGATGAGAAATTAGATCTGATGGGCGTGTTATTCTCGGAGCTCGTCTCCGTCGGGAAGGGAATGCGCCCACGGTTGGTAGTGGGTGTGCCAGACGATGCCCGGATCGTGTCCTGGTCATGGCTGCTGCCGCTATTAGGCCTGTTCAATCGCGCCACCATCTCCGAAGTCCTATTGAAGTTCCCCGATATGGCCTCGTCGCCTACGGTGGCCTGTCGCAGATCCTCCACGAACGTCCACAGACCCTGCCTGAAGTCGTTCGCGATCTGCTTAACGCCATTCGGCGGCTGTGTCTGCCGCGGCGCCCACGTCGCCCGCTTGTTGATGGTAGTGGCAGACCTGGGTTTCCAATCGTGCTGCGGGGCCGAGTCGATCGACCGGCGCGCAACTTCGAGATCTTCCAGTAACGGGAACTCGGTCGCTGGCCTGGCAGGCGAAAGCAGCGACAACGTGCGCGCGTGCCCGCCGCGGATGACTGTTCTCTTGTACTCCCGGGGAGCACCTTTGCTTTGCGCTAGAAGAATAGCCTTCCTCCTTTCTAGCTCGGAAGTCCTTTGAGTCGCTGAGCTCTCCTCGTAGCTACCTTGGCCCTGTCCTGTCGCGGACATCGCCCGCTGGAGATCGTTATTTCTTTGCGATACCCTCTTCTTATATCCTTCCGCTGCCGTAAACTGCTTCTTTAGTCTCCTCAACTCTCCTTCGGCTAGTGATAGCTCTTCCCGCAGCTCCAGCACTCGACGTTCCTGGGCGGCTATTGCGACGATGAACTGGTTGGGATCAGTGGGTGATTTTACGGCTGAGGCTTCCAGTGGCGTCGGGGGGACTGAAGAAGACGGTGTGGGTGTTGGCCTCGAGGGCATGCTATTTGGCGGCGCAATTGGGAGAGTCAACGAGAGGCGATTGGAATTCCGCGATGTTGTCGAAGTAGAGCGTGCTGAACGAGTCTCGTTGGTAGCTGAGTGAGGTGATATTGAGGCTGACTCCAGTCCGTTCTCTAGTTGCTTTCCCTCTAAAGAAGACCGAGGAGATCGGACTCGTGGCTCGATTGCCGTTGTACTGGCCATTGTATCGTCTGCTATTGCCGCCGCTGCTACTGCTACTGCTGTTGCTGTTGCTGAGCTGGACGAAGCCAGCATGGCGTCAAGAGAAGAAGAAGCCGCCGGATTAGATGAACCACGATGGCGGCACTGCTGCTCAAAGGCCATTTGTATATGTGATGGTGTGACGAAAAGTCCGAAAAGTTTCAGTAAAGAATGGCGATACGAAGCCTGCGTAAATAGTTGGTTGTTCAGAGTTAATCGTCGCTGTCGCTGAAACGAACTGCCTGGTCCTGATCCCCCCCTCTGGGCACGCCGGCGCCTCTGTCTCAGGCTAACGAACCTGTTGTGGTATAAAGCTTTGGTAATGCTGTTAAGCTGTCTGTTATGGTTGAAAAGAGTGTCGGAGCAAGTTAAGACGGAGCAAATTTGCAGTTGGAGACCTAATGGCATGGACGGGAAGAAAGAAACAACCGGTTATCTGTTGTCCAGGTCGAAGTCGAGGTCGAGGTGAGCAATGATAGATACCACCTACCTACTGAAGTAGGCAATAACAGCAGTACTTCGTACAATAATAGGGAGTACGTACGTACGTATGTAGCACGTTAGTAAGTAGTAATGCCACTTGCAGCACTTGTAATAACCTTGCGAGTTTTAAGGCGGATTGTGGATTAGAATCGTCGCCACATAATACCAGACCCCATCGATGATGGCAAGGATGGACAGCCCAGGACCCAGATGTGTACACTACAATACCGGCTAGCAGGTCAAACGAAGATGGGCCTGGGGTGGTGGGTTGGTGAGGACCGGGGTTCCGCAGGCCAGACAGGCAGGAAGGATGTCCTTGGCTTTGCTTCGTCTCTCGGGGGAGTCTTGGCTAACCACCTATCGTTAGGTAGACGGACGGCAGTACTCTGTAGGGGCTTTCAATGGAGACCCGTAGGTAGCGAGCGTGTGGCAGTCTGGTCTGGGTTTGTTGGTATTTTTTCTTCTTTTTCACTCGATCCCCCTTGTTGTTTATTATGTACGACCGATAAGCGACCACTTAGAATCGAAGACGAGGGAAGGTATGGACCCTGGCAACCCTGGTAGCCCTGTGGTGTCGGGATGTCTGATCGAAAGGAACTAGGCGAAGTAGGCGAACGAATGATATCTTCTTGAAACAGCGGCCGGGGTTATGGACGGGAGCCAATAACGTTCATTTCCGACCTTGGGTGTCACTGTAGGAGAGAATAGGAGTAAAAATGAGCGTGGGTGTGAGCGTGAGAGCGAACGTGGGAGTCAATGTGGGAGTGAGAGTGAAGATAAGCTTTAGGGGCATGCACCTGCATTCGCAGTATTTTTCGAAAAAGGATCCGAGAAAGGAAGGGAAAGGAAGAGATAAGCTCCTCTTATGACTCTTATGAGACTGAACACAAGACGCGGAAAAGATTCATTTCGGCCGGGTAGAAAAGCTGAAATGAATCAAGCACGCATACGCGCATACGTACGACAAACATCGGATGTTGCTTTAACACTCATTTCGTTGGGGGGCATCTTGACGCAGTGTTTCCCCTTCAGTCCCTGCTGGTTCCCCGTCAACCCACCACAGGGCATCGCAGGGCATTGCAGGGCAGCGCAGGGCATCACAGGGGCACCCCCACAGGCATAGCGGCCAGCCCGTCCAGGTCCAGCCCGCTCAGCCTGTCTGCCCGTTCGCATTTCTTGCATGCGTCTGGGCAGTTAGTGAGTAACACTAACAAGTTGAGCAACACTAAGTCAGGTGTCAGAGCCTCTAACTTAGAGGTGGTGCTAAGGTATTCGGGAGGGTATTCTCTTGTTTCAGGGGGCATCCGTCCATCTACGGTCGCTGCTCCATGCTCCTTAACTACCGCGTGACGGTATCTGCCTGTCAGTGCCTGTACAGCACCTGTATGTCTATGTCTGTTACGCTGGCAGTTGCGCTGGGAACCCAGAGATGCAGGTGCAGCTCTTCCATCGTAGCAACTCCGGTCATGGAATGCTATGAGGAATCCTAGATAACCACGCACCTGCAGCTAAATAGCTACTAGGTATTATACATGGATAGTAACTACCCCAAGTTATTTACCTGCTCAGCTGCCTACCTACATACAGGTACTTATCTGATATCCGATTAGCAAGATCAACTCCACCTAACTACCACGGCTGCCACGTGATGTCGCGTCTTGCACGCGCCGGATAAAGGGACCAACCGCTCTAGAGGCTGATCGTGGGAAGGTCTAACCCAAGGCCCCTCCTTCCGAGGCCATTGCAGTGGCTTTGTTAAAATCTCAGACGTCCGTCTCGTGCGATCAATTCTACCGTCAAAACGTCAAAACGTCAAAAGTGTCTGCATTGTATAGGAAGACATCGGAACAACGCAGCCCTATTACCCTCTTTCTTAGAACGAGGAACGACAATGAGCTTGTCGTCGTTGTCTGTTGTTAGGACCTCATATTCCGTTCTTTTCAACTGTTCTTACCTTATCCTCCCCATGTCCCGGTTCCACTTCTCGCTCCCTGCCTGTTTGCTCGGTTGCTACGTATGTAAACGCAGCTTCTTGTTGCTGAGATCTCGTGCAATCGGCTGGGCTTGTGCAATCTACTATGGGGTTTCCATTCACTTATATTTGCGACCTACTTCAACTGCTGGAGGATGAGTTGCGTTCCTCCAAAAAGAAAAAGACCCCCAGCCATGTCATCATTGCCAATTGGTTCGAGAACCACCGCTCCCGTCTAAATTCCCCAGATATTGATGCAGGTGCCGTACTATCAACCCTGCTGCCCGAGCGTAGGACCGATCGCGTCTACTGCATGCAAGCCATACGGCTGCATAGCATAATCGGCTCTGTCCTTTGCTTAGGCCATTCTAGAGTCTTAGAGTTGCGCAGACACATGAACCCCGGATCGGGCGTGGATCTCGGAGATTGTGTAGAGGGCATACTGGAAGCAACGGTGAGTTATTAACTATGGCCTGGTCAAACTAGGATCTCGTAGGACGCCTAGGACTACCTCTCAAACCCAGCTTTTCGACTATACCGTAGTGTCGCTAATATATTATCCAGCCAAATGCTGCTCCACCCAAGGATCTTCCCGTAGAAGATGTAGATGTGGCCCTGCAAGAGATCGCCGCAGCGTCTCGATTCAGTTCCCCTAGCGTTCGGGCAAGTCGAAGAGACTACAGGGACAACCATACGCGCCGCACTCTGGGTGGTATCTACCTCAGGCTCAGTGCTCGAGATGCTAAGTGGTTTACCCGCCTGATTTTGAAAAACTACCAACCGGTAGTCCTGCATGAAAATACCGTCCTCAGCAACTATCATGTCCTGTTGCCACAGTTACTGAAAGTCCGCGATGACCTGACCCTCACCACGGCATTTTTGCGCCATGCCAACCAGGCCGATGACTATGATCACATCGCCGCGGTTCTCAAGCCAAAGTTGGGGATCAAGGTTGGGAGACAACCCTGGTTCAAAGGCCGGAGTATCAAGAACTGCTTGGATATGGCCATGGGGCGAGACGTCAGCGTTGAGCAAAAGATCGATGGAGAATACTGTCAGATCCATATTGACATCAGCAAGAGCACTAAGCACATCCAGATCTTCTCCAAGAGTGGCAAAGACAGTACCAATGACAGGTCTGCGCTACATAGGTAGGCCGGTACTGTATACTTCGTGTTAGTTGTATTATTGCTAATTGGTGATAGCGCCATACAAGATTCGCTGAGATTGGGCAAGCCAGACTGTCCCATCAAACGAAACTGCATTCTTGAGGGTGAACTAGTAGTATATAGTAGCAAGGTGAGCCGTGGTGTAACGATCCTATGGACTTGATGTTGGTACTAACGATTTGCAGGATAAGAGAATTCTCCCTTTCCATAAAATTCGGAAACACGTATCTAGATCCGGTTCCTTCATAGGCACATATAAGGACTCCCAGTAGGTATTCCGAAGCCGTATGGACTTCTCACGCTAATGTAAACTAGAGCTCATGCCCACGAGCATCTGATGATCATTTACTATGACGTTTTACTGGTAGACGACGAATCTCTCTTGAGCCAACGCCAATCTGAGCGAAGGAGGCGTCTGAAGAACCTCATTACTTGCCAGCAAGGAGTTGCAGAGATTGTGCAACATCAGGTCGTAGCGTGTAGGAAGCGCACCGCTGCTAGCGAATTACGAGAGATTTTTGCCAAATGCATCACGAACCGGCAAGAGGGTGTTGTGCTCAAGCCGGATACGCCATATTTCGATTTCTCTACCAAGCAGAGACAATATGCCTGCTGCAGCATCAAGTTGAAAAAAGAGTATATCCAGGGATGGGGAGATGTTGGCGATTTCGCGGTCATTGGTGCCAGCTATGATGCGGCGCAGGCTAAGGCCTACAAAATACCCAACCTAAAGTGGACGCAGTTCTATGTTGGCTGCTTACACAATCGCACCCAGGCGAAAGCGAAAAGCGAGATGCCTCGGTTTTCAGTTGTGAACATTGTGGAGATCAACGAAACTTTGATGAAGACATTCTTGACACACTGCAGCCCGGAGACGGTACCATTCGATGAGCAGGAAGTGTTCGAGCTGGAACTCCATGGCGTAGCACATGCAAAGCCACCTGCAGTAATCTTTGTCGACCCGGTTATATTTGATGTTCGTTGTTTTTCTTTCGACAAAGAGCCAAACTCGGCCGATTGGAGCATGAGGTTTCCAATGGTTTCCAAAATCCATTTCGACAGATCATATATAGATGCTATTACATACGAGGAGCTGCAGGAGGCAGCCAAAATGGCGACTGAGATACCAGAACAGGAAGACAGCCAAGAGCTGAGAAACTGGATTCGCGCTTTGGAGAAAGCAGACCCGCGGGGTATAGCTGTGGATGCTGTTAGCCAATTTACCACCTCTTCCGAATCGACGGGAGCGTCCAGTGCGGCAGGTTCTCGAGAACACGGGTTAGAAAGCAGCGAGGTCATCGAGGAAGAGCCCAGAGCCATCGATTCAACCTTGGCTTGTCCAAGCCATGCCCGAGGCCCACCTAGTCTTCCCACCCCAGCCTCTTCGGTATTGGGTCAAGAACCTGTTAGCAGCCCGTCCATAGAGGCGACCGGTGCCGACGACGAAGGATCGAAAACAAAGAGGCCTTGTGAGTCAGGTGAAAGGGGGTCTTCAAAGAGACACAGACTTCGTCGTTCCATCGATGTCGAATCCCCGTCTACAAATATAGCTGGACAAGATGTTGCCCACCCACCAGCCCAAGAGAGACAGCCATTGGGACAGATTGATCAGAATATATCAACGACGGAGAGGGGTTGGAAGAATATCTGTAATTCGACGGCATCCATATCGTCGACGGGTACATCTAGAACTTCAGATTCTGGGGACATAGAGCGAAATCCAGCGCAATCTCGGCAGTCTAACAACAGAAACATGAATGAGCTCTTATCAGACCAACAGCCTCACAACATCATGCCACCGGACGGAGAGCAGTCCGGACAAGATGCGTCGTCATCATCGTCACTAGACGATAGCCCAGCCTCAACTTGCCCTCACGCTGGGGACAAATGTACGTTTGCTAACAAGTCCATCCTGCTATCGCCATGCATCGCCGGCTACGCCTGGGTAACAGAGACCCTCCTCAAGGAAAAGCACGGCATCACGCGCTACATCACCGACCCTGTAGAATGGACCAGCAAACCGGGGGGGAGAAAGAGGTTCACAGCTCAAGTGCGACCGCGACCGCGCAAGATCTGCCTAGTGGAGATCAGGCGTGAGGAAGCAACAGAAGCCTTCCTCGCGAAGATCAAGGAGACGAACCTTCAGAGGAGGAACGGCCAGAGGGAGCTGATCGCTGTGTACGACTGGCGCATTCTGGAGAAGGTCACGGAGCTGGAGTCGCGCGGGCGTGGGCTAGACAGCAGTAGTTACGATCCCTGGAGGCAGTTTTATTACGGCATTGTGTAAGGGGATGTGGAGGGGCAAGGGCAAGGGGAGGGAGGCGCGGTGTCTGATTCTTGAGAAGATGGGTGGGGGGCGGGGAGGTACGGGGAGCAAGGCATTCGGATTTGCATGGAGATGGAGAACTGAAAAAAGATACCCTTGCATTGGGCGGTGCGCTGCGTTGGCTTTGTTTTAGAAGATTATGATTCTATTCATGCCTGATTATATACACACGATTCCCCATCTTTGAATGCCAACGGCATTGAGGTAGCATATGACGTCCTTGGGAAAGTATGCCCTGTAAAGAAGTGACCTCGCCTACAGTAGGTATATAGGAACACATACGCTGCATACAAAGGAAGTTTCAACCCTGGTTAGAAAGTTTGGATAGGGGGACATCATGATAAAGGAAGTCCTAGTCTTTACCCCTTCTGGCGAACGTTGCAATTATGTCTAATGTGCATGTATGGCTCTACCTGCTCAGAGCAGACCGATTTGTGCTCGGGGAAAAGGAGCTACAGAGGCTAAGCATATGATTTCTTTAAAGGGGACTGAAAAGCCACTCTATGCATACTTATGTAACTGCCTGAAAGGGAGCCCTGATGTACGACCTCTCTCGCCTCCATCAAAGTGCCTTAGAGATGCTAGGTCGGCACCTTGATGAATGGCATCCTTCTACACAAGTAGAACAACTTACTAGCCCCAAGGAGCTCAAAGGCGTCGTACTCTATAATGACCCAAACAAGATAATGATGGGTTTGGGAGGTACCTACCTACTAAAGATATGTATATAACAAGAGTACGCTCTAGCCAGACCATCCTATAGATACCTCTCAACCTCAATTTACCTTCATCAGCGGTTACAGCTACTGAAACGAAGACTTCCCCGCAATGCCGAATCGAGAGCCGCCTGGGCTATGATAACGGAATGATCAAGTAAGTTATACCAAGCAGTCTCGTTTCCTACCCTTCCCCCAGCATAGTACAGCAATTCTTCTGAGTTTAGCATTCCTGGTCTGCCACTCAGAAGTCTCCCTCCTATGATTAAGCAACATTGAACGGACCTCGTTTTGCTTGCGAGCTGTCGAGAGAAGTAGTGTTCTGAGGAGAAATAGGGGTAAACCAGGGGAAAATATTCGCGACCTCTATCTCTATCCCATCATATCCTATTTATCCCAATTTGACCGATATGCTAACATGTTTTGGCGGACCCCTTGATAACTATAGCACCTACCCTTGTGTACGCAGTTCTGCTTCTAAATACTGACACTGAGTATTCCCAAGCCAACGAGAGGAAGTAAATGGGGGGGGGGGGGGGGGTTGGAACTTAGAACATGTTCGGATACAGCATTGCTGCCGCAAAAGTGAGTACGGAGCGTGATAGAATCTATTAGGAGGCTAACCAGTGCCGTTTACAACGAAATACTCTATGACTACCGTATGCTTCTCTAGTTAAAGATGCCGAAATCTAGCGCTGATGTTGAACCGACAAACCAGAACCGCCCCTGCTTTAGTATGAAGAAAATCAAATGCGAGTCCCACATACCTAAGAACGTCGGAAGCAAAGCAAGCAAGCCTGTGTGATATGAGAGGTTTGCAAAATAAGGGAAACGCCGTACAACACGAGGGCGCCGAGCAAACACCAACATAGCTACTATATATAATACAAGCTCAAGACTGGAAAGGGGTGATGTGACGTAACGTAACTGGCGGAGAAGAATAATATACGAAGATCAGAAAGAGCAATTGGGCATGTATATATGTAGTTATAGACAGATGGATATATTAACTTGGGATAGCAGCACCGGAATGCCGGACGCCGGCGCCGCCCCCACCCCCGCCCTCCTGGCAAGGAGGACGACGGCGAGCATCCCCCTCCCCTTCCCGCTCCCCCTCCTCTCGCCGCCGGAGGAGAGGCAGCAGGCCGTCGAGCTTGCCGCGCCATTCGGGCGGCAGGTTCGCGAGGATGCCGCGGATCTGGCGCCGACCGCCCTGGCCGATGAGCCAGATGTCCTCGTAGTCGAGCCAGAGGGCCATGAAGTGGGCGAGGATGACCATGGCGCGGGGCCGCCGCTCGGCCAGCAGCTGCGTGTACGCCGGCGGCACGAAGACCGAGAAGGCCGCGAGCCGCCGCACGATCGCGAACACCGGCTCGCCCCGCTCGATCGCCCCCTGCACGCTGCACGTGTACGAGATGGCCTTCTCGTACGCCTGGCGCGCCTCCGGGCCGTCCTCGAGCTCGTCTCGGTCTTCCGCTCTGTCTCCTCCTCCTCCTCCTTCTGCTGCTGCCCGACCGCCCCGAGAGGCTTCGGCCCCGCCCGGATCGTCCAGGAGCCAGGCCAGGCGACTGCGGTCGTACGACGTGGTGTCCTCGTCGAGCAGGGCCGGGGGGCTGTTGAGGAAGGTCATGATCTGGTCGCCGTCCTCGGGGCTGACGAGGCCGGCGGCGCGGCGGAAGACCTCGTCGGCGCCGCGGCCCATGTGCAGCCACTGCAGCGGCGGCTCCCACGGCTCGGGCTCGGGCGGGGCCGGCAGCGTCTGCACCAGCGCCACCGAGTGCGACACGATCTTCAGGCTGGTGAAGCACACGTAGTCGGCGTTGCGGCTGCTCAGGTTCGCCACGTCGCGCCGCTGCGCCTGGAAGCACATCGTCAGGTACCGCGTCTGCAGCTCCATCAGCAGGTCCCGCTCGGCGCTGTCGGACGCGCTGTCGGAGCCGGAGCCGGAGCCGGTACTGCTCCTCTTTCGGATGCTCTTGTGCCACAGGTTCAGCGCCGAGCTGGCGAGTATGATGTGCAGGAGCGCGCCGCCGTCCCGTAGTGCCATCTCGGGCATCACGTGCGACCATAGCCGCACGATTGCGCTGGACTGCGACGTCGGGAAGACCTGGATCATTTCCGTCTGTTGGTTATGCACTGCAGTGGTTTGGAGTCAGCTGTCTTACGTTTCTACGGATGCTTAATCTTGCCTCCCCCTCCCCCCCTTTTTTCCTCTTTCAGTGGAGCGGATTACATGACGGTCGTTCCAAGCAAACCGTTTACCCCTGCACCCCTTCCCCCGGCTTTAACTTTCCTCTCCCTAGCCGATGGATGATAATGCCCTTTAGACCTAGGCGAAATCAACTTGAACCCGCCACCCCTCCCAACGCTGACTCTAGACTGACTAAACACGAAGGGGATGAAAGGGGATCACTGGAGAAAATTGCTTACGGAGACGCATCTCCCACAAGCGCCGGTCGCGAGTCTCGGGCAGATCAAAGTCGCCCTCGGGAAAGCCGTAGCCCGAGGGCGACGGACTCGGGTAGGAAGAGACGTGGTTCGAGGACCTTCCCAGGATGCCCGCAGCTGCTGCCGCCGCCGCCGCCGGGCTTTGGCTGCTACTGCTCTGTGGTGGCGAGTGCGAGCGAGCCTGACCGCGCAGCGGGCCGTGGTGTTGAAACACCGGTACATCGTCTCTGGCGAAATTGCTGCCCGTTGACGCCGGCGAGCTCGCAGAGGAAGATGCGGCGGCGGCGGCGGCGGCGGCCACTGCCGCTCCCGCCGAGAAGGATAACACTGGCTTGACGTCCTCTGCTGTAGGGGGGGACGGAATTGCCTGGCTCGGATATACACATTCTTGCCGGTGGCGCGAGCAGCCCGAGCAGCTGGGGCGTCTTTCATCACATCTGAGTACTGGTGTAAGTTGCTTGTCTTGAGAAGGGGGAGGGGGGTTGAAAAGACACCGTTACACAGGTCCCGGAAGAAGTCAAAGGGGAGGAGAGGGGGGGAGGACAGCTTATTTACTTAACGTGTCGCCGCTTGCATAATAGACATCCGGTCCTCGACTTCTTGTGGTATAGGCGCGGGCCGCGGCGACGGCTCTCCTGCGTGTCAATGGGCTCCATCGCAGACCCCGACCGTCATGGCGGGAACTTGTTTTATTTGCAGGAAGCCAAATCCCGGGTATGTAGCGAGCGAATCTTTCCTTTCTCGAATTTTAATTCGGTGTTTTTTTGTATGTATTATATATTTCCAGAAACGAGCGAACAGACAGACAAACAAGCAAACCAGATCTCGGGACTTTAGGAGGAGAAAGAACCGAAGCTCACATGTTGGGATGAGGGCGTGTTCTTTTTCTATAAATGATTCTTGCGGTCTGGCTGGGAATTACTACTACGACTAATGATGGGCGATGGGCGATGGGCGATGGGCGATGAAGCTGTGCAGCAAGCCAGGCCAGGAATCGACTAAGCTGGATCAGGATGTGCTTCTTGATAGGATGTAAGGATGGGCTGACCAGATCCGTACGTCTTGGTATTGTACCTACCAAGCCTCGACCGGAAGAAGAAGAAGTAAAAGAATCGAAGGAACAGGAGGGGGTGGCAGCAGCAGCAGCAGAGGCAGAGGCAGCTTGGCGGCCGAGCAAGGAGGCAGAGGAGCCGACCCCTGCCGCGCCAACGCTACAGTATCTGGGCATGGTATTGCATTATACATGGATATGCATGTGTATATGGCTACACTGAGTTAATCATAAATCGAGGTCAAGCGGTATAAATGTACTTCCTACTACGGGCCTTTAGTAATCCAACTGTTACTAATCCAGCTGATAATTAAATGTCCTAAAGTTCCGTAGCCATTATTAATTATTGGAAAAAAAGAAAAGGAAATAAAAGGTTTCTTAACTTATATTTAATTATAATAAAATGAATTTCTTCGGAATTCACTTTATCTTATCGGATTTATTATAGCTTATCTCAGGATTTATATAACCCCCTTTATTCTTAAATGATGTTCTTATTATTTCAGCTTTTGCCGTTTCTTTACTTAAGGTTTGTTATATTATTACGAAATTTGCGGACGTCGGTATTAATGAATATAGGTCTTTTTTATGGCTCGGCTTTGGCTTCGAAATTAATAATCGGTTTAACTAAGTAATAATTACTAGGCAACAGCTTTATTAAAGCTAGGCAATAGCTTTATTAAAAGGGCTATAATTTGGTTTTATATACGAGAAGTGCTTCTTTAAAGCAAAATGGCAGCCTGTTTTTAAATGCCTATATAAAGCGTTGTTATTATAAAAATTTATATAGCAATAATAACAGGTTTTAAAAATCGAAAACGTGTTGTTATATTTTTAAAGTGCTGCTTTTTTCGTATAATAAGCGCTTTCTTCGGTATTATTTAAGCTGTTATTATTTTAGTTGTTATTATTTAACCCTTTTCTTTTTTCCGAATTATTCTTTTTTTGGTTTTTGCCGCTTTCGTTATTTCCGCCGTTGGAGTTTTTTCTTCGTAAGGGGCAGCCTTTACGAAAATAGCGAAACAGCTCGTTACTAAAGCTGTATTGGATACGGTAACTGCGGCAACTACGAGGATTCGAGGAGGGTATTAGTCGGATTAAAGGTACTGGAAAGGGTATTTAAGAGTAAAGGCTCGAATTGTTTAGTTATGGCTATTAAGAAAGAATAATAACTTTCGCTAAGAGCTTAAAAATACGTTTCATCTTTTATTAATTAACGATTAATCCGTAACGATCTTTGTAAATCTCGTTGCTTAGTGGCTTTAGTTTCTTTTTCGCTAAGCGGATTTCTTAAAGTCTTCGAAGCAGGTTAGGATCGATAATGATTAGTTAGTTTAAGTGATTTGGATGGTTTATTTTTAATAAACTGGCCGAATACGATGGTATATTTAAATGATAACCTAGGGTTTAGTTAGGTGTATTTCCGGCACGTATTCGAATTCGGCGCCTTTTAACTAGTGTAATAGGTATTACGATGGCGCCTTTTGGTTAGTATTATATTGGCGCCTTTCGGCTGGTGTATACTGGTGCCCTTCGGTTAATTCGTACTAGTAATGCCCTTTGGTTAATGGCGGGTATCGAGTTAGTGCTTTCCGATTGGTGTAAAGGAATTTCACGATGGTGCCGTTCCGTTGGTTTAATGGTTTAATGGTGATTTAATGGTGCCTATAGGCTGGTACTTACGAAAAAGCGAAGATCTTCTTTGCTTATAAAACGAAAGAATAAATGAAAAGAACGAAATAAAGTATATTATAATTATATAGCATTAATTTGCGTAAAAAGCTTTTTATATTTCTTATTATGGGCCTTTAATAATTTAATTATTATTAATTTAATTAATAATTAAATGTTTTAAAGTTTCGTAATTATTATTAATTATTAAAAAAAAAAACAAAAAAAAACAAAAGGTTTCTTAACTTATATTTAATTATAATGAAATGAATTCCTATGAAATTCACTTTACCTTATCGGACCTATTATAGCTTATCTCAGGATCTACATAAATATATCAAATATATAATAAAGATAAACCTACCTGGATATGAGGTATGCTAATTACATATGCCTTACGGCGGGAATAAATAATATATATCTTAATGGACGGGCACTGCAATACGGAAAAAGGAAGCTATATTAATGAAGGTTATTAAAGTTAAAGGAAATCAGCTTTTGCTGCTTTAGGCTAAATACTTTGCGTTAAGGTGCTAGTATAATATACCCCCGTAAGCTAAAGCAGGAAGTATAAAATAAAGCTATATATAGAATTACCCCTTTTCAAAGGCCAGTTTTCATATTTAATATGCCCTTTAAGGGATAAAAAATAAAGGTATTTCTAATAATAAGAAATAAAGCCCTTCCAGGTCGGAATTCCGAATGCAAAACAAAGCACTTATTTTTTCCTTCGGGATGGTATAAAGTATAGCCCGTATAAAGGAGCCAATTAATAAGGTAATTTTTATAACAAACCTTGTATTTAATACGAAGAACGGCAGCAGCGGCGAGAAAATCCAAAGAATTTAATTCCTTTAATCGAGCCCAAATAACGATACGGGCTTTAATTACTTCCCAGGTTAATTTACCCTTATCGTAGGTATTTTGAAAATAATCGGATAATTAAGGGTAACGATTTTTTATTGCGTTCCATATAAGAAACATCTTTGCTTTCGGCAATAGGGCTACATTAAGCTGTACCAACCGGTTTGCGACGGTATAAAAACGGGCGTTAAAATTTTAAAGTATAGTACCGTAATCGAATTTCGCTCAAATTAGCTTGTTAAATAGCTGTGATACGAATTATTCGAATGCCTTCGGAATTATAGTACAAACCAGGTCCTAAAGAACCTTTAGGTTTTTAACGGAACCGTCGTGCCTCCAACCAGCGGCGATAAGCTAGGCTTTAACTTATGAAATTGTAAAGGTCATTAATGCCATTGCGTGGACTCGTTAGCGGCGCCAGAGGAGCTTTTTTTCGGCATCGTCATTTATAGGTTCTAATACGTTGGATTCGAAAAAGGCAGTAAGGTCGTTATATTTGGCTTACTGAAATACGCCCAGCTTTTATTTAGCTAGGTTGCTTTCGTCCCGTAGCTGCGGGACAAAAGGAAAAGTATGTACTGAATAGGCTGCCATAACGAAGGTGGCTTAATAAAAAAAGGTAAAAAAATGAAAATATAATTGCAATTATAAAATAAAATAAAGAAATTAAAGGAATTGCAATTATAAAGATAAAGAAATTACAATTATAAAGAAATTAAAAGGTAAATAAATAAAAGGAATTTAAACAATTGCGACTTATATGCATATTAAGGCGCTAGCGGTAAAAATTTTCTTACAATTCGAATATTGCAGAAAAAAAAGAAGGCAGCTCGAATCCGGCTAAAAGGGGCAGCTCGAATACGGCTGGAGGGCAATTCGAAATCCGAATGCTTCAACGAAGAAGCTTTCCTCGAAGGCTTATTTAAACGGTTCAAACCTAACCGGCTTTGTACGACGAATTTCGAACCCGAATTCGAAAAATAAAGAAAGTTTGGTAATAATTGCTAAAAGGGGCTTATATAGCACCTCCGTTGTTTTGCAAAAAAAAGCAACGGCTGCTGATATAATAAATTTAATGAATTTAATAAATTATTAAATTGCAGCAGCCCGGGCAATAATTGCTTAATAATAGCGCCTATCCGGCCGCTCGGGCTTCGAAACGGAAAAATCCGACGATAGCATTAAAAGATAAAGAAAGAAAGTTACGGGCGAAGCCTCTAGAAGCTCAAAAGGCTCATAACCTAATGAACGGACATTGCAATGCGGAAAAAGGAAGTTGTATTAATAAAGATTATTAAAGCTAAAGGAAATCAGCTTCTGCTGCTCTAGGCTAAATACTCTGCGCTAGGGTGCTAGTGCAATATATCTTAGTATCTAACTTACCTACCTATTCTCGAGGAGTCACCCTCCACGTTAAAGCACAATTGACTTTGAGCAAATGTTTTGAAGCGGAACTGGTAGCTAGAGACTCGATAACTAATACGAAGTAGGTAAGTATTCGCCAATTGTTGAGCTGCTTGTGGCAGAGTGACCGCTATTCAGCGCAGGACAGAGGATAGACACGGACAGATACGCCCCCTGTTACACAGTCTGGCAGAGGTGTATATTGATAGACAAGGCGGCTGTAGCAGTCAGTAATACCGCGCCTGCTATAGATCTGAGTTCAGCCATGCTGTCATGCTGACTGTCATGGCATCGAGATACTGAAAGGGCACGAAGGGAGATGAACGTATCCAGGTACGAAGTATAGTACCGACTTACACAGGCAGGCAGGTTAACTACTATATGTACATACATTTACATACATACATTTACATACATCATAGACATACTCCATATACATACAGGGGTCCCTAGAAGGCGTAGGGCGGTAGGGCGGTAGGGCGTCGTTACGGATTGATGCCTGGACTTTTAGTGTTGCAACCCGCGTCTAACTAACAGCTGGGACCCCATGTTTTACTGTTTTAATGCTTTAGGTCGCTGGTCGGTAGATGCCCCGATGTCCCCCGATGCCCCCCACGATGACCGATATCAGGTACGCTTCAACTAGTAGTCAAACTAAAAGTTTACCCCTTCCTCTGCCTACTTCATACATACAAATATCATACAATCATACAAATATATTATTCACGACGACATACTCATACTAGAGACGAGACCTAACGATTGGAGACCCAACATCGAGGCTCACCCAGCCAATCGACTCCTCCGCGTCACAGAAACTGCCGAATAAACCCATACCGTCCTCCGCTGCCGTAATACGATCCTCCCCTTATCAAAAGCCCACTGGGGCTATGCATTCGGGATGCAACTTAGCCCATTGCAATCGCGGTTGGCGGCGTCCTTAATAGCATCGTTTACGCTCATTGTCATATACCTGTTTTTCTTTTTCCCACAGTTCGCGACAGCCGCGCAGCTCGACGGCAGCGCTGCTCCTGACAACCATAATGATAATCATGGCCGGGTCCATGGATGGGGATCCGATGATGTCGATGTTCCGGAAGAGGAAACAGACGCAACAGACATAATAGATGCGGGAGGCGCACAATACGAACCCGAGTTTGTTCTATTCGATCGCGGCATCATCGGTAGGGCTCCGGCTGGCGTGGTTGGCCTCAACAATAATGCACCAAGTACTTCCAATATCGGGCCAGGCGAGACCATGTCGTACGTCTTCGTATTTTCTTCGACTCAGAGCACCAACACCGAGGCAAGCCGGCTGCGTGAGCTTCGCAGGAGCCTCAATGGATCGCAGCTAGCACCCGAGGACGCAGAGAACCCGGCAAGTGACGACTTGGAACTTGACCGTCGGGAGGAACCAACGAAGACGGTCTGGATTTCGGCAAACACGTGCCAGCAGCCTACCCGCATCTCGCCGGACCAGACGACTATGGATCCTCCCCAGCTGAGCCTCTTCGTTTCGAATTCCATCGATAATACTCAGCCCGGGCCGGGTCAGGATAATGTGGAGTTCATACCATTCAACGAGGGCGCCGCTATGTTCAACAGAACCTTCACCGAGGACGTGTACTTCAGCATACATGCGCCCGAGGTTTCGTCTGAGCTGTTTGACACTTCTCTACCCTACAATTACGAGATTGCTGTGTCCACCGACCAATCGTACCACACCGTCGCCGATAGCGACGACTCGCAGCTGATCTGGGTCGACAGCGATGCGTCGGGGGCCCTGCTTACCACGCGGAACCTCACCAACAGTCCCGACGAAGTCATCAAGACGCCTCCCTACGTCATGTTCGCGAATAACAAAGAGGACCTGCGGATCAACGGGATACGGAAGTCGTACTGCGGTCTGGCCAAATGGGCACAGGTTCGCGTGCTAGAGAATGGGCAGGGTGGCCAGATCACCACGGGTCTGAAGCAAGGCGGACAGGGAAACTTGACGAAGCAGGAGTTCTACGTGGGCGGCCTGAATGCTAGCTCCCAATATGTCGGCATCCTGGTTCACGACCCGATCGCGAGCACGACGGATGAGGAACGAAATGTTCCAGGCGGTGGTGGTATCGTATTCAGGGAAACAGATATTAATACGAAACCAGGTAAGTTCTCACATTAGTGCCCCCTCCCATCACATACTCCATGCTTAACTCAAACACAGTGGGCGCATGCCGGGTGATCTTCAACCTTACCTTGTGCGACGAGACGCAGTACGCCGTCCCCGCGAACGCGGATCTCTTCCCGGAGGTGACGGACCTCGAGGCCTTCTACGACAACTACACGCAGACGATGTACGGCAACTTCGAGAAGTCGCTGCAGCAGGTGCAGTGCGAGGCGCCGTCGGAGAACCGGTACTCGCTGGTGAAGACGTGCGACGACTGCCGGACGGCGTACAAGAACTGGCTGTGCTCGGTAGCGGTGCCGCGGTGCGAGGACTTCTCGCAGCCGGACCGGTTGTTCCTGCAGCCGCGGCTGATCAACGAGTCGTTCCCCGACGGCTCGTTCGTCGACCAGGCGATCCGCGACGCGCACGGCCAGGAGACCGCCTGGACCTCGTCCCGCAACCCCCTCATCGACCAGCAGGTCAGGCCCGGCCCCTACAAGGAGGTCCTGCCCTGCGACGACGTCTGCTACCAGCTCGTCCAGAGCTGCCCCGCCTCCCTCGGCTTCGTCTGCCCCATGCGCGGCAGCATCGGCTTCAACGTCACCTACGGCCTCCGCCTGTCCGGCGACGGCGTCTCCTGCAACTACCCCGGTTCCGCCCACTACCCTTCCGCCGGGCCGGGCCGCCGGGCCGTGCCGTGGCTCTTGCTGGTGGTGGCTGTCTTCTCGGCCCTTGGGACTTCATGAGAGCGCTATTTCATAATCTATCTGTCTGTCTATCTATCTATCTACAAGCTTTGCTTAGTGGCGTTAGGGGAGTGAGGGTTGTGTCGTCTTTTCTTTTCTTCTTACCAAAACACCGAGAGGGGAGGGGTGGTGGTGGTGGTGGTGGTGGTGGTGGTGGTGGCAGCGGCGGCGTCGAGGTTCTTTCTGTTCTGCTTATGGAATCATGCGGCTTGAATGGCATTGAATATCAAAGTTATAGAGAGGTGGGCAGCAACTTTGAGACTTCTAGACGACCTAAATGGGTCGTGAGGTTGGCATATATACCGGCGTTCCTGACTACGGGATAGACTGTATTCTTTACTTTTCTATTTTTGTTTTCTCTCTCTCCACATAGAGAGGTAGCTAGCTATCAAGAAGATAGGCAAGTGTATACCTGTTTTATAGTTTATACGTATATACATTCCTTCCTTCATACATGTCTTGTTTTGACTACTACTACACCTGGCATGAAGAGTGATACTGTATGAGGTAAGTAGTTGCTTATACGGCAGATCCTTCCATGACTCATTATAGAGGTGTGCATTATACATAGTTAAAGGACAAACGGAAAGGACGCATGGATATAACACGTTTCCTCGATCTGGTCACGTAGATATCCTGACCTACGTGGGTGCGTGCCTGATTAGCAGGCAACCGTCACCTCCTTCGTCAATGGACACATATCACGTAAGTGAGGCCGGATCTTTTCTTAATACATGATATCAACATCTTAGAAAGCATGTAGGTTGGTAAGTAACTAGGTAGTGAAGCAGGTACTGTGTATAGTGCTGATGTTTGATAGGTGGGTGAGTAAGAAAAAGGGGTAGAGAATGCCTTATAAAGAGAGGTAAAGCTGCTAACTCCCTAAATACAGTAGTTATATACTTCTCTTAACCACATACATTGTAGTTATTAGCTACATGCATGTACGAGGCTCTCGTAAAAGTACTAGGTACCCTACTAACCGTTACCTAAACGCTGTGCCGGGTCAGTGCTAGACGGCCTAGAGCGTCGGAGTTCCACTAAACTCGGCAGGTCCCTAAAGTATACATACATACATACATGTAGGTAGTAACTATGTACCTGGTTCGTTTAGTAAGGGGAACCACCCAATCTCGCATTGCAGACACATGTCCATTATCGAATTCTATGTACAAGAGACGAAGCATCCCGGGTCTCCAACGGACTAATCAGAGGTGACCGACCAACCAACCAACCGCCATATCTGTTCTCTCCGGTATACCTCAGGTTCCTTTAACTACCTACTACTCCTGGTTTATATAGCGAGGATATTCCCAGATATTCTAAGCTGTCTACCTGCCTGTCTGCCTACCCACCTATCGACCCAGCTACACACCGGCACCGCCCACACACATACACACGTATACCTATAGAACCGAAGTTCACAATGGTATGTCGTTCTCTATTAGCTAGCTAGCCAGCTGCCCCTAGGTCTCCCGGCAGGGTGTTACAGCCCAGAGAGATGAAGACGATCCCCTTTGGCTAACGAGCGAACGCGAGGACAGGCGCAAACCCTAGAGCAGCGGAAGCGGAACGCCAAGTTCACCAAAGACCAGGACGCGCGCCGAGGGAAGTCCGAGACGGAGGTCAAGAAGCGGACAAAGGCTACCCCCAAGTCGCCCATCTCGCCCTTCTGGCTGGGTAAGTTGCCCCCTCTCCCGGCCCCTGCCCCTGGCCCCCTTTTCTTCTCCTACCTACCCTTGGTAGCGAGCGGGAAGGAAGGAAGGACCAGGAAGCCATTCCCCTACGACGGATAACGTTAGCTAACAGGAAGGGGATTAGGTGTCTTCGCGTTCGTTGTCTTCGGCGGCCTGGTGTTCGAGATCATCTCGCGCGTCTTCTTCCGATAAGAACAGAAACTTGAAAAAATATGACACCTTACACCTGCCGCGGGCTCTCCAATGGACAGAGGGGGGGGAGATAGATACGCTCACTGGGCTCGACTTGTATCGCTAGTACTTGCTTGCCTACATAAGCTAGTTTAAGAGGCTGTGATTGGAGAGGACGGGAACTCGAAACAAAAATACACGAACGGGCGAATGGATCGACAGGGTGGGAGAACGGGACCACACAAAGTCACGAATATTTATATGGGATTCGAAGACAGCCAGCCAGCCACCGGGCATTGCGCAGTTCTCGACTCGGCTCAATGGCCGGCCAGCATAGCGTCGTACTGTACAATGAGAGAGGGGAGATGAGGGATGGGCAAGGCAAGGAAGGCAATGAAAGGCAAGCGAATATAAAATGGGGGCGGGCGGTGGCCAGGTGCGCTTTAATGTAACTTTGCTGGGCGGCAAACAGGAATCGCTGCTCCCTGCGCACTCACTCAGCCTCGTTCCTTCAAGGTTTTGGGCATTTTAGTCGGGGGAAAACGAACGAGAGCTAGGGCGCATTCTTTCTCTTGTCATTACCCTCCGGTTTTCTTAGTTTTCTTCCCTGGGGAAGAGCATCTATCTATCTAGATCATCGGTGGAAAATAAATCATTCGATCATCAGTACTTAGCGGGATGTCTATAGCCGCCCGTGTATAGGTAGCGTCCGTCCGATTTACGTGTTGCTTGTATATCTAAAGACTGGCTTGTCATCGGCAAACATCTCCTGCTAAGTCGAGGCGAGGCGGCTTGAGCTTTTCTACATACCTACCTACCTAGGTACGCATAGCTACAAAGTGAGCAGTCCATTCATCCACCTGCCCAGGTAGGGATGTTGAGAGCACAGGGTTTTATTACCGCGGTTTCTACTTCGTTGGTGATGTGCACTGCACGTAAGTAGCTGCGAGGTGGGCGTCTTGAAAGCATACTAGCTAGCTAGAATCTGATACCATTGAAGTCTCAACTACGTGTAGGTAACTCTGCTTTATCTACCCCTTTGAGCCCCTCCGAAGAATGAAGCAAGCCTACTGAATACCCACATTTAGGATATAGCAGGATGGTATAACTCGACGACAATTCCATCCCTCACTCACCCGTTTTCCATGTACCCCAACGCCGTAACGTAATGATGTGTAATGAGGGAAACGAAGACAGAAACAGAACGATTACACCCTCCTCAGCAAAAACCTCGAAGCAGCCCTTGTTGGTTGGTACATGACTAGGTAGGTACTTAAGCACCAAGGCCCTTTCTGTGGCCTTGGCCCCCATGCTTCGTCTTCATGCCTGCGTCGAACTGACGCTCCAAATCATGCTGCATCTGGGCAATGTCGGATCGCGGCAGGGATTGGCCATTGCTGCTGCTAGGCGCTGCCGCATTCGCCTTCATGCCGCCCAGGAGCCGCATGAATTTCTCCTTCCGCTTGTCGCCGCCTTCCAAGGACTGGACGTTCCACGGCTCTCCACCGTCGGCATTCGCTCCAGCTGCAGCCGGCGCAGATGCCACTTGCTCTTCCTCGGCCTCGCCCTTGCTGTCCTTCTTGCTCTTTTTGCTCTTCTTCTTCTTCTTGTCCTTGGGTGCCTCCTCATCACCCTCCACGTCGTCAGCCGTAGCCTCCTCTTCCCGCTTCCGCTTCTTTTCGGCCTTCTTCTTCTCCTTCCGAGCCTTCTTGTCATCCTCCGAGTCGTCCTCCTTGTCCTCCTCGTCATGTTTGGGCTTCTTCTTTTTCTTCTTGTCTTTGCTGCTCTTCTTTGGGGCCTCTTCTTCTGACTCCTCATCAGCCGCAACGACGACAGGTGCCACAACCTCGGGAGAAACATCTTCCATGACATCGTCTTCATCTGAATCGGAACTCGTCGACGAGTCGGAGCTCGCATCTTCATCCTTTGTTGAGGCCTTTGTAACCTCCCGTTTTGCTTGCTTAGCCTCCTTTTTTGCCCGCTTCTTCTCCTTGCTTGCCTCCACGTGTAATCCGGAAGAGGTGATCGGCTCACCAAGCTCCTCGTTCATGATCTCCTTGAGCGCCTTCTCGTGGAGCTTGGCGTCCTTTCGCCGCTTCCGCTTAGCTTCCTGTTCGGCATAAGCGTTGGATGCAGTAAAAGGGTCGCCGTTCGAACTAGTACCATTGCTGGGCCCCGCCCCATCGAGTGGAATGAAGTCGTCATTCTCGGAATCGGCTGCCATCCCGTCGACCTCGCGAGACAGCTTGGTCTTGACCTCGTCCTCCTTCTATTTTCTCGTGTTAGCAGACGATGCAAGGAAGAAACTATGGGTTCGGGGGTTGGGGAGGAGAAGAAAGAGGGTAGGGCTTACAGCTGCCTGCTCATCGAGCAAGTCGGCCCGAGCCTTGGCCTTTTCCGCCTCGGCCATCATCTTTACAGCCTGGGCCTGGAGCTTCTCGGCGCGTAGACGCAGCCTCTTCCGTCGCTTCTCCTGCTTGTGTGGGCGGTTCGCGAGCTTCTTCTGCTTGTCGAGGGCCTTGCGCTCAGGGTTCCATTTCGCCGCGCGTCCGACGTTGGCCTTGCGCGCCTGCTTAGCTTCGGATTTCAGGTGGCGCTTCTCTTTGCGGGCTTCGGAGCGCGCATGTCGCTGTTCTTGCTGTCGCTTGAGCTTGGCCTCTGTATGCGCATTGGTCAGTGCCTGGGTTTCCTATTTCCTAGCACCGCTCCCACAGAAAGCATTGAGGAGGTGGGGGCAGAGATAGTGACAAGATGTCTACCTTTGGCTTCCGCTTCTTTGCGAAGCTGAGCAGGGTCCTGCTTCTTCCAAGGCCCCTCGCTCTCCATGTTCAATGCTGGCGACAGAGGTATAGTATATGCGGGTGGTAACTAGACGATGCAATGCGAGTGCTTCAGTAGAAGATGATAGCTCCGTATGTATCAAGCACAATTGATACGACGGGATCGGTGGCCTTGGTGATGTTTCTGCTTCCGAAATAAAAGGTTCGTTGTCCGGGAAAGAAAAATGCGATAAGTGCTAGTTCAATAGCCGCGATAACTTTTAGATAGGCACCTGCACCTACTTGGTCAGGTAGTCAAGATACCACCTGCAGTGGATCGAACTTTTTCTTAGCGGACCTTGAACCTCAACGTTCTGCCAAATTCAAGTCGAAAGCGGTGACTGCAATTGGCAGCGGCTGACAGCTTGTACTCAGTACCTGTTACCTAATCCTTTTATGCTCGGTCACGGCAGCAGGCCAATTACCTGAGGTAGGTATTGAGCTACTGCAGTCCACTACTTTATCCGTTTGCAGACCAGCAGCAGCTAGTGGGGCTTGGTAAGGCCAATAGAGGGGCAGCTCACCAGTAGAAGGTACTTGGGTATCAGCCACCCCCACTTGCACACATAGCGGTCTAGCCGTCTACCCGCTAACTATTACCGCTATTGACCCTATCGACCCTATTGACGTGCTGGAGTCGCTGGACAGGCAGACAGGGCAGACAGGGATACTCCTCCTGTCCAACTCGTATTATACCGTTTATGGGGTAATCAGCGCTTCATAAGTTCATAGCCTGCTGCTATTTCTGTTCAGTGTTGGGTATGCTGTTTGTGATATGGATTCCTTAATGCGGAGTTCCTCTGCTCTTCTTCTTTTCTGCTTCTCACCTAAACCCTTCAAAGGCTGAAAGGGCCGTTGCACAGCTACACACGCACCCACGCACCCACGCACCTTGGACACAAACACAGACGCAGACACAGACACAGCAACCGACCGACGCCTACCATGTCCCATCTCAGGAGACCGCCCCAGAAGGGAGCGCCGGCAGTGGCAGGGCTCGGCATTCTAAGCAAGTTGCAAGCGACATCTATGGTTGAGACCAAGGCCGTGTTGCCCGCTGGTAAGAGACACACGTTCCTCAAGACATGCCCTGTGTTCGCCGCAGCGTATGACAGTAAACTCACGATTGGACGGTAGAGATCCTCGTTTCCATTTTGGACTACCTGCCGATACCAGATCTTCTCCGAGTCGCGCAGGTATCCAAGCGCTTATGCGAAATGGTCTACGATGACACGCGATGGGTAGCAAGACTCAGGAGCATGGGAATTTGGAACGAGGTAGAAGCTAGGAGGAGGTTCGAAGAAGCCGTCAGGAGGAAGCGCGAGGCTGTAGAGCGTGCCCTTGCCAAGCCCAACGGAAATGTTCCTGCACCGAAGCCGGTCAACACCACGATCTTCGACGCAACCCTAGAGGAAGAACGACAGAAGCAACAGGTACCGCAGCCAAGAGTCGATGGGTTTGAAACACTGAGCTTGACTGCTCCACATCCCAGCTCGCCTTACGAAGACCCATCGGCTTTGTTAGATGTCCTCAAACATGTACGAAGTATTAGAGGCTATGCGAGACAGGAATACGGCAAAGTATACGGAGCTCTGGCGCCCTTCTACTTTGACCTGACCCGCGCCAAGAATCACACCGAGCCCATCGTCTTCAAGGTCTTTAGAGATCCAGAAAGACAGGCGCAAATGTTGTCCAACCTACAGACATTTTGCAAGAGCGATTGGGCAAGTGGATGGGACGACCGGGAAAGCAAGCTTGAGAAGATGATAGCTATCTTCGAGAGCGCAGTCCTGAGGGAGTTCGAGCAGGGCTATGAGTTCTGGGATGTCGACGGGAGAATGAAACGATACGCGCACGTCTTGCACACTTTGAATGGCGGCGCTCCTGCCATGGATCTCTTTGTCCAGAAGCACCCCATTTTCAACGATCGCGAAGCCCTCGGGAATCCCATCGAGTGCATTAATAAGGCGCCCCGGGACGATATTACGCTCGAGCCGTCTCGGCTGTTTTTCGACGCGCTTGCCCGGAAATTGAACGAGCAAAGTGGCACCATGTCCCGAATTTTCCCTCAGGCCGGCACTGTTTTTTGGGCCTTTATGGACAAGATCCGGGAAGACATCCTCATGGATTACGTCACCCCTTTACTAGACGAAACCCATGAGAGGGATATGCCCTCCTATCTGAAAGCAGTGTCGGGTTTGTTTGAACAGTGCATGCTGTTTGTGCGATCGCTGGATCCTCCAAAGGATTCAGAAGGTAGTCTAGAGGACCATGCAAAGGAAATATCCCTGAAGGTCTTCGAGCCCCATCTCGATCTGTATCTACAGGAAGAGTTGGATAGTTTCACCAGTTATGCAGAGCACCAAGTTGGGGAATGGGAACAGAAGCTCTCGGAACAGGAAGCCACTGTCGAGTCTTTTTACATGGGCAATTTCAACCGCCGGGCTGACAAGAACGACTTTCTAAGCTCCTTCAAGAAGGTCGTCATGATGCCAGTAACAGTCTTACCTGGCCCGATCGGGTCAGCATTCGGGGGTGGCAGCAAATCTGCATCGACTACGGCGGCAACGGCGAGCAAAAGGTCTTCCGTACGACCAATTTCTATGACTGGTTCTATAGCCAGTACCCCGGGGTCACCCCGTTCGCAGACGCCTCAAGGCAGATCGGACAGTCCTCTGCCTGCTGAAGTCCCAACGGACGAGCTCAAGGCCAAGGCTGCACTTATGGCGAACCGGCTCGAAGGGATCAAGGGTCTTTTCAGCATCGAAGTAGCCCTCGACCTCGTGCATACCGCGAAGACGAGCCTTGGCAGAGCAGACAAGTTCATCCGACTGGGCGGCCAGGCTGGTGAAGAAGCGCGGGAGCAATGCGAGGCGATTTTCGTGGCCCTACTCCGGGTCCTCGGGCAAACCCACGTCAAAAACGGCTTCGCCAAAGCCGTGGACCATCTGTCTCGATACAACCCTCGGGAGATCAGCGACCACAGCCAGGCCGGGGTCGCCCCACTCGTCACGTTCATCGAGCTAGTGAACGTAGGCGATCTCATCTCCCAGATGATCGACGTCTTCTATGAGCAGCAGCTGGTCGCGGTGAAGATCGCCGACAAGAACGACTTCCTCGACCCCGCGGGCCTCGCCAAGAAGAAGTTCGAGCAGATGCTCGACGAGAACGTCGCGGCCGGGCTGAACAAGGGCATCGACGTGCTGATGGACGAGGTCGAGTACATCTGCGCCACCACGCAGCTGCCGAGCGACTACAACCCGCAGCCGACCGCCTCCATTTCTCAGGAGAAAGTGGGTGGCGGCGTACCTTCGAGCAACAGCGAGTCGGACATGGACATCGGGCCGACGATGACGGCGCAGCGGATCGTGGAGCTGGTGTCGTCGCACACGAAGATGCTGACGGGCAGCACGGAGAAGACGATGCTGGACGTGTTCAACGGGGAGGTGGGTCTGCGGCTTTTCACGGCGGTGTGCAAGCACATCAAGCGGCAGCGGATCAGCACGACGGGGGCGGTCAAGCTCATCGCCGACGCGACGTTGTACTTCGACTTTGCCCGCACGCTGCGTAACCCGGACCTGCTGGCCTACTTCCGCGCCCTGCGCGAGCTCAGCCAGATCTACCTCATCGACGCCCAGACCTCGCGCCACGCCCGCGAGATGGCCACTATCATCGCCGACGGCGACCGCTTCGGCGGCGTCTTCCGCGCCGAGGAGGTCTACGAGTTCGCTGAGCGCCGCGCCGACTGGTACTCGGTCAAGCGCGATGTTGAGCGCGCCATGTACGGCCTCGAGTGCCAGGTCATGTGATGATGATGATGATGACAAGGATGTTGATGATGTTGTTGCTGTTGGGAAAAACTCCTGTCTGCCCTATTTTCGGTTTTCGATTTTGGATTTCGGGGCTAAGGGGACAAGGGGAGACAGGGGAGGACGATATAAGATGGAAGAAAAAGGGAGGGCAACGAGGCACTGCCTATCGTCGCGGAAGGGGATGACATCGGGCAACTGACCATGAGACGGTGGGTTTTGGCAGCTTTGGGGCTTTGGTGGCGGCGGCCGATTCTAGCTGGCGCCCTTTCATCAGAAAGAAGCCGGTGGTTTGTTCAGGTATGGGATCAACATGTGTAACGAACGGACGAATAGATGGACGACGAGCATGGATACCACGTACTATATTTTGAAAAAAACCCTCATAATAGGGATGGAGAACTACATACACAACACCTCAGTAGCAGCGATGGATTGGTTGGTATAAGCACCGACGTACGGGTTGTTCAGACTTCATTCCGCGAGTTTTTATTCAAGAGCTTACCGCACCTCCGGATTCGGTTACCCATTCTTTCTCTGAACATTCCAGGTAAATGTGTAGGTAAGGAGGCACTTCACCCCTACCTAAATTTGCATCTTCACAGCTCTGCCCTAGAATCACCAAGTACTTGCTCGTTCCAGATATTCGAAATACACAGTTGGGGCGGCTGGTGGGTGCTTGCCCAAGCCCTTCGAAGCAGGCACAGAAAGCAAACAAGTGGGACAGATCTCTAACCGTTTACTGCCCTTCTTTCATCACCGGTCCCGCCGTACCTAACTCACCTTACTGTATTGCCCGGCTGACGATATATACACTTACCATGTTCCGATCTCTTCGTCCGTCATTATGCCAGATACGCTTTGGGATGATAGCTTGGTTCCCTTTCGCCCTTGATCTCTTTCTCTCTCTCTCTCTCTCTATGTGTGTGTGTCTCACGCTCTCTCTCTCACACACACAGCCCTGTGATGCTCAATATTATTTCAGTAAGTGATGTCTGTTACCGTACTATATCCGTTCGGTCACGATAATGGGACCTCTCCGCAAGCACGCCAGCAAGCATGCGCGAGTTGCAAGTCTACGGACTGAATCTGCCTTGAAAGGTAGGAAAGAGGGGATATGTTCGTTGCTTCTCCTGTACGTGGGACGTGAAGGGGGAAGGGGGTGGGGAGAGGAACCTTAGAGATCTTGCTTGGCTGCATGTATGCAATTTGGAGGACATACACACGGAATGCAACCAACGAGTAGGTTGACCGATCGATCGACCGACGCAGGAGAATAACACATACATCCGCCTCTAGATTGTAACCAACCCCCCCTATCTACCTATACCTTGGATGGAGTGTCGTGTCAAGCTAGGGAGGCGGGTAATCAGGTAGGTAGGTAGTCAACAATGAATGACCCGAGCTACTAGAGTAAGCAAAGGCGTCTGAAAGGAACCGGTCCACCGTCTGCTTCTTCGCAGCTTACTATT
Organism: Diatrype stigma; assembly: GCA_022225965.2. NCBI lineage: Eukaryota > Fungi > Ascomycota > Sordariomycetes > Xylariales > Diatrypaceae > Diatrype > Diatrype stigma. The sequence continues at coordinate 944,664 of JAKJXP020000003.1, forward strand.
ATCGTGTGCGTGCTACTATATACTACTGATAAAGTGCCGATCTCCCGTCTATATCGCCCCCTTTGGTTTTCTTCCCTAGTGTCAAACGATATGCCGATTTTTGGTTCTACTATCGACACAAAGTCTACCTAGCAAACCAAAGCAAGACGTCTTGAACAAGTCTAAACCAGTCCGCTGCGACATCCGAGACTACGTAGCAGTTTACCAATTACTTACTAATCAGCTGTTGCTGCGCCAATCGTAACCCCCCTCGCACCGAAAGCGGCATCATTATATTAAGTAGCAGTCGATGTAGCTACTATATCCTGTAAGGTGTCAGTCATATGCATGGAAGTTCTAGAAGACTTCGTGGCGATCTGTGCCAATTTGGGGGAGCTCGCCACATAGCCCGGTGCAATCTGTGGGCGTGTGCTGTAGCCAGGAACCAGTCATCACTGCAGATGTGGGATGGAACATGCAGATGCAGATGCAGATGCCGATGCTCATGCTCATGCTCATGCTCATGCTCATGCTCATGCTCATGCTCATGCTCATGCTCATGCTCATGCTCATGCTCATGCTCATGCTCATGCTCATGCTCATGCTCATGCTCATGCCGAATTAAACAACGAGGAGGGTGTTATCCCTTATGTGTGGCATGGTACAACGTGTAGGAAAGATCATGACCTTCTATATTTCCATTTATATACCTAATCTATATAAGAACAGACAGATTCAAAAGCCTACCCAGGCTCCTGGTAGCCAGGCTAAACCACACTGCTGGGCCTGGAGGAAGAGGCTGTCTGGAGCACAGCATTGGCTTCCCATGCTGTATCACGTGGTGTGTGAGGTTGTTGTTGTTGGTACCTACTAGGTACTATGCCAGTAATCAAAAGTTGGAGTAGGTAATCACATAGATGTCCTATTATATAATACAATGCATGATGCTAGTGAAAAAGGGGGCGAATCTACAGGGCCGAATATAGCTGAGGAAACAGCCACAAACCTGTACGATCTTGGAAATGAGCTCGGCAGGCAGCCCTAGCTAGCTGTCTACTGATGTCGGGTATGTGTAAAGTACTTAGTAGGTGTGCATGTCAGCCACATGTCACAGGCGCGCGCCTTTTCTTCCTGGTATTATTTACTCCAATGACACCAATGGTTTGTCGGCTTATTAGAACAGGTGCATGAAACAGGCTTACACATGCCTACCGTGGTAGATAGGGCTGAAAATGTGCAACTCTTCCCCACTGGCTAAGCGTGTGTAGTCCTACTACTCACTTACCTAAACTTAGATCAAGGTCTCCCTTCTCCTCTCCCCTTTTGTGCTATGATGGGGTCACCAACCAGCGAATGACATCCCATCTGTGGGTGGTCAGCAGCAGCCATAGTCCCTTGGTTATCGCTCGAGATTCCACGGGGTAGGTACTTGGAACCGCACCCGGAGTTCCCAATCCAGTGTATCGTGGAAGTGGCCGTTTACATTGTCAAGATGGCCAGAACTGTATATAGTATAGTGCAGTGCATACGGTGAATTTGACTCAAGGTAGGTATGTAGGTAAGCAGCTAGTGGGCAGGCGATAGGTCGATATGGGTGGTCGAAATACGAAGCCCTTGTCGCCCAGAGCAGCAGCCAGGCACGCGCAACATCATCCAGGCAATCTCCAGTCCCAGTTCCGAATGTATGTCTTCCAGCCCCAGACACCCCATGGTTGGGGATGCCGTACCTACGTATCAGAGGCATGCGTGCGGTAAGGCTCTCAGAAGCCTCAGCCCAAGACACCACAGGTATGCGATATGCCCCTATTTGTGTGTGCGTGGTTTTGTTGGAGCATTGGTTGGACGCATGCAAGTCTGCAAGGCCGTGCACGCGGCTGGGTTGTGTGTGCGTCGTTAGCTACAGCAGGACGGCCAGGAAGAGGAAGCTTGAGCGAGAGATGTGGGTGCTGGGCGCCCACCTGAATGAACGGGTACGGCACCCTGGTGGTTAATCATACATGGGTGACATTGTAGTATACCTGGGATCTACAGATTCGCTAGGTAGGTTTCAAGATCGGATAGAATCCGAGGGCTGTTGTCGGCCGTCTAGGTACATCCCCAGGTACGTGAGTATGTAAGTAGTCTACATAGGTAGGTGGTAGGTAAGGGGGCACGGGGGGCACATATAGGGGTGGGGGTTGTGATGCCGGGGATTTATGTATACCCTGACCACCTGGGCATAATCCAACAAGTATTGACCTGCATAGTACCTACCTACCAGGTCTGCAGGTGCAATGGATCGGGCTGAAGCTGTAAAGATACGAAGTAGGTAGTCTCCAGCTAGGTACTGTCGCATTTAATTAATTGCACCTGGAATGGAAGCCTCGGGACCCATTAAATCCTTCTTTGATTGCTTCTATAAATGCTTCTAGAAGGTGGCGACGATAACACGACACGTGTGGGCATGGTGGGATGGACCACGTTTTGAGCTTGGAACACCTGCGGGCGTAACTACGTGTGTATGTAGATGTCATCGTCCCAATGCGGCTTGCATGCCTGCGCGAAACCGCGCCTGGCTTGTCCATGTTGATAATTATTGCTGACTTGGACAATATATTATATATTATACAAATATCGACTATGTGAGTAGGTACATAGGTTCGCTAGGAACTACCTACCTAGCCAATGTACTGAGGGAGGTATAGAAATCATCAAATGATCAAATGATACCTACTTATGTAGGTAGTCTCCATCATCGCCATGATGCAAGACAACCTGGAAGACGGCACAGCACATACGTTACAGTAATTGTAGCGGAATTGCTCGCGTCATGACGGTTCTGATTCCGCCGTTGGGTCCGCATTCGGTTCCGGGCCCCCCTAAATTAGAGCCGGAGTTTAGCTGGATGGATCTTGTTTACTACTTACTATGACCTCGCCTACATGATTAGATATTGGCAAGGCAGATTTCCCCAAAACCGCTGCTAATGAAGTACCTACTAGGTAGCTTATTAGGTATTATATTACTTCGGCATGACGCTCCGGAACATGGCGAATAAATGGCGCCCCGAGAAATGGCGAATAGTGGATGATACCTCATGTGAGTATTAACGGGGTGGCTGGAAACTGCCGCACCCAACTCTTTACTAAGTACTAGTAGGTAAAGTGTCTCTAGTATGTAAGGCTGTCTCGAGATCCGGACTTGACTTCATATGCCTCGTCCAAGAAAGCCTGGCTATCTAACTTATCCTCTAGAGTTGACCGACAGAGCGGGTGAGCGGGAACTCGGTGTCGCTATAGGTAATCTTGCATCTCGCACAGATGCTCGGTTCCTGTTGTGGACTCGTTTCGTTTCGTTTCATGACATACTTGCCTATGTCGTGTCGCTGTCGCTGTCGCTGTCGCATGCACTTGCGGCCCGTGACGCGAGCCCTGAAGCAATCCGGTTGCGTGCGACTTTCTTACATACCTACTACCGCCAGTTGGGAAAAGACGATGTGATGCAACCAAAGCGACGTACCTATGATAAGACATCCTACCAATCTCCACAGCTTATGCGTGCGACACTCTGCTGTCAATGATGATCGTCATCTCACATCTCACGCATCAACATCTGTAGGGCAAGGGGGCAAGATACCTACTTGCACAATGATTTGACTTGCAGCTGCAGTCGAGAAGCCACGAGCTAACCTTGTCTTCTTCTTTGACAAGCCTCAACTACATAACATACAAGTTATGACCCCGGCTTGGGATCTACATGCCCAAGATGTCCAAGATGCCCGCACTTATACACACCCCACCTGCCCGCGCTACCCCGCTAGAATATGATATAACACACCTATACTATAGGTCTCTATACTATATACCTAGTACAAGTAGTAAGAAGCGTAAGTTTTTCCAGGGCCCCCACACACCTTAGCCGTGAATATAATGTTATTTGTTATTTCAGTGATTCCGTAAAGGGAGGTCATGAGTACAATATAAACCCCTGTCATTTGTATACATGTCTGCATACCTTATATGTGATCCCATGTTATACGGTAGAAAGCACGACTCCCTACCCTTCCCCTGCAGATCAGGGAATCACGACATGATCCACGACATGGTTGGGATGGAACTGTGTACCTTTGCTGATAATTCAGGATTCAGCCTTATCGATGCCTCCATGGACACCGTTTCGGGTTAGTGAGTCGGCTACACACATGGTGTCATGGTTCGTACCTAGTTGTTGATATCGCCCTCCTACCTATTTATGTAAGCTGAAAACTAGGCAGGGCGATAGACAGATTGTCGATCATGGATGCTTCCTGTGTCACTCTCTCAGCCGCACCATCTCACACACCGTAGGTATCTGTCAATCGCGGTGGTCGGGGTGGTCACACTGTCTGGCAACTCGAAAATGATCAATCTGTAGCTAGTCTTTGACAGGATATTTTTGGGCATAGCAACACTGTCCGATGCACCAAATTATTTGTCCCTCTGTCACGCTTTGAAAGTGCCAACATGTCAGGGCTTGGTTTCTTACTCATTCCGATAGCGGACTGGCCAATTTCGATGCCGTCCATGACTAGACACGGTGTACGGTTATGAGGATATTCGGGTGTTCGGATGAACAACCACTGTACAATACCTCGACATATGGCTCTTTTACCGGCTTATGTCACTGGGGAGCCAAACCTTAGATTATATGTCCCTTCTGACAGGTATTTTGGTTAATGATCGAGGAGTTGCTCACATGTATGTGAGTACATGTATGTAAGTAGGCGTAAGTTAGGTATATAATATATATAATATTCCGGGGATTTTTGGCGATCAAGCACAAGCCCGGATGTGGAGCTTGCACTTGGCCCGATCGACTCGGGTCTCCACCGCGGGAAACGGACAGGGGTATGGGGTACAGGGATACAGGGGTATGTACAAGTACCACAGGGGGCAGTGCAGCAGTGCAGCAGTGCAGCAGTGCAGCAGTGCAGCAGTGCAGCAGTGCTGTCTCGCTGGTTTCGATAGCGCTGCGGAGCACGGAGCAGTCAACTTCAACTTGCTTCAATCTTCCATCTTACCTCAATCCAAACCCAACCAAGATCTAAGCTATTTGTTACTTACCTACCTGGGTTTGTACCTAGTATGCACCAACTCTCCGACGAGGTGACGGGCTTGCAAGTTGCAACCCCGTCTCTCTCGGTCGACCCCACGCTATCTACCAACGCCATGCGCGTCTCCAAGAGCGTATTAGTTGGAGATATAGTCGGTGGTGAAGAAAAAGACGAAGAGGATGGTGACGCCACCGCTTTGCCAAGACGCGCGTGGCAGCCCTTCCACATGCGGAATACTGGAAACTACGACATGCCTTGGACTAGGGACTATCTCGTCTAGGAAGGAAATGGATTGTTGGAGCGGCTTAACCTTAACCATCATTATTGCCTGTCTAGGCTTGTATGCAATGCTACCCTGAGGCATGGATCCAAGCCGCCATCATGATGAAGCACAGTCTACCATTCTGCCTGTACGGGACCTTGTGGAGGGCCAGGGCTTACATACGCAGGTAGACTTCTGACTGACCTTAGTTCAAAGCTCGGATATGCATCTACACTCGCCCCAGTAGGACCCCGGACCCCCGTATCAGCCAGCAGTTGAGGACAGGACAGGACAGGACAGGTCCAGACGATACTCAGTCTTCGTCTCAGCCATCTTTCCTTTCGCGGACTAGGTCGCTCTCCTCGTACTCCTCGGCTTCTGATCTCGACTGTGCTATACATTCTTTGCCGTTGGCCGTGTCTAGCCCTAGGGGCTTGCCGCCATGGCAAACTACCGTTCTAGCCCTGGACGCCAAACTGCCTCACTTGCTGCTTTCCGACGGTACCTTAAGGAGGCGGAAACGGTAGGGCTTGTAGTCGATGTCACTTCTAGAAATAAGAAGGGCAGCTCTCGTCCCCAAGAACATCACTCTTCACTACAGGTGGTGTTATAGCGCAGTACTCCACATATGGTGCTACTTCCCAATCCATGAGATGTTCTATTAGGAGCTCCTCGATTACTCGTCCAGTCATCAGTCGACCCCTCCCCCCTTTCTCTACCGCAGCCCTGGTAATGTAGTTGCCGGTGAGCCTTACCTGCCCTCAGCTCCCTGGCTGATGCGTCAAGTAGACGGCTAGGCATTGCTCGGTAGACCCTATACGTCCACGCACATCGAGTCCTTCGGTTCAGGCCAGCCTTGCTGCCATCTCTGAACGTACCTGTGCCCGGTCCTCTACCACATGCTTGGCTAGCAGGACGGCCTGTCCCGAAACTCCAACGGGCGTGTCGAGAACGTTATAAGCCTGGTTTGGGGCAGACACCCTCCCCCCACATTAACAGTTCTTGATACCAACTTTCGACAGCTTCCCTGCCATCCAGTCAACACGGGCGACAGCTTACCTGGTGGGAAATTGGCCAATGCACTGACACCTCGACGGTCACACCCTACTCAGAATAAGCAAAGCAGCCCAGCAACGCTGTGCCTAGGACTGCTACATCTGCCCGTTGTCCTACCCGTTCGAGACACTCCTTGAGCCGATCTCCTTTGTGGGACTTCCATGAAGGTCTTGAGACGTCGAGCTCGAGGCTCGCATCCCCGTGTATATATTACCCTTTGGATGCCCGCGTCTCCTGGATCTCGAGCCCCATCGTCTAGTCTTCACAAGCTACCAATAACTAGAGAGCCCAACAAGAAGACAAAATACATTGAATCCCCCCAAAGATCTCGAACAGGCGAACAAGAGGCCGGTAATACTTATACACTGAAGCCAGCACGGCTACCTACCATCTTGATCACGCCCGCTCCCGAATCACCATCGTTTTCTCACCCAGTCGGAAACAGGAAGCGGCGAGCTCCCAGGTCAGACTCAAGCTCGAATTCAGATCCAGGCTTAGCCCAAAACACACAAACAGAAGAAACCGGAGAACCCCCCAACAAGAAAAGGAAAACAACGAAGATGCCGTCCAAGAAGCACTCCAGCTCCGAGAAACACTCGTCCAAGTCCAAGTCTCACAAGAGCGATGACTGGGCTGAGGTGACGGAGCCCGAGGAGAGGCGGCGCATCCAGAACCGGATAGCGCAGCGCAAGTTCCGTAAGTCCAGACACCCCCTTTTATCTAGCATATACGACTATAATCTCTTCTACGCACCTATGTACGACAATTTATCATCGTAAAAGCTCCACCCTTCTCCTCTTCCTCGCCCTCGAGTCGACTCCTGTGTCCCAAGTATTTCACAGAAAGATGAAAGGCACAACCAAAGCGTTCGACTTTCACAAAGTTTAAAGGTTTCCTCTCTCTTGCCAGAAGACTTTATTAGCTATCAACACAGGTCCACCCACCTACCTACCAACCTGCCTCCCTCAACTCGTGTTAATTTCATATATGCCAAGTGGTTAACGGGCACCCCCGAATCTATATACACTTCTTTTCCTCTCTTTTCTCCTCACCTCGGCTAACAAACCACACTCCAAATATAGGCGAGAAGGCCAAGGAGCAGAAGGAGCGGGCCGAGCGCGAGTCGCGCGACCAGGCGCACGCCGGCAGCAGCTACCGGATCCCGGACCCGAACGAGCTCGGCGACGAGGACGACGGTGACGACCTCTCGGGCCTGCCATGGGGCGGGCTGAATGTGCGGCACGTCATGGCGCGCGGCGGTCGGCACCACGAGGCCGGCGAGGAGCAGAGCATGAGCAGGAGGAGCAGACATCACAGCGGTGGCGGTAGCGGTGGTAGTGGTAGTGGCAGCGGCAGCCATGCCGATGAAAGCGCCGGCACCGGCACCGGCTACACTTACAATCATTACGCTACCTCTGCTGCTACTACTGCCACTGCTCAGTACCACCACCAAAGCCAGTACGGTGGTGGTGGCGGCATTGGCGTTGACAGCAGCGATCACTACTACTACCCCCACCAGCAGCATCACCAGACTCCCAGCTACGGCAGTGGAGATAGCGTTGGTGGCGGGGATGGCAGTACATACTATGATGACTCCCAGGCATCATATTCGTCGTACTACTACCAGAACCCAGACCCTAACACGCAGGACAGTGGTTACTAGCAGTCGGGGGGGGGGGGGGGGGGGGGGGGAAAA